>CALNXK010000017.1:4025000-4417500 GCA_942486035.1 Porites lobata | reverse complement strand
ATTTGGAATTCTAAAGAAATATGGGAGCGGGATTCGGGATTGCATTTTTGGACGAGACGCGGGATTTAGCGTTATTATGAAGCGGGATCCGGGAATTAATCGCCTTTAAACCATGAGATCCAGGATTTCTGGCGGCGAAAAATTTGTAAACTCCATTCAATTAAGGTGTCAGCAACGACTGATCAAAAAACAAAACAAGAGTACCGTGTCGTACTACGTTTCTTATCTCGGTGTTTGGGAGAACTTAAGGTATTACGGTGAATTCTTATGGGTGTAATGATACCAGATAACAGATGTAAATGTTTTTGCCCCATTGTAATTTCATTATTGTATATTTATACGTCAGAATAGCCCCGCATAGAGGAGTCGTAATGTAAAGTGTATGTTATGTTACACTGCTACACCCACTGGCCAACACAAGTCAATTGTGTGACTTAAGAGTACCCTCTCCTTAGCATAACATTACATAACATTGTGTGGCTGCACAGCTGAATAGCTTTCAATAATGATCCGTTGTTTCTCTCCAAAATATCGCGTGATTCCAGCCCAGACGTTGACGTCATTCAATCTAAATATAATTAATACATGCATAAAACACCGCACCCAAACCAGCGCCACTAAATATTTCACTGAAGTACATCATCTTGTACATATGTCTCACTTCCGAGGCAGATGGGAAAGAGCTTCAATATCTCCAATGCCAGCCTAAATGTTTGGTTTTCCAAGTCTTAATTTGTCTTAAATCAAAGAAGGAGAAATCGGGTACCTTAGTATTATCGCTGGTTCTTGATGTACACATTCGCCATAAATTTTATGTATAGCCATACACTTAGATCGCCCAGTGACGCCGGTAAGCAGACTTTCTAAAATTCGAGTATCTACTGTTGTTAGTTTAGAAACTTTAAAGTTCAAGGCAGTAATGAATAAGCAGAGAACGAACGCCACGGAATTACCTCTCTATTTGTGACTTGTTTTGTCACTAGATAGTATCTGCAGTGTATGCTTTAGGGGTAAATGGCGTCGACATCAATCATAATGAAATGAAAGTCTTAACAAACTTGCAAGCTTCTGACACAAAACTAATTCTGTTATATTGAGTCAACACTGCATGAACCTTTCTAGGATGCTTCTTCTCGAACAGTCATTAACTTCAACTTGCAAAGGGATTTTTCTGTGAAACGATGATCAGTACACTTAATAAAATTAGCAGCTGAAGCGGATCGGTGACCGTCGTGAACGTCCAAGTCTTTCGATAAGTTTATGATGTTCTCAGTCTTAAACAGACTTCTGTTTCCTTCTGAACGCAAATCATCGAAAATCAAGAAAGCTGCCACTTCTTTTAATAAAAACAGATATCAATAGTGCTTGATCAATTGTGTTGCAAATAAAATACAGCAATGTGACAACATGAAGATGGATAAGTGATGTTCACTTATGCGTTAGTGAATTCAGTGAATTACTTACTTTGAAAATTCTGGACTCAGTCATTCTTGGTAGACTAGTCCGTTTTTACAAATGTCTCTAAACACTGACATGACTCCGTTTACACAAACACAAAGTTCTGCTGATTATCTTTCAATCATGGTCAATCTTTTTCTGTTTTTCGACAGGGACTGAGTGTGAATTAAAATAGGTTGCATTTTTATTCAGCCACTGTCGGAGCTTGTCGAAGCCGTTTAGGTACATCGGAGATCGTCTACAGGTTTGTTTAAGATTTAAACTACTTAGATTGTTCATGAACTGATTTAGAACTAATCCCGAGGAACTCAGGAAAGACTATTTATATAATTCCTCGTTGCGAATTTGTGCGATCTCTGAATAAAAAAAAATTATAAACAGCATTTTCCTCATAGAATTCAGCTCATATATGACAGTACCCCCGGAGACCTTAGTTATTTTTACTTATCAGTTCTTCTGTCCCTTTTTTCTTTCTCTACATTAGACATTTGCTCCTGGAAAGTCAAGAGGTTTGTACTTATCAACATTTTTCCTTCAGCTGTATATTTCTGATGGGAAAGGTACCCATTTTATGAGCAGCTCAAGAGAAGAGAATCATCTAAAGAATCAACATGACGCATTCAGTGTTTTTCAATACCCACATGATCCATAAAATCTTTCGCCAGTAGAGCTAAATTTTACGTATATTTAGTCATTTTATATTTAGATAACAAGTTATAACTCTGATACTACTCTTATTGATACCATAGAAATTCTACTAACCTATTTATCGCTTCTGCCGATAATTTACATATAATTCGATCCAATTTCCTCATTTAGTTTTCCCTTACCGCATTCCAAATTTTTTTGCAGATCAACCGAGCAAAGTACTGGGACCTAAGAGTGAAAAGTACATGTGACAATTGTTCCTGCAGCTTCTTCTCCGCAGTGAATTGGAGGTCTGTTTGTTCGTTTGTTTGTTTGTTTTTTTTAAGTTGCTTAGCTTAATTGCATTCAAAAGGTAATGGTAAAAGGTGATGCTTCATCTATAAAGGTTGATCAATGTGGTTAATTGTTTATTCCAGGCTTTTGAAGCTTCTTCATAACTGAACAATAGTCTACACTGAATCAACGTTAGGTAAGCTTCGTGACCTCAGTAGACGCAGCTGTTTTTGCTTACTATGAATCTATAAATGTTCATTCTAAGAGGAATTCTTGCTTTAGCAGCCTATATTCTTTCTCTTTCTACAGTTAATGTGAATTATTGGTCTGACTTGGTGTTTAACACCAGTTAATGCAGACCTTTATCAGGACGTAGTACTCGGTAATACTCGATATTTGTCGATTGATTAGTTATAATAATCGATTAAAATCGATAATCACCAATTTGGCTGGAGTTCCCCAATTTTTTTTCCATTCGAAGCTGAACTAGTGAGCGGTACGTCTGTTGACCCATTGAGTGGTAGAACTAAAGATTTGTTGAAAGGAGCATGACATCATGACGGAAAATGACACGAGTCACATTATATTATTGCTCTCATGGTTGTGTTTCCTATCGATTTGAGTACATGCAGTACCCCTGAGTACCCTGTAGTGACATACAAATCGTAGGGTCAATATCAATAAAGCCAATAAAGTGTTATGGATATGTTTATTGACTTTGATATCAGTTACGAGTTGCTGTTTATCAGTAATGTTCTAGCGAGTGACGATGGACTAAACACAACAGAAAAACGAATCAACCAACTTGGCTTTGCCCATTTTTATCTTTTCGATATTTTTCAATCAAAATCGATCAAATCAATCGTTTAATTGCAGAAGTTGATAATCACAAAAACTCGACCGATCGATTTCCATCGATTTTCGATATTTATCGATAAATTATAATTGATTTTGATTGATTACTATTGATTTTAATTGAGTATAGAAAATATCGATTTGTTACTTTCTGATAATGTGTAAGTCGAAATTTATTAAAATTCGAATTACGGTTAATCCCAGAGAAAAATGTACCAATTGTGTCCAAATATCCCTACCCCGAGTACCAGTAAGTTGAAAAGGGACCACATTACCTATCAATGTAAAGGGAGTGTTTTTTTTGGGGGGGGGGGCAGGGAGGCAGGGCATGGTGTGGGGATGTGACATTTTTCCAAAATTTGTTGTCAAATTCCCTGCCCACAGGCAAATCATTCCAGTCAAATGTACCAAAATTTCCTAGAGCTGATAAGTTTTATCAGAGTTGCTACAGTCAGGGAAAAGTCAGGAAAAGCAAAAATTTTTCAACGTCAGGGAAAAGTCAGGGAATTTGTTAAAAAGTCAGGGAACTCTGGTTTCTGGCGCAATGCATCAAGGTTGGCAGTGGGCCTTTAAAGGCAAAATTAAACCTCTCTGAACGTTTTCAACCTGATGGAGTTTTCTGTTTTGAAAATAGAGCTTCTGTTTACTTTGATACAGCACTTTATTAAATGTTTAGTTGATCCTAGTGCACATTGAACAAAGAAAGATTCAAATATCCCCTCCCCCAGGAGAACAAGATCATTCTAATGTCCCACCCCACAATGAGGGACAAAAGTGTTGACACACTTCTGTAAAATGGCCCCTTTTTGCATAGTGGATATACTTATCCTCTTCCCCTGTCTACCCCAACCCCTTCTCCCCCAAAATCAATGTTGAATTTTGGACCCTCAAGTCTTTTTTTCACGTCAGACAACATTGATTCGGGGGGTGAGGGGATTTACGGCGTTTAAAAAGAATGAAATAATAGATGAATTAAATGTTTGTTAATAGCACCCGTTTTAAACAAGTGTGTCAACTACTTTTGTCCCTGATTGCAGGTCCAACACACAATCAAATCCCCTCTCCTCCCCACCCCATGCCCTGCCTTACTTTTTGCCATTTATTTCAGTGAAACTGCATGGCTGACCAAGACAGTTGGTATGACTTGGAGTTAAAGACTACTGATGGAATTAATTTCATTTTAACAAACAAAGGTATTCTCTTACAATACCAATCTAAAATGGTATTTCTCTACAGTCTGAGTTCTCTTTTATGTGATGTGCTATACAAGTAGAATGAAAGACTTTGCTTTTGTTAGTCCTCAAAAATATCCTGGCGATTTGCTGGCAGGGAAAGTTATTAGAGAGTTTGGTCCACAGCTAGTTTGCTGACGTTGAAAATTAAGTTGAGATGCTCCTTGTTGGGGAACAGCAAAATATTGAAAATTGTAGTGAGTAGCACATGTGAGTAGCACATGTAGGAGAATAAACTAGTCTTACTGTACTACATTTTTACTGAATGCTTATTCACAAAGTTGAATTTAAAAAACTAATTCTGCTGGCACCAAATTGTAGTACTCCTGCTATGTAATTGCCGACAAAAAATGAACAAATTCTCAGTGATGGAGATGTGTAAAACAGAAGGAAAAATAATGTCAACATTATTAAAGAAATAGCTTTTGCTTTAGGTTTTGTAAACTTGGCAACAACCTCTAAGGAAACAGTACATGATGACGAAGTAAAAGATTGTTACTGAGTGTAGCATAGAGAGAAACAGTTTCTCAATATTCAAGAGTGCGAGTGTTACATTAGGTTTTTCTTTGAATTATTTTATTTTAGCTGTACCAGTTGAAGAAATAATTGTAGTTGAGCCTAAACTGGCAAAGGATACATTAAGAGGGTGGTATTAAATTTCCACCCATCATACAGTCGACTCCTCATAACTCGAACATTCAAGGGAAATCAAAAATAGTTCAAGTTATCAGGAGTTCAAAGCAAATAACCAGAACTTACGTATAGGGATGGGAAAGAAATGCAAGTATCTTGTAACTTATTCTCACTTACCATCAGTTGCATCTAAGCATGTACACGTGAGGAAAAACCATGTTCTAATTGGGTGCAAACATGACATGTTGTGCCACCAAACATTCAAAGTTTGGATTAATCAGCTGTTGTTGACTTGATTTGTTTTCGCTCAACAAAGTATTCTTTGCAAGTATTTTTAGGCATTGAGAATAATTTCTAGAGGCAAGCGTGCTGTAATTTTGTAATAAATTTGAATAGTCTGGTAAACATTAGTTTTTGAGCTATTTTGAAAAAATAGCTCATATGTCAGTGGTCTAAGCTTACGTATCGTTACTGCTTTGTGGCTTTGTCTGTTCGGATGTGTGTTGCAGGGGCCAATAAGGTTGAAGGTACTATGAGTTACTGCTTAGGAACCAATGAGATTTTGACATCTAAACATGACATTGCTGCGCTTAATGTCAAACGAGGGCACTTTATCGAGACTGCCATTTTGGTTATTCACAATTGGGTCATCTTTTATTACGGCTAAAGGTGTTTAGAAGCATAACATTTAAATATCTTCATGGTTGAAATGCTGAGTACTGTGATGCAGCTCTTTAAGGGTTCATATTTTAGTGTGGCTGCTGGTTCAAGACCTCTATGACCCAACTCAGCTATTGCGAACGGCACAACGTACATGAATTATGTTTCACCCGCTCCAAAGTGAAGTATAAAAAATCATATTTTTTAAGGTCTACAAATGAAGTGTTAATATATTTTATTTGGTATTTAGATGTTGATTTTAAAGAGACTGTGACATGCTTTTTGCGCATGTGCGGCATCTTGATTTCTGGTCTGGTGAACCTTTTTTCAAGATTTGCTTTTGGTGAAAAAATCCTCTTCCGTCGACCCTGAGATGCCCGAGAAGGCTATTATATCAGTATTCAAGAGCTATTTGGTCTATTTTGGAAGTTTTAAATGCCATATTTTGTATTTTTGTGCAAGCATTGTTGAGAAAATTGCAAGTCATTCAGAAGAATTGCACTAAGGCATATTATTTATTGTCAGTGTTCCTACAAACGGATCAAATCTGGCGTTTAATGTGGTCATCTGGCTTTCATTTCTGTCTACTAAGTTCTCCACTCAACGATCTACCTTTTTCGGTTAGGTTTTAAACGTTAAAATTAATGTATAAAGAAAGTTGAAAAGGGTTTTCCCGATACAGCTGTGTACTACACTTGGGACACAATAGCGAGTGAAGCTGATCTGCGACATGACTTTCGATTGTCTGCAACAATTTACTCTCTCGAGTGCTTAGAATCAGAAGGAGAAAACCCAGAAATCTGTTATTGTGCATGCAGGAAGTAGGGTGAGGTTTGAGGAAAATATCCATTGAACATGAAACATTTTAACAGGCATTCGATTTACGACTCCGATCCATAGTTGTACACCAGAAAGTACTGAAAGACCGTGTGTTCTTTACAGATGTGGTTCACTCGGAATGTTCCTTGTATCTCTGCTGTATGAGCGTAAATTAAGAATTTGTAGTCATCATAGTGGTCATCGCGCTAGCCAAACACAGGGTACAAGAAACATAGAGAGCTTGGAAGGAGCTAAATGCATATTATAATAAAATAAGCCAGGCATTTTAAGCAAAATGTTTGCCTAGTTCAATAAAGGGTGTTTTGGCCACCAGTCAGTTACAATTTGCAGGTGTTTCTAAGTTTACAAAGGTAAAACAGAGTGATCAGCAAGGTTTGGTTACAAATTATTTGTTTGCAAAACGGAGACTGGTTTGCTAGCATGGGTACATAAACATACATGTGAGCAAATGTTTGTTTCAAAGCAGGACAGGGTTGTTAATCTTTTTCTTATTGGTTGCAACATATATCTGAGGAACACCAGATAATAAATATGAATTATGGTGATATATAAAATGCAACAAGAACGTCCGGAAGTCTCCCACTTCACGAACAACGAATGTTGAATTATGTAAATTTCCTTGCGTGCATCTTACTCACTTCTGACTGGTTTAAGGCAGTGCTATATTAGGAAAATTGAAGGGAGCCCAGTGCTCTGAACCTGTAAAATCTAGGGTGCCCAGCATATGATTTGTATGAAAAATCTAAGATTTTCTTGTCACCCAAGAGCAAAAGTAGGCTCTACAGCACAGCCCTGCATAAAAAACGTATTTGATTTACCCAGTGGCTGAGAAAAGATGCATAACTCTGCGGTAGCAAATAAACCAGGAAGTAGCCAGTTGACGAAATAATTAGAGATTGTTTCATTGAGTGGAATAACATAAGAGTAGAAATCAGTATTTCGCCAATTTGACAATTCTGTAATGATGTTAGGGTATCAATCTTAACATTGAATGATGTATAATTATATATTTGTCGATGTTAGAAAAGGAGGTGTTTTGTTAACATCAATTGAGCAAAGTAATCTCGTTAACAATGTGTTCTTTCTTGTACAATTTGTAAAAGGGGAAAAGTCTAACATCTTCACGTGCAATTTGTGTGCATGAGAAATTTTTATAACCTATAACCCTGTTTACTACATTACTGTGTGATAACTTGAATTCCCTCACAAACCAGTCCAATACTTTCACGTGCCAGGTGTGTGACTGCACATCTCATGCTGGCTTTTCACAGTAATAATAGTAACTTGAACGTATAAAGACCTGTTTCATTTTGTAACCAATGCCTTAAGTAAAGGTTAATTCTTGTCTTTTAAGAAGCAATAGCTTTTAAAACATGCAGAATTAAGTCGTCAGAGTTAGACTGTCTCATTGAGTAGAATTGCACATGAAAACCTCATGAATTATGATGATGCAACCACCTACCACAATGATAAAAAATCCTGGACGTAACTATTCGGTATTAAATGAGCCAGTGCCACATGTTCTTAAGAAACTCTGAAGAAACCTTCGAGTTTTCCCTCTAATCAACGTTTGGTGAGTTGATATTTTTTGTACTTTAACAATTTGTTTAACTTGCTCCAGATGTATCAAGGAAAGACAGGAAAGTGAATATTAAGCATGAGGATCGACTCAGCTGAGTGTTTTCATTCATGTACAGCAATACCCAATTTCGCACAAAAAACCAGTTGTATAGCTACCACTGGAGCTGAAGCGTTCAAAATAGCTCATGCACGTTGAATGTGCCTGTGTTTGTGTATAGTCAATAAACTGCATTGTTGTGTAATATTACCTGGGAATAATGAAGGTGAAATTAATATCTGAATTTCATATTATTGGAACCATGCGCAGAATAAAGAAATGAAGATCATCGCATTTAAAGATGCAACTTATGCAGTGGCAAAAACAATGCAAAAAATAGTTAGGCTTCCAGACACAGCGTATATTAATTAGGAACCAATATATGTGATAATGACCAGCCCCCAGTTGGCTTTTGCCAGCTCAGTTGGTTAGAGCACTGCACTGGTATCCCAAGGTCAGTGTTTTAATGCCGGTAAGCCTGATTTTTTCAGGCTTTCTTTAGTGCACAACTGCATTGAGTGTTGGCAAAGTTAACCAGCTCAATCCACTAAACTTACTATTTTCTGATGCATGAATTTTAATCTTGGTTTAATTGTAGAATGGATAAAGATCGTTCTAAGAAGAAAGGAGATACTCTTGGGAACCAGATAAAGAGAAGTGCTGCAGGGCTATTCGAGAAATACAAACCAAAAAACCAAGGTAAAGAAATCAGGATCTTTAAATAAATGTAACTGTGAAGAAAGTGCTTCCTTTTTAAAGACAGCTGTAAACTGTTAGAGTTTCTCGTCTTCTGGCCATTAAGGACAATAAATCATAATAAGCATCATACATGTATATAAAAATTCTGTTATAAAAACTGTTAATTCATAAAGAGCAGGGGACGTGGTCCCCGCAACTCAAGTTTCTGCTGTTTAAAATGTCGCAAATAAACACTAAACTTGAACTTGAGTTTGTTTCATGAGTTCAACCATGGTATGGTATGTCATGTACACATTTTGTCATTGGCATAAAGATGCCAGTACTCATTGTTAAATTATATTAAAATTACAAATAGTTGAGGAAAATTCAAAAAATGTTTTTTTTTTGGGAAGATTTATTAAAAGATCCATGAATCTCCTACAATTAGACAAAAAGCATTTGATCCAGTTCATTGTCTCTAATTAAGCAATTCATTGCACAACATAAGTTGTGAACAAGACACTGGTGAAATGACTAATTATTTGTTGTCGTATTTCAAGGTCCATCTCGAAGGGTTGAGCAAGCTGGCCCAAGCACAAGTTTTGTTACAGGTGAATAAGAGATTACTAATTCATTGTATGTGAGAATCACAACAGCTCCCTGACAGTAACCAGCTTTTAAACTTTGTCTTCTATCTATTAATTCTTCAAGGTTCACAGCAGTGAAATATCTCCTCCTCTTTTTGGTACCTCTAACAGAGCTTAAGACGGAATCCACCAGGACATTGAGTGATTTTATTTTCAGTGCACAAAAACCTTGTACCAGAATAATTTAAAGAATATTACATTCTTTTTTTACATTTTCATAGGCCAAAGATGTAATAAATCATCTGTAATTACACCAAAGAAAATTTCCTATGGAAGTCTGAGAAAGTGAATGTCAAATTTCACAAGAATTGTCATTATACCTGCCAGGTAAAATTTCTAAAAATTGCGTGTGTAAGATGTAATTTTGTGAAATTTGGCATTCATTTTCTCAGGCTCCCATGAGAAATTTTTTTTGGTGTTACTACAGATGATTTATCACATCATGATCTTTAGCCCTTGAAAAATGTAAAAAAGAATGCAATATGCTTTAAATGATTCTGGTACAAGATTTTTGTCCTTTGAAAATCAAAATTACTCAATGTTCTGGTGGATTTCATCTTAAAATGAATTTCTTCCATGCTGACGAAGCAAGATTGCGGTACCTTCTAGGGATACTTTTGAGTGTTTTACTTGAGTAGCACCACAGTTGTTTAACAGGGTAGTATCCTCTTCTTCCCCCCCCAACCACGCCCTGATGACACTAGCAACCAACTTTACAGGGCTGTCAGTAAGGGCCGGGAGGCGTGGATTTCCCCTGGCTACTATGAGCATGCATGACCCCTGGTTACTTTCATAGGTAATAAAACAAAAAATAGGACCAAAAGAATTTCCAGGATGTTCTATTCCCTGCTCTGAAACTGAAAACCATAGTGACAGCCTTGAACCCTAACCCATAAAAGAAGCTCTCTGCTCTGCTGGCTTTATTTTCTGGTTTTAGATCGTTCTAGAACTCTACCCTCTGATTGGTTGATAGCTATGGTTTAGAAAGGCCCAGTAAATATTTTTGGGGCTTATTTTCTGTTTTGAAAATGTTTTTGAACTGCAGCTGCTAACTAGATGCCTCTCAGAATCAACTTAATGTGTAGCAAAAATCCTGCATACCCAAGTTTAAAACATAAACTGCGACCAGACATCATTTAGTGAATTAAAATGTCAGTATCGCCCACAATTAAGTAAAAGCTAAGATGTAAGCTTTCAGTCCCAAGACAAGCTGCTCAGTGCTTTTTGTTATTGAAACTTTATTATTCAAACCCAGAATCTAAAATGTGAGTAGCAAAAAAACTGACAGATTGATAAACATCCCCAAATACTTTTGAATAACTGTTTTTTAAATGTGTCAGTTCAATTTTTATTTTATTTTGTTTAACTCACAGACCCATCAGCAGGGAAACAGCCCTCTAGCTCTACGGCCAATAAGAAGGAGTTACCAGGTACTATTATATCCAATAAAGCTGAAATGGTACCAGACATAGAGTAGATTAAAGACGCTTATTTTAATATGAAAGTGACTTTTATCGTTTGTTATATTGCAATACAAAATGATCTTGATGGTAGTAGTTGTTTATTTTTATTTCAAAAATAAGTTGCAAAGAAGACGTATGATGGGATACTTCAAGCATCAAATTCTTTTTCTGATTCAATTTTTCTGTTATAATTTTCTCAAGGTATTTTTAATCTGCGTTAATCCTCGAGGCCGGTTATAAAAAATAAGAATTATTTTTACCACTCAACCACAAACGTCACTAACAGCTTTGGAGAGGTACCCCTCTATGGGCATGTCCTCCCTGAACCTCTCTTTGTGGGGTAACGCCCCTTTACACTTGCTTTACTGATGCAGTCTTCAAAGATATTTACATAGAAATGTTACTCGGACAAGGTTGCCCATCCCGCCATATTCATAATTTGTAATTGTAATAATTAATAATTCTTTATTTAGCTCACGGTGAAATTACATTTTCAACTTTTTTATAACTGAAATTTGTGCTAGGGTATAACTTTATAATATAAGAGAAATATTAAGTGCGAGCTGGGAAGCGAAATATACTGTTAGATTGTCTAGTTACCTTCTCATCCTTCTTAAACTCAGTGTGTAAGCAGGTGAAAAAGAAGAAAATAAAATAGATAAATGAATTAATAAATTGAATTAATAAGGAGCATTCCTTCAACGTTTGATCATAGTATTTATATTCCTACACTATATTCTGGTGTTTTAGAGCCCTGATATCTACATGCACTGTTATTTGCATTTCTGTTGGTGTATAATGAGTTGAGGATAATTTGTTTTAAATGTGGAAATTTTATTGTTATTTGGTGATCTGATCAGTTTATATAAATAAGGGCCTATATTTTGTGCGTCAGCTACCTCCCTTTAACTTTCCTCGCCTATTAAGATATCAAGTCGTTAATGAACCATTCTTTAAAAAAAAGGAACGTAAAATTTTCTTTAACAGATTCTCTCTGCCTCGAGGAGTGCCAGAAACAGCTGCGATCAATTTATGCAGACAACAGCACAGTCAAAATCGTTCCGTGGGACCAAAGCTCTGCCGTTCACATTGACAAAGTTTACACCCAGTTGTCTTGGCTTATGGATTTGAAGGATCCCAGCGGAGTAACACAGAAAAAGGTTAAACACTACACCGACATTTTTGACGGCGGAAGACTTCATCATTTGCCTAAGCGTATTTTGGTTCACGGACGACCAGGTATCGGCAAGACCGTTTTTACCCAGAAAGCTACATTCGACTGGTCCCAGCACAGATTTGAAGAAAAGTTAGGAAGATTTGATCTCGTACTTTTGGTCAAATTACGCGATGTTTGTAACCTCAACGATGTCCCAGCCATTCTGAGGGATGCTAATCTTCTTGCGAGTGATGGCCCAATTTCCACTGACAACCTGTACGATTACGTTCGTCACCACCAGGAAAAAGTGTTGCTTATTTTGGACGGGTACGATGAATACGTACACAGCGCAGCAAGCCAATCACCTGTTCTTCAAATCTGGGAGAAAAAGCAGTTGAGGAATTGTTGTGTTATTATAACGTCTAGAGACATGAAAGGAGAGGGATTGAAAAGTTCCAGCGATGCTCAATTTGAGATCGACGGTTTTGACCGTACGCGACAAGAGGAGTTCGCCCGTAGATTCTTGAAAAATTATCAAGATATTATAGAGTTTTTCAAGTACTTGAAACAACAAAGTCTGGAGGACGTAGCAAAAATACCTATTTTGCTTTTAATGTTGTTGTTGGTTTGGAAAGAAAAGGATCGTGAAGGACTACCTTCATCACGGGTGATGGTGTACTTCAAGTTTCTACAGACTATGTTTAATCATATGTCTGAAAAACAAAAAACAGAGGCGGAAGAAGTTGAGAACCACATTCAAGAACTTTGTAAAGTAGGAGAACTAGCATTTGACGCACTTCTACAAGATTTACTTTACTTTCCTCTCAGTAAACTGCCGGATCGCGTTTTGACTGAGAAACTGATCGAGGCCGGGTTGTTTCAGCTTCTAAACGTGTCCGCTCTTAACCCCAGCAAAGACGTTCACTTCATTCACAAATCCATGCAGGAGTTTGTGGCTTCTTTATTTCTAAAAGAAGAACTGTTATCTCAAGAAAGTAAAAACAAATCCCTTTTCAAAGTCGACTCAATTGAAAAGATCTCCAAGTTGAATGAAGTTTTTAAATTTGCTGCTGAAATGTCAGAAGAAGCCGCGCGCGAGATCTTGATTCATCTGTTGGAAATGGCGGCGAAGGAAGACGGAGAGTACAGCTTCGACAACGAAGCACCGTCAGTCGAAGATTTGTCTAATGAACAAAAAATTCTTCTAACTCTATGTACACAGTTATTCTTCTGCTGTTCAGCAGATACAAGAACAGAACTTTTCCCCACTTATCTTTCTAATCTAGGAGGTGTTTTGTTCATTTTAAATCCTGACCAGCTGAATATTGCAGCAAAGGAAAATTTTGTTCAAACTACCGCTTCACTTATGTACATATTTTTCTCTTATAGCGACCAGTATACAGAGCAAATTTATAATAATTTAATTAGTTTAGTACAGCAATTAAACGCTGTTATAGTTAGTAGAACAGGAGAACAGAAAGCATCAGAATTTTTGAATGTATTTCCATGGCGTAGTGTTGACGAGTTTTTCTTAATGAAAGAAGAAAACAACACTTACCTTTATTTTACTAAAATTGTAAAAACTAATAGAATTCCTCTTTCTTTTAAAATGGTAAAGACGTTAGTTAGTTTAGAAGAGACAACAAAGAAGACAAACATGAATGGTGATGAGTCAAGTGAAGAGAGCAGCAGCAGCTGTTGTTCAAAGCGTCATGGTCTCTCCAGGGTTTGGAGGATTGGAGCTGATGTGAACAGGTCAGAAGTGGAACAGCTGATTGAGATGATGCCGTTTATCACCGCTCCACACGAGATAGAGGTTTTGGGTGAACACGGTGAAGTGTTTGATGCTGAGGTAACAGAGTCTCTACTGAGGAGCATCCCAACAACACACAAACTGGAGATATTATCACTCGAGCATATCAATGTAACATCATCACCTGCTGTGGAGTTCATCAGCAGAGTATTTAAAGAAGATCTTCCAAACTTGAAGTTGCTCGACATGTCAAACAATCCTCTTCTGGGTGCAGGAGTCGACAGTTTGATTAAACATCTCAGCTGCGCTCCTCACCTGGAGACACTGTGGCTGTTAGATGTGAAGATGACTCCACAGCAGGTGAAGAATCTCACATCAGCTGTACAGCAGCATGGAAACAACACTGACCTGATGTCACTCTACCACGTAAGTTTTCCAATTTTATCGCAATTTGTTTCTTTATTCTTTGTTTACAGTTTATTTCTACTCAGCTCTTGCCTTTCGCCATTTTCCTTTCTTTGTCATTTTTATACTCGACAAAACACGAGATTTGCTTTTGAAATCAAATCACAAACTTTAGCAGATTCAAAGTATCATTTCAAATTCATGTCTTTCAATTGATTAAACTAACTCCATAAAATGTTTTAACTGAGAACGTTAAGAACAAGTGACTTCAGCTGATATTAAAACATGGAGTTGAACACAAGAAGAGAAATTTCGTATCTTCAAGCAGCCATAAGATGATATTATTGGGTGAAAACAATAACTTTTAGCAAAACAAAAGCACATAATTTCCACAGTATTAATTTCTGAATCAATTTTAATTCATAACTTTTCATAAAGCAACAAACAACAGTCATAAAAGCAAATGAAAGATGTTCAGTTCATGTTCAATTCAAACAAATAAGCAAAGAGTAAACACATTGAACTCACAGTTTCACATTTATCGTCCAAGGCTCCTATAAAATCAGTTTAAGTCAAGTGAAGTTCCTTTGAAAGTCCAGAAAACAGACAAGTCTTTTTTATAGCTGTTCTTTTGTTAGTTCTTGAGCGTTTCTTTGGTAAATACTGGTCCTTGCAGTTCGGTGAAGCGTTGGTTTTTGAAATAACAACCCGCACAAAAAAATTGTATCTCCGAGACAACGGTTGAAAGCAACACCAAAAAAATTTTCGTTACAAGTAAACACTTCGCTGTTTTCCACTGTATAGCACAAGTGTCCATTGCATGATTTTCATCGCGTAAATAGCATGAGCTTGTTTTCAATTTTCCAAGACCACTCGCCATACAAATCAAATCCTGCGGAGCTTTGCGCTTTCGTAAAATATCCTTAAAAATGATGTTTCCTTGAGCTTCGAACAACTCCTTCGCATATTCCTGAGTAAAAAGAGATGAATCCCTGCCTTGTGTAAAATAATTTCCGTGATGTTTTCTTAGTAAATTTTGAGTTCATCCTGAACAGTTTGCCGTTGAAAAGCGAACTGAACAAACTACAAAAACAACAAACGATGTTATTCAAAGCCTAGTGACGTGCGGCAGCTGATTGGTTAAATCACCTCGGATGATTTTTCACGTGTTGACATTTTCCCGTCTTTCGTTTTATTACGTAACAAATTCCCGCCCGCAAAAATACACTGTGATCTGCGAATTTTGTAAAGGCTGAATATATTTTCAAAAGAAAAGAAAAATGATTTGCTAATTTTGATTTTGATTCTACTATTTTGAATGCGAATTTCTTGTACGTGCGCCTTGATAAAGATAATGTTTTTTGTCTCCAATCCCGCCGAGAGGGGAAAGGTACAGGGGGGTAAATCTCCCTCCTCCCTAAACTTGGTTTAAAAATTGGCGACGGGTAACACTCGTTTCTTGAACTTAGTCGTAAAGGACGTTTTCTGACCTTCAGCGCTTCGCTTCTACACCAACATACCAGACAAAGAACGCGTAACCACCGTGTGTCTAGTGCAGTTCTGGCCCCCCTCTCTGTATGTCACGCAACGCCGGAGAGAGAGGGTCCTCCGCCACATCCCTTATTATCATGCAGAAAGCCATAACATTACCTTTTCATCGATCTCTCCCTACTCGCAACATTTCATTTTCTCCCTCCTCCCTTTATTTTCGCCCCGAGTTCTCCCTCCTCCCTATTCTGTTTCTCTTGCCTCCGCCAGGAAAAATTTATCTCAGCAAATAACTGTAAAGACGCTTAAAAATAGTCTGTCAGTTGTTGTTAACACATTAACGTTGTGCTCGTTTAATTTTTGACAAGGTGCCGGGTTCGAATCCGGCTCAGTAGCCTTTCTTTTTTCCTTCTGTCTTCCTCTTTTTTGTTTCGTTTTCGTTTTTGTTTTGTTTGCTTATTTGTTTGGTTGTTGTTGTTTGTTAAATATATATCTTCTAGAGCAAAGATAGTATAACTATATTCATGGATAAACAATCTGAATTTCTATCGTTTCCTACAATTTTCATTCCTTTTTTATTGCAGTATATTCTAGAAAACTAAAACAGTAGTCACATGCAGTCGCAAACTGCCTTTTATTATATAGGCCAAGTTTTGACTGTTGATCTTTTCTTTAGTACCCGAGGCTTGTTTTGAACTTAGTACATCTTGTCAAAGTTGTTGTCATATAAACAGTTGTCTTTCGTTGGTCACTGTAATCGCATTGTACTTTAAATGAAGGTTTTGAAATGTTTACACTTCGAGACTTTATTAAAGAGAGATGGGTAGTTTTAAGTATTGTTTTGTATTTTGTTGCAGGATTTTGAAGGGAACCTCATACCTGAACATGAATGGCCATCAGAGAACTACTGGAAGAGCGAGTTCCCTCACATCTTTCCTGATTCATCACCTGAATCTGCGCATGAACAGGAGCAGGTTAGTCATCACTCACCTATTTTTGTGAAAGTTTATTTGTTAATGTTGGTAAGACTTTCAGTGTTTGTGTGAACAGTTCTATTTTTCTGGCCGTCAGAGATCATCAAATACGCTCAGGAGCCTTTATTTGTAAGTCTCCATTGCGGAGGATTTCCGAGTTGGTGATACTGACTTATTTTTTAATACAGTAAAAACCCGCGTGTAAGAATCTAGTGGCTTAATAACCTGCTGGTAGAAATTTGCTTCTTTATTACCCAACAATATAAGAACCAGGTTGGCCAAACGAGATCAAGCAGGTTCTTTTGTGTGGGTTACAGTAAAATTAATAAGCTTATTCATCATCTAAAAAAGAGATTCAAACCATCGGACCTGTTAATAGAAACTCTTGATTGCGTTCCTTCAAATTTATAAAAAATGTTACCGACCCTGGGTGCCGGAGGATTTTTTCTTACCTTATTCCTGAGAAGGAACCTCTGTATCGGGGCCAGTGTAGAAAAATGTGGTTAGATCGCTTACAAAAAAGTAACTGTCTGTATGGTATACTGACTTGTAAGGGCAAGGGATCTTGAGCGAAACCCGGCAAGGGGTACTTCCTTATATAAGCAATATACGTACAATCAACTCTCGCCTTGCGGACACCCGATAATACGGACAGCAGCTAAATTCCTCGGCAATAACAAATTACAGACGTTTGACTTGAACTCCCGCTATTACGGACTCTCGCTAATGAGGACAGTAATTTGAGGTCCCTACAGTGTCCGCTATAAAGGGCCGGTTGACTGTAATTCTAACATAATTTCTGCCTAAATGTCAGGTCTGAAAACGGGTGTGGATTTTAGAGGTCACGTCTGACAAAGGGTGTGGAAAATGACACTTTTTGTTCTGAAATAGGGTCAGGATTTAGAGAACTGGGCGGCACACCCCCTCCGAGAATTACCCGGAGCACCCCCTGGGAAGCGAAACAGCTCTGTCTTCCTCCAATTTTCTAATCGTGAAAGTAATGGGAGAGGAATTGGGAAACTTAGAAAGCGCTTTCGGAGTTAATTTATCGTCGTTTACGTACGAGGTCAACAAATGAGACTCAAATGAGATTTGTGAAGTCCTTGTGAGGCAACGCTCGACCAATGTGTAGGACGTTCTATGCACTTTCTTTGTGTGTCTCAGACTAGTGCAACCTGTTTTGTGCCTTCCTGCCCTGTTTCTCCTACGTTTTAATATTATCATTCTCTGCGGCATCATCTCTCTTCTGCCGCCATACAAAACTTGAAAACGAGGCTTTTCCAAAAGGCTTGGTTCCTTTTCGAGGCTTGGAACTCTAAAAGACATTCTGTCAAAGGGAAAAGAAATTTTAATCGGTTTTTGGACATATTTTGATAACACAGGATCTTCCGTTACCTCAAACGATATAAAGCCGTGGCTAAGATAGGGCAGCCTTACCAGCAAGCTTTAGGAAACTTTTACATAGGGTAAAATAGGAATGAACTTACATAGGCTAAGACTGATGTAAAAAAAATCTAGCGAATAACTGAGATAATGACTGTTATACTTTGCTAAACCGGAGTAATGTCTAAAATGTCTAACAATGGCAGGCTGAAATCAGAAAACCAAAAAATGTCGATTCATGTAATGTTCAATCACGTGACGGCACACAGGAGTTAGACTTGAAAAACACGGCTCAGGTTTTTTCAAGGTGCAATCCGTTTCTATCCTGGCCAGCATCGAAAGCCAAAGACACAGACACTTATTATTAGTAGTACTGGCGTAAAGTCCTTTTACGTAGAACTGAAGCATTGTTTGAGGGTTTTCTTTCCTTCCAATGTGTGTTTTTCCTGCTAGCAAAGGTCTCTTTTCCCTGGTATTCAGCGGGCGAGTTCCCTGCTAGCGGAGGTCTATTTTCCCTGGTATTCAGCGGGCGAGTTCCCTGCTAGCGGAGGTCGTTTTTCCCTGGTATTCGACGGACGGGAGGAAAGGAGGCCTCTGCTAGCAGGGAAATGTGTGTTTAGGGTTTTAAAATAATTCCAAAATCTCGTGACATTGCATGCCCTTTAAAGGCAGTACAAAGATGATGAACCTTTCGTTTTTTCATGTTATAGGAGATGGAAAACCAGACTGCCGAGTCCCAAGTCTTGCCTGAGTTAGAACAATTGTTCACTGTTGAGGTAAAGCCTTCCTACAACATTAAACAACGTTTAAGAAAGATCCTCGATGAAACTAGAATTGGTTAATTAGGTTTCTACTTGCTAGAGGCTGGTAAACGGCATCTCAGTTTGTTAGATGGTGGTGATGACTTTCTGACGGATTTTTTACTTAGCATTAAAAATTAAATGCGAGGTGTCGTTTTCTGATTCTGAATTGGAAGGGAAAGCCTTCGTGGAAAAGTGTTTTAAAAAGAGAGATAATTAGGCCTCTACCTTATTTTGTGGCAGGACGAGAAAGGGAACCTCGAACTTGATAATGTAAGATCGTCCGTAGACTATGAGCAGTGTCTCTTTTTCTCTTTGGGCTGCCGCCCTCGTTTCTCGCGTGCCGTGGCTTCCCCACTCGACGCACGCTTGCGCACGCGTGCACCGCCCTCTCTAAATCTGAAGAAAAAGATTGACTGCTCGCAGTCTAGAATATTGGCAATGTTTTGCATTCAAAACATGCAAAAAGTTCTAAAGGTAAAGACTTCTAGTGTTAATGTGAAGAGTTCATTTTTTTTTTGTCCGTCGGTTATACTTTCAGCAGCCTTTGTTTATAAGGGCTCCATTGCGAAGGATTTTTGAGTTGGTAGTTAATAATTAGGTTAAATGTTTTTGAAATAAGAACCTAACCCGTGCAAAGGAAGTGAAATGGTGTTTATTATTGTTTTGTGATTTTCGAGTTTATGGTAGACTTAAGACTGAATTCCTTCTTCTAAAATCCTGGAATGCTGTAGCTGAATCCTTCCATATAATAGTACATAATGTTTATGTCCCAGAGCTCAGATATAAAGTGTTAATGACAAATTCTCTCTGGCGTAGCAGAGTGCGTCTTTAAACTTGCTAATTGGGAAGCCGATCAGCAAATAGGAAAGGCTTGAAATACTTCAGCTTTAAGGCCTCTTATCGGAGGATTTCCTAATTGGACGGTAGTTTATTATGTTGAGTGTGATGTTGTGCGTGTAATTGTTTTGTAGGACGATGAAAGGGGGAGAAGGAGACGCTCGTGCTGTATTATCATGTAAATTACTGTGCAAGTTAAACAGGAATATTTAATATGATCCAACTTTCTGGAGTAAATTTTTAGAAACTTAGGTTCTCGTCTTCAATTGTGTTTTAACTGAAAGAGTTGAGAGAGTCCTGGTGCTCAATAAAAGACTTAAAGAGGTGCACTGGAACAGAAAATGACAATAAACTTCGCAAAAACATGGGCGGTTCCAGGGGAGGGGTGTGGATTGGGTGGCTAACCACCCTTGTTCAGAACAGCTCACCAAAGAATATACCAAACTGTAATGCGTGAAAAAACATACCTAAATACATGGCTCCCAAAGAAATCGAGAAAACTACTGGTGACAATATCTTTCATTGCTGTAATCTTCTCAGGAAAAGAGGGCACATTATGAGCTCTGTGCTCTTATTCCTCAAGTAATCCCTTCTAAGTCTCAAGAAACCACAGTAGAACTCAGGCGCGGATCCACAACGGTTTGCAACTTTTTACGAAAATCGGTCATAAATAGATATATTTTAAATGCAAAAAAAATTCCAAGTTGAACACTTGCTATTATCCTGTCTGAATGACTCAGAGACCCAGGAATGAGGGGGCTTTAGGGAGTAAAAAATCCAAAAATTTCCCGGGGGAACATGCCCTCCAGATCCCCCTAGATGCGTGCGCCTTAGGCGCTCTTTTATGAAGTCCGTCAGTATGTGTTCTAGATCCGCGCCTGGAACTTGCTGAAGTACTGCATAAGAAGTAGGACCATCTGATACTTTTCCCGTCATCTTTTAAAAGTCAGGAACTATTTCGATGAATGAACCACTATAAGCGACTGGCAAAGTAGGATTATGAATCCATCTCGGTCACGCAGACAACATCTTCTTCCCAAACGTGAGGGAACGGCTAAAAATTCTCGCCATTTTGCCTCTGGAAAGCACGGAGGTAGAGAGCTCATTTTCTTTTATTCTGAGGATCCATACTTGGCTTCGCAACGCGATCACCGCGGAACGACCCTCAGATTTGGCCGTCATCGCAGGCCATTTATGCAAATGCAGTTACCATCGGCGGCCTTGCTTTTGGCCGACTAGGTTAGTAGGGTATTTCTTTGCGCTCTACTTCTTCTATTTTGTGGCGTTTCAAGAGTTTATTTACAATGTTACAGTCTCCAAATCGCCATGTTTTGGGACAAACGTAGGACAACTTAAAATAAATTAACGAATAGTTTCGAGTATAGTTTGGTGGCCGATTGTTATCAGCCACCCACCATCAAAAAATCCTGGATCCCCCCTGAAAATTGACTGGTGCACTTCGCAAAAACAAAAAAAGAAAACTCGGAAACGACTAAGAATCGTAAGCCACTTCTGCAAAGATGGCTACCCAAGAAACAAGGACTCAGTTGAACAAATTAATAGGTTGTGTTTTTCTTTCGTTGTGCGATTACTGGATTTTAAATAATTTTGTCACTTTCTGTTTCACGATCCTTTGTCTTTTTACAGCATCGAGTAACGTTAACCTTAGCTACTCTTCTTTCTCGACAGTAACAATATCGCATTAGCTACTGTAGTACGATTTAGGGCCTGTTCACGTGAAGGTGGGGGAGCCCAGGTAGGTGGGGTAACCCGCTTAGGTTACCATAAAATCTTTTTTTTTAAGTTGATCACGTTTACATGATGGGTAGGGTGACGCGCCACATGTTACCTCACCTACCTCATACCTGGGGTCCTCCACCTCCATGTAAACAGGCCCTTAGCAAAAAAACAGGGAAAAATAAAAAAAGACCAATCAGAAAATTAATCTCGCATTGCTAATCAGAACGGAGATAAGGCGTCAATGTTATAACGCAACAATAGAAACGGTACCATATTTTATTGGAGCATGCGCGTTTACTGGGATACATCACTCTGACGTAATAGTTTTCAAAAACCTGCGTTTTCATCCATTGACACGACTACAGCAAAACAGCGTTAAGGATTCATGGACAAGAAAAGATTGTTCTGGACAACACTCGTTTGGTTCACTGGCCACAGAAACCAGTTTTGAAAGCAGAATTTTTGACGAACACATTAAAAGCCATCGTCTATCTAGACTATTTTTTTTAGTGTAATAGCGCTTCTAGAGATCTTGAGCATTGAACCACGAGCGACGACCTCTAAGATCTTTGTTTCTTCAATAGGGATCGTCACAACTTTTATTCGTCGGAAATACCCATAGATAGTCTGACGCTTTGAGCGAACCGCCTTTGAACCAAGATACAGTGTGTCATAGATTAATAAGTATTTTTGTAGTTTTATAACGTTTTTAATTGAGTGCTTGTGTTGAACTAGACTAACAGTGTTTTAAACTTAAGTGATATACAGCTGAAGTGACAAACTGTTTAATACATTCAGTCCCGGCTGTACGGATTTAATTTCAAGTTTCACACATGTTATACATGTTAGGGGAACTCTGCGGTAAACAGATGTCGTGGAGCCCTCTTACTTTTTGTTTTTTTACTTACTAAAATAAATGATTAACTTGCAATTTTAGCCCAGTTTCTTCTTGTGTTTGTGATAACCTCTGGACAGATACTGCAGGTTTCTCTCGCGCCTAAAACTCCCTTTCCCAAAATTCCCTTTCCCTTCTCTTTCCAAGGCCTGCCACGCAGGCTAGACAGATACAATTTGGCACCCGCCTGGCCCTCAGTCTACATGCCGCTGACCAGGATCTCGTATTACTGTCATCGCTTTGATTGATTTTCGTACCAGTCGTATTCTTGTATTGGGATTTTAACATGATAACTAGCCTGCATGTTTCACGCGTTCAGATAGGGGAGTGCGGCGTGACGTCACGCTGTTTTTCCTGCTCACATCTCCTTGCGCCGTCATCAAAACAGACTACACGATGACAGACGATTATATGTAGTTTTTCCGTCGTAAACCATAAATAGTGAACTTACGCAACAGGACGGGAGAGGAAAGAAGACGGCAAACCTTGTGTGACAAGCGTGACAATAATTTTGTTTGAAATAACTTTACGCCAGACTTCACTTTCCTTTAAATAAATGTTTTTTTGCAAAGACCAGAAAACATTAATGTTTTGTGAGGATCACGACATAACACGCAAGTAACAGCCCTGTCATGTTTGTCACAGACAAGCGTTTTGCCGTCCTCTTCTGTCTGCCGTCCTATTGCGTAAACTCACGAATGATCCCCGATAACAGTCAACAAAAGACATCGAGTAGATACAAAACCTTTTTTTAATGCGGCAGAGTCTGCAGGCGGGGTAAAAACGGTAAGTCGCGCGCTCAGTTCCTGAGGCCAGACCGATACTCAGCGTAATTTTATAGTAACTGAGAAACGAAGTTACTCCTTTCACCCAGTCATCGACCAGGCCTTCGCTAAACGTAAAACAGTGCCTTCAGTTAGTGCTTGCCTGCGTATTCCAAATGAGACAAATGACCTCGCTAGATAAAGTAGTTTTTCCGTCTTGTGAGAGGAAACCGGGCTTTTGGGTCAGTTCCCATCACAACGCCTAGCCATATGGTATCTCTGGTCACGTTCTCTCTTTGTTAAAATCGTTCCTCACGAATCTTCCTCAACGCGTTGTCATCGCGGATTGGTTTATCTTGTGTGCTCGTCATTTCTGTTGTGTCTCAAGGTACGGCGTTGGGACCCACACTGTTTTTGATTTTCAGCAACGAAATTGGTATAACAAACTAACTTCATCTAAAAGGTGGTTCACAAATGACAAGAAAATGAGCCGTATATTTTAAACTTGAATGCATAGACGAACGCGGTATTAGTAGTATTGCTGTCTCCTTAGGGGCTGCATACCTAATTAACCCAAGTTGGTTGCCCTGTGCACAACTTGGTGTCCTATGCGATAGCGAGTTGACGCTGCATGGGCTTGCCCCTTTCTGGCCTACCCTTGGGCCTAGACTATGGCATACCAAACAGTTTGTGTTTTTGCGTGAAGATCACGGGAAAAAAAAGCCTGAGTAAAGTAAAGGAAGAAGCAGCGAAGTGGGAAAACACCTTTGCCAGACCACTACTATTTGACATGTGAAAACAAAGAAACATAAACAACCCGTACCTTTTTCGACGCAGCACAACGGCTCATCCGCAGCTCTTGACATAGGGTGAAGTGCTTCGAGTAGCATGGGAAATGCCTCAATATTTGAACTCGAAGGAAAATAGCTAGCTGGGGTTTTACTGCAAAACACTGTGAAAATGGCTTTCTTTTTTATTGTTCCGTATCGTTTAGTTTACTTTGGCCTTGTGAGAAGCTATAATTGCCATTATTTCAGGAGTTATGAAAGCTTCAGTTAACAGCGTATCGATGATATCTTAACTCCGAACAGTGGAAATGACAATCTTGACCGTGAAGTACCTTGCTTACCTTTTGCAATTTTTTCTCTTTTTATTACGATCAATACAGCGCAACACCCATAAGAGCAACAAGGTTGATTTGAGCGTTCTTTATGAGTGAAACCAACCGGTTTTTACTGCATTGTGTCTCATTTGTCAAAGTGACGTGGCTATAAACAACAAAAAAACCTTTTAGACTGAAATGATAAAATGCTCCACCAAGTGCTCTGTCTAAATAGAAGTGCTTAGCTTGTCTTTTTAATGTACGGATGTCAAAAAAAAAACCCAGAGAAGAACGTCGTCCACGATTTTCACGTCAAAACACGCGCGCGCGTGTATAATAGGTTTTTAAAATATACGGCAAAACACCAAATTTACACGTGCAAATCACGCCTTTTTGTACATTTCTTTGCCATCATTGCAACTACATGACTACGACGTGAAGCTGCCTAATAATATTATGTTTTAGGGAGGACGTGAACAAGCGACCACGAAATTTTCTCTCTCTATCTGAACTTGGATATATGTGGTTGTTTATAGGAATTCTACTTCAGGAAAGTTCACCAACATTTGACAAAGTAAGTGAGTTGGTGACAAAGTTGGCGAGCTGCTACATGACCCCTATTTCATAACTTTCGGCCACGTGTTATTAGACAAGAACCTTGGCCTAGTAGATTCCATTTACCAGCACTTTGGAAACTCCAGATTTTGGAATTTGATTTCTTTATCGCGCGCAAAATTCGAAGTCGGGTTTCAGCCAAAGTAATCAAGTTCTGCTATTGACCACTCCAGAAAATACAATAACATACCGTAATACTGTTTGTTGGTCACTCTGCCAGAATTTTGCATAAGCACTGTTTTTCAGTTTCTCTTGGGGCCATTTAACTCCCAAGAGAAACTGAAGACAATGCTTATGCAAAATTTTGGCAGAGTGACCAACAAACAGGGCCCGGTTCCTGAAAGGCCGATTAGCGTTAACCTAGGATTAAAATTTTGCTCCGTTTTTGTATTTTACATTCCTATGCATTGCTTAGGGTAACATTTTGCGTTATTATTACTGTATCTCGTATTAAAGGCTCAACACTATTTTGTAACCTCGAGTTGCATGTTCTTAGACGAGAAAACCGTGCTTGAAATTTGGCTTAATCTTGGATTAAACTTAACCGTCTTTTGAGGAACCGGGCCCAGTATTATGACTAAACTGTTATGGTATTTTCTGGAGTGGTCAATCAGATCTAAACGGGAATTCGCGTTCTCTATTTTTAATTGTATCTCTAATTACAATATTCATTACTTCTGTAAATCTCAGTAATAACGCCGTAAGTGTGTGATACTAACTCACATCCGGGATTTTTGCAAAGCACACGCAAGATCCGTCTTGTGTTAAACGGTTTGGCTACAAAGGGAGACACTGAAAATAAGATTTCTTCAGCCGCCTTTAGTTACAATCATGTCAGATTTATTTGGCGCTGGTTCGGAAGATTTGGATTGGACCAGTGATTTGGGGGTAAGCAAGCCATTTTCCTTCTCTAGCTAGTTGGCGTTTATTGCGAAACAAGCTTTCACTACTTGCCGACCACTTAGTGAAGTAAAAGTTATGCTTGAAGTATATTTGCTGGCTTTACTTATAAATGACAGCATTGTTAAGATTTTCCACTATAGATGGTTTCCTGCCCAGTAGAAATGTTCAATGCACAAAATAAAACCAGCTGAATGGAAAGCTTAACGCTTGTGTAAAAGCAAACAAACAAATCGAGAAAACAGGTTGGGTTAATTTACAAGAACTCTCGTAAAGTCTTACCTAAACTTAATTAAGCTTAAGATCCGTGACCTTTGTTTAAAAACAGGAATACGAAGGAGAGAGAAACGAACTCGGAGAAAGGCATGGATATGGAAAAGCTGTTCTACCAAATGGTGATATTTACGAAGGAAACTATGTTAATGGGAAACGACATGGGAAGGTTAATATTTCGATAGACTTTTTACTTTAGTAAAATTACTTGTAACAGAAACAGACATTTCATAGGCTATCAACAGGATACCTTTTTCTTAGAATTGGCCTTAAGCGGTTGGCTTGATTCTCGCTTAAGGATATTGCTTTACAGAAAATTAACTAGATAACCTTCCTAAATATTTAAGCCGAATTATTTTTAGTGCAGTAGCTTGGGACCAGTGTTTATTTATATATGGAGAGGGGTGAAAGAAATCAACGACAGGGGTGATTTTGTTCGATGCCTTGTAAATTATTTCTGTTTGTGTAAAAAATAATTTGTTTCAAACCTAAATGTAATGATTTTCTTAAATTCTGTGGCCATTTGAAAGTGATGAAGTAGAAGACCAATACCCACCCATCTCCACCTAACACAGCCTGCTATCACCCATGGTTACTGCGTAGAATTTGGTACCATCCACTGTACAGTAGGCATTGGCTAGTCCACTTTATGCATCCAAAATAATGAGAACACAAAACTACATTACAGATGCCTACAATTTTTTCTGGGAGGGTCAAATTTAAGTTGTGAATGGAAAGAGGGGAACCACTATTTAGACCTAATGGGGGATGGGGAGGGGGCATCCTTGCAGAAATTTTTATCATGCAAAACAGTTTCCCTGTGACCATCTCCATAAATAGTGGCCAGCCTCATACCATCCTGCATGCATAGTTTTTTAGCTAACCTGTAGGTACAGGCTAACATTTGATCCCAAATTTTGCCAGTGCCACATCTTGTATTTTTCAAATGTGAGTTGCATTTTTGACAGTATTTTCATATCTAAAGCCGCACTAGATCCACATTAGAAATGGGATGGGTTGATGATATGAACGGGTGACTAGTACAATGGGATATGTCCCTTTGAGGTTTACATCTCCCCTAAAAATGCACTTAGCGGGGTTTTATAAAATGTACCTAGCTCTGCCTAATGATAAGATCATACTTGGTACTCATGTTTACAGGGAACATACATATTTCGAAATGGAGCCAAATACAAGGGTTTTTATGATGAGGGAAAAAAGAGTGGCCATGGAACATTTGAGTACCCTGATGGATCTAAATATGAAGGTATGTACAGTTATTTTCTTTAAAGTTTTCAACTAAGATACGAAAAGCCAGTGTATGTACTTAAACTCAGTGAGATGGATGCTTGGTATAAGAGCTTGGCTTAGTTCTTGGCCTGTCAAAATGCCTGTTTTTTTTGGCTATTTTTGTTTGAAAACCTTTAAAAATTGCATGCAATTTCACTTAGTAGGAATAGTAGAGACTGTCCTCTTATAACATCATGTGTCAAACTGAAAGAAAACTGCTAGCAGATGAATAATCATTTTATTTATTTCATTTTCAACTAAAACGGTGAATTTTAAAATGAGCACTGGCTGGAGAATACATCTGTTACGTTTGAGGCCTGGGTTACAAAGGGACCTAGCATAAAGCAAAGTAGCTAGGCCAGTCACACCAATGTCTTCATTTTAACCCAAAATATTAAGAAAAAGAATTATTTAGCTATATAGGGAATAACCTAAGGTTACATCCCCATTTGAACAAAACTTAAGTTTCTAAAGAAGTACCTTTGTAAAAAGAGCTAAAAACGCTAGTGATCTAACCAAGAAATTATACCAACATTTCTGAACACAGCAAATCTTCTGAAAATGAAATATAAGACAATAGACTTAAAAACTAATAAGGTTTTCTGCTTGTTAGCATCTGATAGTTGATTCAGGAAGTGTACCTCTGATTTCAGCCAGGTCTCCAGTTTACAGCTCTCCAGCTTTCCCACATTAACATCAAAAGTGGTAATAATTACTTAAAGTTCAGGTGTTATAGATTTTAGAATCACTTCCACAGGCAAGTGGGAAGATAACGAACGTAACGGTCAAGGCATGTACCTTTACATAAATGGTGATGTGTATGAGGGAGAATGGAAAGACAACAAGAGACAAGGAAAGGGTGTTTACACATGTGCTGCCACCAAACTCAAGGTTTGTTCAGACCCTATAATTTTGTCTTTTAACATTGCTAAACATGGGCTTCCTGTGAAGTACAGAAGTCTAAATCTACCACCAAGCATTCCTCACATGGAACTGAGCGACAATAACGAGTGTTTTGCAGAAGTCACACAAAATTGAAATTTTTGTATTAAAATAAACACCAAAACAGATCGTTTTTTCATGCAGAGGTTAGTCGAAACTGCAAAGATTCATAAGGACTCATTGCAAACCAGAAAAAATGAACTTTCCTATATACATGAGCCTTTAAGTTGCAGGCCCCATATCTCTATTACTTCACCACAAACATCCTCATGAAAGTTCCATTTTTTTAAAAAATTCAACACGATAAATAAATTATTTATTGATCTAGAGCAGCGTTATTAAGGCTGTGTAAAAAATAGGAATAATTGCAAATATTGTGTGACAATCTGCAAAACATGCTATGGGCTCATAGATTAACCATGCTTTCCAAATAATAGTTCGAGTTCCTGAGGCCCTAAGGTGACTTTTGTTGTACTCTTTTTGATTCACCAGCTAAGTAAATACAAGGCAGTTTGGAAGAGGATTTCACAGTTTTAGCACACTTTGGGCTAAAAAAAAAAACGAAAACAAAGTAATAAAATAATAATTATTAGAAATATCCATGGCTTCTGCATGCAGACTTGAACATGTTATGTTTATGTCATTATTGGTTTAAGTATGATGGAAGCTGGATGAATGGAAGACTATCTGGACCTGTTAAAATGATCCTACCAAACCATGTTTATCTGGGAACATTTTACGACAGTTTAGTAAGTATTAATTCTTATGAAATTTGTGTGGACAGGGATCCACTGGTTTGTGCGGAAATGACAGGAATAAAACAAGTTAAGTGTAACGTAATAAAATAGTAAATATAGAATAAGCTTAATAAAATATTATCAGGGGCATAGCTGAGCCTCTATGCCTATAGTACGCATGTGAATAACCTGGAAAAAAGACAAGGATAAATTTAAGACAAAGTAGAAAAGCAAAACAAAGGGGGACAACTGGAAAAGGCACTTTTCCCCACAAAGTCCCCCCTAAACTTTTTCAAACAAAATGCAGTGTTTTCCCCAATTATTCTTATGTCTTGTACAATAGCCATAAATGCAGCCTTAAGAACATGGTCTTTATCACAGCAATAAAAAAATGGAAGTGTAATCAAGTCAAATTATGATCATTGGAGTGTACTCCATTTTGGTCTGTAGCCCACACAAGTGGTAAAAAAAGTCAGACAACCACATTTTACTTTAATCAACAGTATAATATATATGATTATATATAGACAGAATTTGGATTACACAACTTTGTGTAGTAATAATGTTTAAATCATAACCAAACCAAGATGAAATATGTGACAATTTCAACTTATATTTAATGAAAACACAAGATCTCCAGAGTGTTTGCTATTCCTAAGTGTGGAAAAAAACAATATCAGAGTGCATGCAGCTATCCCAGCATGCACAAGTGCATGCATACAGTCCAACTACATAATTTATTATTGTACTATCAAATAGAGTTTTCTATTACATTAGGGAGCTAAAGCAACGACGACAGCAATGGCTACAAAGACATCACTTAAAAAGTGAAATTGCTCTACCTTAGAATTTTTCGCACTTATTCCATTTCATCAATTTTTTTGGGAGTTGATAGAATTCTAAAGGACAGTATCAAAGTTCAGGAAAAAAAAAGAAAGTTGTTGTTGTGTTCCCGTCCTCAACAAAATGTGAAGTTAAATAGGCCCTATCACATTGTAGTCATGCAACGATGGCTAAGAAATTTACAAAAAAGCATGATGCAGCTGCAAAGTTGTTGTTTTGCCAATCTAACCGCATTGCTTTTTTGCCTTTGTTGTTGCTGAAGCTCCATATTGTCCTGCTAAAGCTGAAATCAGGTCTTCCAATATAGCCACTTGAGGGAGTTTTATGACCTTTCTGCATAGATAATTAAATACATCATAATTTGTTAGAACTAAATATTTTTAATTTCCACATACTAGCCATGTGGACCAGGCAGGTATGTCTTTGACTTTGGAATTGAACAGCATGGGGAATACATTATTACTGAGAAGGTATCTACATATTAATTATTTTATTTCAATACATTAATATTAATATGACCTTACTGTACGTCTAAACCAAATAAGTATAGATGTTCATTACCACAATGTTTTTACCATGAATCTGCCCCACTTTCACCAATTCTTTTAGGCATTCCCCCTTTAAATGTCTCTCGTGTCAAAGCTGTGTAGTTCATATTGTTGATATAATTACCAGTTAAATGCCTATGGAGCATAATGCTTGCAAAGTTATTACTTGCAAATGACTAAATCACAGTTTTATGTCAAACAAATGTGTCTACCAAGCATTAAAATAAATGAAAATGTTACAAACAACAAAAAACTGAAAAACTGTTAGCCAGTAGTACAACAAGTTTTCAAACACCATCTGCTTAAATCTTTTTCAAGTTTGTTCACCCATGCCTTTTCATACTTTTTTCTAACGTTTTGGGAGGTTAATTTTGTTTCGCTTAAGTTGGTGACAGTTACGACTGTTTGAATTTCAATAAATTTTGCGACACAGCTCCTTTAAATGAGCCTTCCCCTTCCCCAACTTAAAAAAAAGCGCCTAAAGGTTGATTTCCAATGATGCGCTTTTGGCAACACATGTTAACGCACGTAAATTTCAATCACATAATTAAAATAGAAGCAAGATAAAAAGTGCCGTCAGCTTAACCAAGAAGATGAGCGAGGTTCAACTTTATGCACATAAAAATTACGCAACACTGGAAATTAACCCTAAGGGCAAATCAAGTCTTTGAGACCTAGAAGTAAATATTTATCTGTTGTGATGTAATTTGTGCCTTTTGCTCTCACAAACAGTTAACAGAAAATGAGGAACAGATAATGGATGTTCCTGTCTGGAAATGCAAACCAGATCTTTATCCACTGGGTTCAACAAAATAATAAACAAAAGGAAACAATCACCTACACAAGACATGTCAGGTTCATGTGTTAGACAGTTAGGGCTCAGCACACTTCATGTTAATGACTGCTCTCAAAGGTTTTCCACAGTTTACAGTCATTTTCATGTTTTTATATTCTGTCTAGTAGAGAAAACCTTTTTTTACCTAGCCCACTGATATATAACTGGTTCGATCTCATAAATTGTATTTTAATCGTTCACTTTTATGAATAAAGTAATACTGTACCAAATCTACAAGAAATGCAAGTTAATATTGATTTTATTGAAGGCTGCACAATGATATCTATTAATTACACGCAAACACACTATCAAGTGTTCTTTTTCAGTCATGTGCTGATGTGGAAGCATCTTAATGATCCCCTCCAAAAATCTGAACTTTTTAAACAAAATTTCATTTTTCAGGACAGTTATAAACACCTTTCGACCAGAATTTGATCTTAAGAAGGAACGGGTAATATACAACACAATGAACATTCTGAACACTAATAAGGTTACCAATGTAATATTTACCATTAAATTTTGATAAGCTGAAAAATTACTATACACCACTCTTTTAAATAATATTTCATGTTCTCAATATAATTCTATAAAAAATAACACATACTCTAATTTTGAAAGTAATAAATTAAAATGAAATAACTACCTACTTAAAAAATACTGGAAATGTTGGGATTTATGATATGACTACCATTTTCCTGCTACCTGCTTATCAGTAAATATTATTATTTATTATATAGACACAAGTGTTGTACTAGAAAATATACCACTCGTAAAATTCATAAAAACTACATCTGGGACCCAAGTGGTTTATTTTCCATAATTTCACACATGACTTTATCTTTATCTTTACACGGCGGCTTGAAGGTATGAATTTTATTTTCGAGTGGCAAAAACAATATTTTACTCATTCGCTGCGCTTGTTCGTAAAATATTGTTTTGCCACTCGAAAATAAAATTCATATCTTCGTGCCACCGTGTAATATCCTCTATGTATACAGCCCAACCTCCACTAACAGCCATCTCTCACAATGACCACTTTTTTGACGGACAGTCCATACATTGACTCTTGTTTAAACCTCTCTACAACGGCCACCTTTCCGCAACGGCCACTTTCTTCTGTCCCAAATGGGCCATTGTGGAGAGGTTCAACTGTATAAAGATAAGCAATAATTTACTTAACCCATGCTGATTAATAAAGAAGGAGAGTTAGCAAGTGAATTGTGGCCCCATGAACTGAAAATAGATTTATTTGTTCATGTCACCCAGATAATGGTATCAACAAAAATGAAAAATAAATTTGTATACTACATAGCCTTAAAGGGAAGTATCACATATATGCAATACACCAGACTTACATATCACTGGTACATTTATATTTTTTCTGTTTTGCACTCACTAGTTCAACTCCAGGGAACCAACACACCATAATTGATGGTTCTGAAGACTGCAACCTGACACTTTTTTTGTACTCTGTATTTTTATTCCTCCACTGAAGCACAAAATTATGAATATCAATAATAGTTTTTTAAAGTAATTTATGAACATGTTTAAGTGAAGTATTAATCCACATGTTTCCTTCCCATTTTTAACCAAGGACACTTTTAATAAATTTTAATGTACTTAAAAATATAGAATTTTTTAGTGAGACCACTTTAAGTGTATTTATCTTACCATAGACACTTCTGTTGGGTTTTTACACAGTGTCTAATCATTGAGAAACCGTCCCTTATGTATAAAAAGACTATAGAATAATTCATGCATAGAATAAGGCCCCCAGTGACTCCTGAACTCTTGACTTAACCCTTTAGTTTAAGCTTCAATAGTGACCAACATCAACTTTCTCCTCACAATAGCAATACATCATCAAGAGATAAGGTTATGAGAATTAATGAAATGATCACCTCAGGAAAAATGCTTTGATCTTTTATCAAATTCTTATAATCTCCACTAATTCTTCATGGAAATGTATGGAGATCTTCTGGATTTTTTCTTATGGGTATTGCAACTAAATGGGTTAATATCAAATTCTTACATTGATTCACAAGCTTATAAAAGGCAAATTGAAAGGAGAAATCTAGTAGTTTCTTAGATTCACTTGGGGCTTTTACTCCAGGCAACCCTTGATTTACTATTTACTTTTCTTTTTTCCAAAGAATCTCTTTCTTGCAAATCTAACTATAAAAAATGCCCATACCCAGCCTATTAAATACAAACCTGTACCGCCAAGCTTGACAAAAAGTTTTGGTTTAGGAGACACAATGACTGTCCGATACCATAACAAAGATCCAGGTCCCAGACGCCAACAAATGAAAACTGTCATAAAGATAATATCATTTACTTTCGCAAGCAATGTTTCATACTGTCCTGTTTCTCGTAAAAACCATCTCAGTTGTAAGAAAGGGTTAGAAATTTCTGTTCCAAGTATTGTCGCCACAAGCTCGGGTCCTGAATACTCGTTGAAAAGGATAAACGCTATACCACTCACTGATATTGTATGGTGAAACAACATGTCCAATCCTTCTGTTCTCATGTACAAACACCACAGAAAATCAAAAATGAAGTATCCAAGAGTAAATGTAGCAATGAATGTTTGAAAAGGAGTATTTGCTTCTCCCATAAACACCAATGGCCAAGGTCCTGTGATAAACCCACACCAGGAAGACAATATTGTAGTCAATGATGCATGTATTATAGTGACTAGTCGGCAGTTCCATTCATAACTCCGATGAGGGTTAACAAAACATAATAAGCAATACAAGCTTGTCCAAACAAAAAACATTGACATGCAGGGAAGCAAGAGGGCCATAAAATCCATGCTGGCAGAATACATGCAGGTCAATGCTAGAATCAAAATAAAACAAAAAAAGCTACATTACAGCAACACATTCATTATATAGTACATAATACATACTATAGTGGTGGATCTTGACCTTGAATAAAAGGGGAAACCACCCCCGACCCTGTGATAGTAAGAGGGGGCCTAAGATAAGGGGAGGGGACCCCTCCCTCAACTTTAAATTAAATTTTACCAGTTGCTCAAAAGGTGCATAACATTATTATTCATTCAAAATATTTTTCCGTTTCTGATTGGCTAAAATTCCACACATAATTCATCATAACCAGCTACAGTTGACCAAATTTGGAAGAATTTTGCAATATGTGAGCTGATGACATCAGTTGTGTGGCAAAATTGCCAGATTATTGAACGGTTAACCTAGAAGACCTGAGGACGAGGTTGAGTTGTTTTGGTAGTGAATACGAAATGGTGGAATGTTTCACTCCTTTCACAAGAAGAAGTAGGCAAACCATTGGCTAAAAACATAGAAAGAACAGCAAGAAGACAACTTGACGGAGGACACCTGCTATTTGGAGAATATTTGCAGAACTGATCGACCCTTTATCTCCTAAACTTGCTGAAAAACATGCGCTATGAAGATGAACTTATCATTGATAGAGGTAAGCATGTTTTAGCTTGTTTTTAAACTAAATAAATAATTTAATTATTTTGAATGAATAATAAAACAATTATTGAGCTTTCGTATCATCTGAAGAATATTTATGGAGATCTCAGAGGGTGTTGTCTGCCTTGGCCAATAATTCTTCAGATAATACTCAGTCTCATTCAAGTATCCATTGGATGACTCCTTATCTAGTCCTATGTACTGGCACTGCCGCAAACACTTTCTTCCTGGTTTCAGGATCATTTCCCAGAAATTACACCAGTTTTGCAGTTTCCTGATTACATTATATTATAATGTAATCACCAAACCAAGGCATTTTAGTTTGCCCCTTATGGAATTTTCAAGTACATATGTATTTGTGCATTATTTTGATTCACAACCACTCATCCTTGGAGGTTGTGGGGGGAGGGGGGGGGGGAGGTTACTAGCCAAGCTTCTGGTATTTGAAAGGGTAGGGATTTCATTAGACTTGCCAAAAAAGTCGACGTCAAGAGTTTCACTTTCTCAGCAAAGAGCAAGCAAAGTGACCTCTTAAGGCTCTCACAGAAGAGTGCAAGTGGAGCAAGCTTTTTGGAGAACACGAAAGGGTAGGGAAATCTCTCATGTCAGTCTTTGAAAGGACAGAAAGGCTAACAGTTGCATTTTAAGGATGTGAAATATACAAGAAAACGTTCTGATTAAGTGAGTTATTCAAACTAAAAGAAGGTGCATTTCAGCAGTTAAAAGGGATGCATTGTTAAAAACTGGCTTTGTGAAAGCAATACCATTTGTCAGTAGAAGGTATATGAAAGGGGTACCTCTTCTGCAAAAAATGCTATATTAAAGGACAAGGGTGACAAGGGGTTTGGACTTTGGGGTGGAGACTCCCGTAAAAAACTTCATCGAGAACCCCTCCCCCTCCCCCCGGGTTACCACCATAATAACCAGGGTGAATCACAGAGGGAAGCCAGTGGAATGTAGCCATTGCTCTACAGTACCTGCCACTCCAACCCTTACAATAAATCAGTGACTTGGAAGATCGAATTTTCTACATTTGTTCCTCAGATACCATTTTCTTGAGGAATAAAAAGCCAACCATAATCCAAATAATCGTGAGAGGCATCCTCTTTTAAGGAGACGTGTCCCAGCATACACCCTATCAAGCAAACCCGAAAACGCGACGTCCAAAATCTACAACAGTTCGGCATTCAGCATAACTAAATAGGTCAATTTACATTGCCCACGGCAGATAGAGATTCCCTTGTAAACCTTAAACCAATATAGATGTAAGTTAACTTAATCTTATCAAAACACGAGCACAGTGAACCTGAGTGAACTCTGGAACGCGCGGGTTAAGCCGGTTGCATGCAGGAATGGGAGTTCTTTCCGCATTTTAATCGTTATGATGCTAAGCCAAATCAAACGAATGCGTTTACTACTGCTTATTTGCTTTTTAAATTTTTTCAGAAAAGGAGTACAAATCGAAGGCATTTTTAGCATTATCAGCCTGCATTAAGACCAAAACATCAAACTTTGCTTTAGCTTTGCGAGCTTGCCAACACTTCAGATCGATGGCAAATAATTTCTACTACCGATAGCTATCGAATTTGATAAAAGCATTAATTAACCCTAGAATAGTGTATAAAACTTACCTGAGTTTGTCCCCAGTTAGTGTACGACCGTAAGTACGTAAGTCACGCTAACACATAGCCATGTTTCTTGCAGCTGGGTTGCACGAAAGCGTTCAAAATTTGCGAGGTTTTATCGAAATAGTCACGTGATTTTCAACAGGAAGTGATTAAACCGGATGTTCATCTCACACGTAGCCTGTGCCAGGCTCTCAGATAGTATAGTGGGAACGTATTTTAAAAACGAGTAAAGCGAAAATAAGACGCGCACGACTAGCCCCCACGCGTTTTTCGCATTTCTTATTACTGAACGACTTTCCACCACCATCTCGGAGCCTGGAACAGGCTATCTCACACGCTGCATTCACCTCAAAAGGGTTTCCTTTTTTTTTGTACGCTGTGGCTATAACAATTACATCCCGAGTGGAAATACAATCTTCAGATGTAAGCATCGAAATTCCATAAAAGGAATAAACTATTCTCCGGTCTCTAAATGTATTATCCATTTTGTATTCTGGTGCAACGTCTCTGAAGGAAAAGCTTTACTAGAGCTTTCTATCATGTGCGGAAGGAACTTAAACGGAAAACTATAGTCAACCCAGTCACTAAACAAAAGGCAACGGTTAGTTTTTTAACAGTTTATTGGCCCACTTCAATGCTACACTCCATGGTTGCGCCAGATTGTTACTGTGACACCTGCTATTATCCTTTTTGCGTTCCCGCCAACAAAGACTCAGAGGCTAATTTACTGAAAGCTTTTTCCATGTCATGAACGAATGTCTAGCCTGGATGAAGATGTAACTTAGGACTTAAGTCTGATTCTCTGCATGGGTTAAAAACTGAGTATAACTAGCAGCTAGACACGAATCCAGGTTTGTTTTTATAGACAAAAGCGCCTAAGATAACAACATGGACAGAATGCATGAGTCCTGTTTGACTTTTGCCATAGACATAATGTCTGAATGCATGCTTCTAGCTTGCCTCGGGTTTTCTACTTTCGCCTTCATCTCCTTCGGTCGCCTTAGTTTGTTCCTCCTTTGGCATTGCACTCTTAGTCACCTCATCCTTAACAACGCTGTCCTCTTCTTGAGTTTTTTCTTCAGTAGTCTCGCTTTGAGCTGCGCTTGCTTCAGAAACTGCCTGCCCTTCAGGTGAGTCTTGTGAGCTGTTTCCCTCAGCTTCAGGCTCTTGAGCCTCACCATCTGTTCCAGCTACCAAATTTTGAGGAGGTGTAGAACACTCCCCTTGAGCACCTACATCTTCAGCTACTGCTTCCTGAGTATCTCTCCCTTCAGCTTCTACCTCCTGCTGACCCGCAGCACCTTTTTCACTGGTACTAATGTCTACTTTATCTGTCCCCTCTTGAGCGGCATCCTCTTTTTCAGCAACCACGCCCTCCTTGGTATCTACCTCAACTAGCTCCTGTTGGGTTGCTTTAACCTCCTGTTCATCATTCACATTTTTGGCTACTGCCTCTTCCTTTCTGTCTGCCTCAACTGCTTCTTCTTGACCACTACTAGTACTATCTGGCTCAGCCAATACCTCCTGGATAGCATCTTCCTCTCTCTGGGAGACAACACCCCCAGCTACTGCCTCCTGAACACCACTGTCAGCCTCAACTATACCGTGAGCAGTATCGTCTTCTGCAGCCTTTTGTACACTACTGTCCGCCTCAGCTACAACTTCCTGGTTAGCCTCATGTTCAGCTGCAATCCCGTCCGGACCAGCATCTATTTCAGTAGTTACCTCTTCAGGACCATTTTCAATTGCTGCTTTCTGGACACCACTGTCTGCATTTTCTGTCCCATCTGCAGCCTCTACCTCCTCAGCTTTGCTTTCTGCCTCCGTTATCACCTGCTGATCAGCTCCATCTTCAATTACTGCCCCCTGAGTAACACCACCTGTCTCAGGTGTTACCTCCTGAGCAGCAGCATCATCAGTTGTTGCTTGATCCTGAGCACTACTGTCTGCATCGGTTGCCACCTCTTGAGTGCCATCTTCCGTCGCTGCTTCCTGAACACTACCATCTGCCTCAGTTGCGACCTGCTGATCAGCACTACCCTCACTTACTGTCTCCTGTTCAACACTGTCTCCCTCGACTGTCACCCCCAGAGCAGTGCCTTCTTCAGCTGCTTCTTCCTGAACATTGTTCTCTGCCCCAGCTGTCACTTCCTGAGTACCACAGTCTGCCTCAGCTGATGCTTCTTGGACAGCACGATCCTTAACTTGTAGCTCCTGTGCAGGACTATCTCCCTCAGCTGTTACTTCCTGGGTAACACTATCTCCACCTGTTACTTCTTGAGAACCACTGTCTTCAACGACTGCTACCTTCTGAGAATCTTCATTTTCACCTGCTGTCTCCAGAGGACTGAAATCATCCTGAGCTGCCACCTTTTCAGAAGTATCATCTTGCACTGAATGCTCCTGAGCGTTACTGTCACTCTCACATGCCACGTTCTTGGAAACAGCGGCTTCCTCCTTAGCAACACCATCTCCCTCTATAGCTGTCTCCCGACTTCGACTATCTACCTCACAACCATTTGGCTCCTCTACCTCGTCAGCACCTTTTGTTGCTTCACTTTTTTCCTGATCAACAATTTTCCCCTCACCTAACTCCTCTTTGGCTCCTCTTTCTCCTTGAGATTGGTCCTCTCTACCGATCTCTTCCAGAGCTGTGTCATCCGGTGAAATTTCTTCCTGGGCAGAATTGTCTTTTTGAGCTGCACTTTCACTCTCTTTCTCGGTTACCTCTTTAAGAAAAGACACCTCCTCTTGAGCCACCTCTTTAAGGAGAGCAACTTCCTGAACAGGAAGCTCATTTGCAACTGCCTCTTCTTCCACAGCGCCCTCAGTTACTTCCGGTACCGTTCCATCCTCCTGGGAAACTGCAATTTGAGCAGGACTATCATCTTGAGATTCTCTTTCCTTTGTAGCGTCCTCTTCCTTGGCTAAACCATTCTGGGAAACGCTCTCGTCCTGAACAACTGTATCTGTGTCTTTCTCTGGGCCTTCAAAGACTTTTTCGTTGACAACACCATCCTCCTTATTGACACTATCATCCAGAGCCAACTCTTCTAGAGCAGTTTCACCACTCATCTCCTGTGAAACTTCAGGCTGCTCTTCCTGACGTTGTTCTTGAGTCTCGTGCTGTTTCTGTTCATCAGTTTTGGTTCCAACATCAAGTGCATCGGCTTCAGAAGTTGCTGTTTCTACTACAACAATCAATGGAATCTCGTCATCCTTGGCTTTTACTTCAGCAGTCTTAAGTATCATCTTGTCAACGACTTCTGAAATGCATCACATTGTTAGAGGTACAAATCACGTTTTTTTGAAATGTTTGAAATACCTTTAAGACCTGGCGCCGGTTGTTCAAACACTGGATAGCGTTATCCACCAGATAAATCGGAATCAAGTACATAACTATCAGGGACACCCTAATTGCGTTATCCACAGGATAAAACCACACAGTGGATAGCGATATCCACCTTTTGAACAACACGGGGTCTGATTTAGTGTCGGCCTGGAAGACTTCCAATTCAACTAAGGGACGGACCATTAGAAAACTTATGGGGTGTGAGAGGGCCAGGTACAAAAACATATTCGCATAAGGGAAAATTAATGAAAAAAAAATTCATGCACGCCAATTAACCCTAAAAAATATTCATGCTACGGCCTAAAAACAATTATACAAGGAATTTGTTAACGAAAAAAATTCCTGCCGCTCGAAAATTCCCCCCCCCCCCCCCCCCCCCATAACTTTTCTAATGGTCCGTCCCTAACGGAGGCAATGTTTTGACAGTGAGGGGAAAAAATTCTCGGCCATTTTTATATCCAAAAAAAATTCATTTCCAAAAACGTGAACTTTATAAAGGGTAGGCTCCACCCGAAAAGGGTACTTTTTTCCCGGTTTCAGGTATATGAAAGGGGTAGGAATTTGACAAGCTGAATTATATGAAAGGGTGGAGAAATCTATCATTTCGGTCTGTAAGAGGCTCAACAGGGCTAAGAGATGCATATTTAGCTGTGAAAAGGTCAACAAAACGTTCTGGTTTGTAAGTTATACATATTTTAAAGAGAGTACATTTACAGCAGTTAAAAAGGATGCAAACGTCTAAACAAGCCGATGTGAAAGAAGCACCATTTTGTCAATGGAAGGTGGGTATGCAAAATGGGTACCCTTTCTGTCAAAAATGGTGGCCTCCCCGTGTAAAAAGGTTTTTAGCCCCCCCTCTTCCCGGAGTTGAGCCTAATTTTGACAACATGACTAAAATATAACAGGTAATAAGGTCACTTTAATGTCAGGTATGACCGCCAATCATTCAACTTCTCAAAGGCAAGTATAATTCTCCAGTAAAACAGCTGGCTGCAAATATAATTAAGTAATGAAATAAAACCTGTTTTCCCTTATATATAGCAAACCAAAATCTAAAGGTAGTGTATAATTTTAATTTTAAAATTTTATTTCACCTCTAAGCAGTATATTGACAAAAAAGAGGACACCAAACAAAATTAATATATGACCATATTTATATTCGTTATTTGCCACATTGCTTTAATTCCCTGCTTCTGGTAACCTAGGGTCTTTGATAGTACCACAGTACTGAATCCTATCAAATTACAGTGTTTGTATGAAATACTTAATAATCGATGAAACTTACTGGAATTGTTCTGTGGTACTATCACAAAGCCTGGGTAGCCTGTGCTGCTACACACTCGTACTGCTAGTTCTGTACCCTAAAAAATTACAGTGTTTGTAGGAAATACTCAACAATCACTGTAACTTCCTAGAATTGTTCTGTGGTACTATCACAGAGCCTGGGTAACCTGTGCTGTTACACACTCAAACTGCTTTGTTCTACTTTCATGAAATTATTTATAGAAACGATTCTTCTCATATACACTTTAATCATCTCTGTCAGCCAATCTTTAAATGTGAGTTGGGAAACCAATGCCAAAGATATACCTATTGGCAGCAAATATTAACAAATTCAAATAACAAGCTCTAAAATTACAAAGAAAATGTGCTGTTTAAAAAAAATAATAAAAACTCAGCTCCTAGCAGGTGGTTTTTTCCTGCCCATTAATGACCTCCAGGTGTGAAAGAGCAAGCTGATTACTAGACACCCACAATAATAACGAAGAAAACTAATTTGTTAATCATTTGCTACATTTATAACTTTGAACATTTATATTAAAAGAAACTATTCAGGAAACTGTCAGATGAGTTACAACTGTTTCAGAAATGATTTAATAATCACCCTCTGTAAGGCTAAAAATTCTGCAACAGAGTGTGGCATCTCAAATTATATATGTAATATCTACAACGTGATATTAAACACCTCGATGATAAAATCATTACTTGTAAATGGCTCCAATAATATTTACAAACGTGTCATAAATTCCTGCTTATCAGAAAGACACATCTATATGTAGTTACTACTGAGTGCATGGTATTGTTGTTTTGTGTGAGACATGTTTTTAGCATGAAACAATGGGGGCTGCATAACCACCTACATTATGCTACCATAAATTGAAAACAAATGAAATTAAGTCTAATCACTTTTTAAGCTAACTTTACGTCAGGTTGGCAAAATTTAAGCATAAATATCTTGTCGAAAATCGGTAACATATACACACACAAAACCTAACCACCAAAATCTGATACTAAGCTATACAAGATATTGTATAAACAAACTTCTTATTAACCATAAAGTGTATAAACTATATCTGTGAGTGTGCTCTAAATTTTTGATAAGCCCCTTTCAAAGAAAACTTCTTAAAGAACCACAAAGTTACCATTATTACATTACTCCAAGTTATAAATTATCATATTATAAGATTCTGTTAGGAGCACAATAAATTATTGAGCCCTAGGTTTTCTTTAATTTATATCTTCTCTCAAATGGGAAAACCGTTAACTTAAAGTTGTAAACGACACTCAACTTTAAATATATAGATAACAATATGATACAACTGAGGGTTCCCCAACAGATTTTTTTGGGACGAGGGATTGAAGGCCAGGATTCAAGATTTTAAAGCAAAATGAGAGCAAGAAACTGGATTGAAAGTATGCTCAGGATGCTGGACGCTGAAAATAATCATCAGAGTGACAACAGGATTGAGGGCTTTTGCAAAATTGAGGAACCCTATTGGGGACTCTCACACCCAGGGTGAACTCCAGAATTCAAGTGACGGGGATGATCCAAGGATCTTTTGGCTTTGAAATTTTCAAGTCCCAAATTTTTTGGTCTAGAACAATTTGGCAAGTATTTTTTTGGGTGGCTTGATTTAAGTAGGGATTTTTTGGGGTATTCAAAACAATCTGAAGATTCATGGTCGTGCACACGTATCCTGGCCGCATAGTTCTACCAATAAAGTACAACCAAATTTGTTTTGCTTTCTGGAAATTTTTAAGGCTTGGAAATATGGCATGGGATTTTTTGGCGGCTAATTTTTGGTCCAGGGGTTTTTTTGAGTTTTGATTTTTACCCCCATTTGATCATCCCCGTCGCTAAAATCTGGGCTACCCCTGGGCTCTCATAACAAGCAAAATATAAATAAGTTAATCTTCTGATGGCTTGGATTCTTCAGCACCCTCAGGCACAGATGGTTCGCCATCTTTATCCCCCTCCGTTTCCTCTTTTTTCTCCTCATCAGGTTTCTCCTCTGATGTTTCTCCACCTTCACCCTGGGGTTCTTGAGGTAAAGACTCGGAACTTTTTGTGGTTTTCACCCCTTCCCTTACCTTGTGGCCCCTAAAACTAGCTTGGATCTTAACTGCAGCGCTGTGCAGCTCTGGATCATTCAAATCAAGATCTACTTCCTCTGCCTCACCTTCTACCTCCCCCCCTTGAGCCTCACCAGGCTGCTGGACATCAGCAGCCCCATCTCCTGTTTCGCCTGCATCTTCTGCCTTCTCCTCTGCAGTTTCTACGCTATCTTCCACCTTCTCTTCTCCAGGTTCTGCTGCCTCTTGCACTTGAACATCCCCTGCTCCACCCTCATTAGTCACGTCTTTTGTTTCTCCCTCTGCTTCCTGTCTGTCTGGAACTTCAGACTCTCCTTCCGCAGCAGGCTCCATCACTTCAGGCTCCACAGGGACAGCCTCTGTACCCGCTCCTTCAGTCTCATCAAGTTTTTCATGGACGGAAGCCTCCTGCTCTTCTGGTCCCCTCGAAATGTCTTCTTCTAGTTTATTGGCTTCTTCAGGCAGAGTAGTGGAATCATCCCCCACAACATCAGCCTCAACACCAGTTGCACTCTCTGACATCATCTCCTGGCTCTGCGTAAGTTTTATGTCTTTAACTCTCTCTCTTGCTTGGTGACCACGGAAGCTGGCCTGGATTTTAATGGCTGCAGCCTCTTCATCTTTTTTCTTCTTCACATCCTCGCGAGCTTTGTGACCCCGGAAACTTGCTTGAATCTTAGTTGCTGCTGCCTGTACCTCAGGATCTTTCAAATCTATATCAACCTCCTCTCCTTTCATCAATCTTTCCATTTGATCGCCTTTTTTTGCATCATCTTTTCCAGTCTCTACAATGCAGGAAAGTACTAATATTACTTATTGGCATAGTGTAGGGTTTCTATTGATTCTAGAATTCCTATTGTTTATATGACCAACGTCTAGGTTCGGGACAGTTTATGCAATTATTTTATACAGTAAAAATTACACGACGTACACGCTGCAAGTACCCTGCGAGCAGAGGCTACATTTTCGCAGTATGAGCTGGCGTGCGAAAAGTAGCCTCTGCCGACAACCGTTCAAATCCGTCCAGAAATCTGGACGAATAAATTAAAAAAAACGGGTTTTTCTTGTTCTTGACCGGTTTAGAGCATTGCGTGAGTCTTGCGTCAGCGAATGAACGCTGACCATTACTGCGCCTTCATGCATTCCTTCGTGCCAAATCCTCGCATACGAACGCGGATGAACGTAGCTCGAACGCAGCAACAGAAAAAGTTCAAAACAACTTCAAACATCCCTGTTTATGTGTCTAAAAGAGCGTCGTCAACAACTTGAATAAGCTCTGTATTTTAAAGCTGTCGGAATACCAAAACAAGCTGCTGCCGGTGCTTCTTACGGGACCGTGTAAAGATCGTTAATTTATCATTATGGTAGTTCTTGTTTGCCAGGAAAAGAAAATGGATACTGCGGTGATTTTTGTTGTGTCGCCTCTCAATGCAAGGCTAAATGCACTGTTTTAAGACACAAATGGGAACCGGAATGTTCAAAAGAATCATCGATCAGTTTCTTTTTGGTGGAAAAAGTAGAAAAAAAGCTTTTGGCTGAACACCGATTCGCCCTCAAGGACTTCAACCTGGTTGGTTTCTTCACGGTGGAAAGCTTCTCCTGTTCTGAAAAGAAACCAAGGCGGCAAAGTTTTTAAAGAATTTTCAGGTACAACTTGCACATCAATGGTCAAGGAAGTTCCGTTTTTAAATGGAAATTTAAGTATTTATAGTTGTTTCATAGATGTTTTATACGACTTGAGACGCATTTTGGCGTTGACATTTGATGTCTTCGGCAGCTTTTACTTGCGTGAAATGATCCACAATCCAGTTAGTATTACGCGAATTGCTTTTAAGGATAAAATTATGGGTTGTCGAATAAAATTTTTCGATAAATAATTTTTTTGACTACTGTTTTGTCTATGTTCATTCATAACATTAGTTTAAAACACAATCGTGAGACTACAGCATCCAATTTATTTCAAACATCACTTCTGCCTAGCGTTGTCGGCGAATTTCATTTTTCACTTTGAGCACAACTATAAATAGGTAATATTAAAGCCGGAAAAATGTGCTTCTCGCAAAACAGACAGAACTTACTACAGTTGATAGCATAAAAATACTTTCCTAAAAAAGACGATCCGTGGAATTTTTGCGGCTAAAATAGTTAAAACCAGAAGGGGCGAAGCAGAAAAACAGAAGCTCGAGGACAGTAGTTCGCAGGTAGTTTTCCCGCGAAACTCACGCAGATTTGACGAACCAGTTGCTTGCGAATCGCGTGACGAATTTTGCGCATGCACGATAGAAAATTGAACGGTTGTCGGCAGAGGCTACTTTTCGCACGCCAGCTCATACCGCGAAAATGTAGCCTCTGCTCGCAGGGTACGCTGCAAGTTGCATGTGAAAGTACAAATAAAGTACAAAGCTTAATTGTTTTGTCGGTGAGAGAAAATTCCCCCCAAAGCATAAAGAAGGCTTAAATTTTGTGGATATCGTTACATTCTTAGGTGAAACATGTTAATTAAATTTTCTTCGTACTGTCTATGCAAACAGTTCGCCTTCGTTTCCGTCCTGTTTAATGTTGACAATTTAATAAGGTAAACTCAAAAAAATGGTTTCATAAATATAAGCTTACAATCACATCTCAACACTTTTTAAATACTATTCGTTATTTAGATAAAATACTTTTTATGACGATAATTTCCTACGACTAAAAGAGGAAAACAAGATCGATCGAAAAAAATAGCAATTTTATTTTGCGATCAAGCATACGACACTAACAAATTGTAATCAGTAGGATTAATTAGAACTCATCCGAGAAACCGATGTATTCGAACGGCAAATGGAAACATCTAGTTATAGCCTCCAAACACCGAAAAATCTTCCTCTCTGTTTACAAGAATATTTACTTAACAACTTAAGCAGTAAAGCTGATCAAGGCAAAAGCGTGAGCTTACCATCTCGGATTTGAAGCTGGTTTTTGAAATACTGCGCGGCGAAAACAATGATGTCCTCGGGCTGTTCTCGCAAGACCTCCCTCGCTAAACCCTCCAGTAAGTTTTGAAAGCCAGGCGGTACTCGAAGTTTCATAGGAGCATATTGCACCGCCATGTTTTCAGCTGAAATCGATACAAACGAAGGAAAGCGAGGAAGGGAGAGGGATCTAATTGCGCTGAGAATACTGGAAAGACGTCTCTATGACGACAGCAATTAGCCGCTGATCAAATTAATTGCAGGAGTAGTTAATGACCGAGGAGGATCTGGAACTGAATTTACGGTACTGAAAACGTTGGACATTTCAACGTTCAATCTGATTTCATAATATATGACAGAGGAAGTTTTACGGTAGGTAGCCATCTCCCTTCCCTATACTCATCCCAAATCTATTGAAAAAAATAGCAAATACAGATAAGGTACAAAATCCTGACAAAATCAAATATGAAAAAGTTACCCCCCCCCCCCCCCACTCCTCTCTGTCTACAGCAACCCCTTGTATTGAGGTTAACTGGAAGATACATTTTAACAAAATAGTCCATTTTTGAGTTCACTATGACCGCTGAATTAAAGAAGTGAAGACGCATTTTTTACAGCCTTAGCCTCAATCTGAAGTAATATATTCACAAATTATAACAAGAAAAAGACATGTTTATTACTCTGTCTATTGTGTATATTCAAATTTCGAACACTTACTCGCCAGAATTTCTGAATATTTTACTTTACGTCGAGGCTAACCCTGTATGAATGTGTCGTTAATGTTTCTATTCAGCGGTAATTTTTAATTTGAAACTGGACTATTGGTAGAAATTTTAGATTTTAGATTTAATCCAGGTCCTGCCATCCTTGGAGACCCAGGGGCAGTTAGTCAGGACGATAGAATGTTCGTGGTGAAAGTTTACTGCTCGTCTCGTTACAGTAAACTTTCACCACGAACATTCTATCGTCCCAACTAACTGCCCCTGGGTCTCTGAGGATGGGTCCTGCAAGAGATTCTGCACTTTTCACTGGTATTTGACTTCCCTGGAACCCCCTGAGGATAAAGGATAAAGAAAAGGGTAGGGGGTGAGGTGCACACCATGCTCCCCCCTTACGTTCAATCTCCTTGGAATAAAGGAGTAATGTTGACCTCCCGAAAGAAGTTTTTATATGTCCCAGAATTGATTGCTCAGGGTTACTAAGCAGGCTCCTTAGCCTCACTTGACTGTTTAAAGTAACCCGCTGATTTACTTATATAAGCCTCCAGTGCACCCAGGGTTCACCGAAATAGCTGGTAACTGCCAAAAACCACCACTGACTGCTTGTCTTCTTTTGGCAACTTTTCTAATGTGCTATTCCTCTGATTCCTTAGAGCAATCTTTCTTTTTATTAGTCCGTCGAGTGAAATGCACAAGACACACAAATGACCACACGCGGTTTGCCGCTCGTGCACTGTATGCACTCTCCTCACTAACTCTGAAGAAAAAGAGAGGTTGCTGACAGTCTACCTCATTTTTGATTGCAAAATATTGTGATGACACAAAACATGGTTCAAAATCTAGAGTCTCGCGGATTATCAGGGAGAGTTGACAGCACAACCTCGTTCCCAGGGTTCTCCCCTACCCGCCCTACGGAGCGAGAGACAGAGAGAGGGTCTCTCTCTCTCTATTGCTCCGTAGGGTGGGTAGGAGAGAACCCTAGGAATGAGGTTGTTGAAAGCACTGCCTGTCCTCCCCTACAAAAGATGGCAAAATCAGCCAACTACCAGTACTTTCACTTCTTTAAAACATTCCAGAAGGCCCTGTGCACCTTTGACTGCAAAGCAGTCTGTATTTTTGCGTATTCAAGTACGTGCGAGCAGTCAAACAAAAGGTCTGAAACGAGGCTGAAAACAGTGACCGAGACTGGGGCGAGACGCTAAGGTTTTTTTCCTCTCGCCTCACACACCCGTAGTGCGTCTGATGCTCATGCGCTTAGCGCGTGCAAGACTCTTTATCGATTTCTTTACTGATTTTGAGAAAAAAAACGACTGTTTTGCAGTCTATGTGCACCTAGCCCATGAATGCAGACATAATTTGTGTTGTCAGTACCGTCTGCTACAAAGCAACAACCAGAAATATGTCTGCATTTGCAGGCTATGTCTACTTGGTAACATTCATTATTACCAATAGACTCATTCGAAAAATGTAACAATCTGATTGGCAAAGTTATGGCAGGTAGAAAAAAGCAAGCTGGATATGCTGTGCTTATTTATTGGCAATAAAATTTCATTTCAAAAACTTTAAGAAAATTAATTAGGTTACAAACTCAATGCCACTTTCCTTTATGCAAAACTGTCTGACAGTGTTGCCAGATGGGTATGTTCTGCAAACTGAGAACATCAAATCAACTCCATTATGTGTCTTTTTCCTGTCAAACTTATAGCGATAATTAACCAGTCTTTGCCAACTCTGGCATAAGTAGTCTCTATGAATTGACTTTTCAGATGATGTAAAAATTGTTTGTTTTGTGACAATCAGTACTACATGGTACTGCTGTGTGTACTTTGCTAAAGCATCAACAATCTTTCGTTGGTTAGATTCTTGAGAGGCCAGACTCTCTCCACCATTATATCTATCAACCCAGTAAAACGCACTTAAACTGTCAATCATAAAGACCCCAACCTCTGGTTTTGCAGATAAAAGATTTTCCAGGGATAAGATTGTAGCTAACATCTGAAGGCTACTATTGCAATGCACAATAAATAAGTGTCCGAGACAAGTTTTGATAAAGTTTTCATAATCGTTGTACTTCTCAGGATAGCCAGAAGTACATTGCTGATTACCACTGTGGGTTGAGTTGTTCCAGTTGATATTTGCTGTTGCCATGGAAACTCCTTGTATTTCCCTTATGGCATTTAATATCCTATGCTCAAGAATTGTGACTAGTCGCAGTAACTGAAAATGATAATCAGAGTCCACAAACACAACTCCAATAGAACGTCCATTCAGTACCAGATCCTTCCACGTCTTGGGAAGAATACAATTTGCAATTAAATGCAGAAGCATCTCTGTCTTTCCACTTCCCTCATGGCCACTAAATTCCACAACACTTCCCGGCTGGATGCCCTCTGGAATATCACCAAAGAGATTTTTATCCAAGCCATCTAATGTCTGCTTCCCTCCTAGTCGTACAAAGAGCTGGAAACCAATAGTGCAGTAAACATGATCGTCAAGATTCTATTAAAAACCTGATACTAGTCTCCTTGAATGTTTTCCATCACATTAGTGACAAGGTGGCAATCGGCTCAAATTGAAGAAAACAACAGAATATGACGGAGTGTAAGGCTGTATGAGAAAAATGCCACCCAATGTTTTATACATAACGAGGCGACTGTGATAGAGCATCGACGAGAATGACAAAACTTTGAAAAGAACAATACTGACCTGTGCTGCAGACTCAACCGCCATCTTGGCCCGGACCACGGTAGAAGACTGAGGTCTAGAGCATTACCGGAAGTGATCCTCGAAGAAAATATGCACGACCCAAAGTCCTTCTGGGAAAATAAGGACCTTCAATATGGCGACCAAACCGGCAGTTTGGACAATTTGTGTAAGCTTATGTCTTGTCCTTTTTCACGCTGGTGAGTGGGTTATTAATTTACAACAATATATAGATCGCATAGTTTTAGTTCATGTCACCAAAACGGAAATTTTAAATGTAATCAAGTCTTCTTCAAGCAGGCCAAAATTGTGCATGGTTTTGGCAAATTTTGACAACTGACTTGTTTAGCTTTCGACTTGTCTATCTTAAAGCCACGTTTGGTTTTATTATTTACCATTGTTTTTAACCTCTTTCAAGCGACCACTTGATGCATGATGTGTTCTCTGTTTGCTTTATGTAGTACGCCGCAAAATGTACAAGAATAACTTTCGGAGACAACATGGAACTATTCTGATACATATTGAACTTAGATAAATTATCTTCCAAGAATTAGATGTGTTGAAACTTCTTCCCGGAAGAGACCCTCTTGTTTGTCGAATCTCATAAGTGATCACCAAATTTTTAAATTTTGCAGGGCTGTCAACTCTCCCGGATAATCCGGTAGACTCCAGATTTTGAACCGTCCCTCCCGGTCTTCAGATTAGAGTCTCAAATCTCCCGGATAATCACCAAAGTTAGCCATTTCTTGTAGATTCGACTTTCTGACAATGAAATTTCAAATATTTTGCATTGTTTGAGCTATTTTACTGTTAACATTGAACGTTTCCTCACAAACTCCGGTATGCCATTAAAATATAAGCAATAATGTGTTTGGTGGGAAGTAAACCAGTTAGGTCAAATGTTACAATTCCAACAAAATCTTTTTCGCGTGTCTTTTTTTTTCACAAATTTCGTAATCTGCCATGCATTATGATGTCATCTATCATCCCCCTTCCCCATCAGTTCTCAATATTTGAAGACATGTTGACAGCCCTGATTTTGGGTGGTTGCTTACAGGAGGTTCAACTGTTATACTGCACATTTATTGTTACCTCACTATTACCTCACATATGATTGATAACACATATTTATATTTTTATTGTCATCTGATGATAATGATGGTTTGATTAATTATTTTAAACAGCTGCAGGAGATAAGGTTGCTCAGAAAATTTATCAAGACCTTTATGGAATAAAACCTTGTGTCATCCTAACAAATGCTACACATCAAATTGGCTGTACCTGTAAGTAACCTGGATTACACTGCCTTCTTAGTACAGAGTGTAGTAATGAACTCTAATCTCATGGGTGACAAATTTCTTTGTAACTTTGGCATGAAATTTCAACACTTATACTACTACAGGAGAAATTTCTGCAATTTGATTGGCTTAGAGCAGTGGTATTTCAGCTTAATTTGAAATACCTACATGTGAAAATTACAAACCTTTTGCAGGTAGTGGTATAAACAAATAATAGCATGATTTGTAGTGATATTTGGCATAAATACCACTTGTTGTATTTTTTCTCAAAATGTTTACCTGTAACAATTTTGAAATGAATGAAAACAAAATTTCTATGGCAACATTCTGTATGTTTCAGTGCCAAAATGGTGTCAAGGTTTTAGAATGTTATGAACGAAAATATCAGTGCATTAAAAGACACTTGAGAAATTAACCTAACACATGAAAGAGCACATCAAGAAGGATTCTAACAGGCATTTTGTTGAAAATTTCAGAAAATTGTGAAATTGAAACAAACTTTATGCGCTAAACTTTTCAGTGCCTGGAGTTCTCGATGCAATTAACCAGTAAAAAACAATGATTATGAGCATAATTTGTCACCCGTGATATTGGACAAAATGCATGTGAAGTTGTTCCCCAATTTTACTTTTTACCATTTGATTACACTTACAACTACTTGTGACAAACAACACACAACTTAATTGTGACAAACAACATCACCCCACTAGTAAACTATATGCATGCAACACATCAATGGGAAATTCAAAATTCAATGTTTCGGACGCCAGTACACTGTTTTTTCCAGACTTTTTAAGGGCTTAAAACATGCTTCAAATTATAGAGGGTATAATAATGTCAAAATGATCTGAGGGGAAACAAAAATTACTTTGAGTTAACAGCGGGAGGTTCAAGTTATTGAGGGTTCGAGTTATCGAGGGTAAAATTACAGTAAATTAATGTATGACGGAAATCCACGTGAAATTGATTTTGGCTTGAGTTAGTGCAAGGTTTGAGTTGCGAGGGTGCGAGTTATCGGGAGTCAACTGTATATGTATTGAAAGGTAAGGATAAAATTTAATGATAGCAGCTACTCCTTACATGTAGGCTGTGCCACAGACGAAACTAAACTCTGGTTAAGTCTGTCTGCAAAACAGTGCCGAAATCCTTGTTGTGGGTCCCCACCTGTGTACCAGGATTTGAGTACACGCCATGATTGACCTGTTAAGAAAGCCATTGTGGATTTTTCAAACAGGTTGAAAAGAAATTCAAAACGCTTCTGTGGTAATTCATTGAGTCAGGATTTGAGTTTGTGCCATGATTGGCCTGTTAAAAAAGCCATTGTGGATTTGTCAAACATGTTGAAAGGAAATTCAAAACGCTTTTCTTGTAATTGATTGAGTCAGGATTTGAGTTTGTGCCATGATTGGCCTGTGAAGAAAGCTATTGTGGATTTGTCAAACACGTTGAAAGGAAATTCAAAACGCTTTTCTTGTAATTCATTGAGTCAGGATTTGAGTTTGTGCCATGATTGGCCTGTGAAAAAGGCTATTGTGGATTTGTCAAACACGTTGAAAGGAAATTCAAAATGCTTTTCTTGTAATTCATTGAGTCAGGATTTGAGTTTGTGCCATGATTGGCCTGTGAAGAAAGCTATTGTGGATTTGTCAAACACGTTGAAAGGAAATTCAAAACACTTTTCTTGTAATTCATTGAGTCAGGATTTGAGTTTGTGCCATGATTGGCCTGTGAAGAAAGCCATTGTGGATTTCTCAAACAGGTTGAAAGGAAATTCAAAATGCTTCTTTGGTAATTCATTGAGTCAGGATTTAAGGTTGCGCCATGACTGGCCTGTGAAGAAAGCCATTGTGGATTTGTCAAACAGGTTGAAAGGAAATTCAAAATGCTTCTTTGGTAATTCATTGAGTCCATTGGAAGCCCAGAACAAGGATTTTCGATGCTGCTTCACAGATGTTACTAACTGAGGTTGAATTATGTCTACGATGCAAGCTACTACATGTACTCCTTTATTGCAAAGGACTGGGTTCTTCCCTTTAGCCCTTTAAGCCCCAATAATTATCCACATACAAATTCTCCAAACTGATCTCCATAGATTTTCTTAAGAATTACTTGAAAGAATTTGATAAAAGATCATGGCATTCTCCCTTTGGTGATCATTTTATTAATTCTCATAACTTTATCTCTTGACAATGTATGGATATTATTAGGAGAAAATTATTTTTGGTCACTATTGGCACTTAAAGGGTTAGTGTAATTCCAAAAATAAGCCCCGGGCTTATATTTTTCAAAGGCCCTTTTTGAGGGGCTTATTTTTGGAGGGGCTTATATTCGGAGGGGCTTATATACGGAGGGAAATTTGCGTTTCTAAATCTATTGGGGTAGCTTGCAGTGGGAAGGAAATTTACCATTTTTGCTTTGTTTAACCTTGTATTCGAGGGCAAATTCCAAGTACAAGCCCCCCCGGGGGGCTTATATTCGAAGGGGCGATTTAATGGAGGGTTTTTTGCATTACGATTTTGGGGGGCTTATATTTGGAGGGGCTTATACATGGAGGGGCTTATTTTCGGAATTTTATGGTATATTACATGACGTATATGATTATGTTTTTCATTCGTTACTTAAATTACAGCTAGTATGTATGGCCATGTTGGAGTGCTTCACTATATTGAAAATGAAACAGACGTTGATTGGATCATAGAAAATGGAATTCATGCACCTTACATTCCATTGTTCAGATCGGACCTTTTTGACTTGTAAGTATCGTTAACAACTGTGTCGCTTAGTAGAGCTGGGTGCCTGTCCAGTAGAGCTCTTAGTAGAGCTGGGTGTATGTCCAGGGACTTCCACTTGGGCACATCCAGCCCCTTGGTGCTGTGTGTCCTGATGAGTTGTGATTCTGCACATCTCAGCCACGATTCTCCCCGGGGGTGGTACTCCCTTACAAGAGGCTGATAGGGATGTGCCGCTGGATGGGGTCGCATTTTCATGACTGGATTGACTATAATGGAGTCGCATTTTCAATAGATTTACTAGAATGGGGTCACAAATTTTCGGATTTTGGGGGTAAGTAGGGATTCAAAATGGGGAGATTCTCTGTTAAAAAAATCAGAAAGTTGTTGTTTATTAAATTTAACAATAAGTTTGCATTGACTGCATTACATTCCACCACCTGGAACCACATTGGTAAGGTAGATGCATAAATAGAAAGTGACTACGTTGGGATCATGAAAATTACATTTTCCAAAAAGTGACTAAGATGGGGTCTATAATTGGCCAAAAAGTAGACTATAATGGGGTAGGGCTCTGAGAGGCCAGCGGCACATACCCTGCAAACATTAACCCAAGTACCCCCCCTGGATTCCCCATTTTAACAGGACTAGACACCCACCACATCAACTAATCAGTGGGAAAAAAAAGTAAACACAAGATCTAAATGAAAGGCTAAACAAACCCAGTGGCACAGAATGCTGTACCAAGCACATGGAGCTGATGCAAGCAAGGCTAACTGTGCCTGTACCACCAAATCTACTGCTGGCCAACAGCACGAGATTGCACTTGTAGTTGTTTCCTGTATTAAATTTCATTGTTGAATTATTTATTTTAAGTTTTATTAGAACTATGTAGTCATTGAAACAAACCTCACTTCTATTCATACGGGTAATTTTTTTTTAGACGTCTTCTTAAACGACTGAAGGACAAAAACAAGATCAGTGGAGCCCTGGCAATAGCTGTCCCATCTGGAAAATACAGATATACTCCAGAAAACGGTTCACACCTTCTTTAATCATTTCTTTGTTATTGATGTCTTAAAACGTCAGACTTCTTTATTTCTTATGGTTTGAAGCCTGATCTAGTCAATGTACCATGCAGCAAGGTGTTTTGGCAAAGTAACGCACAAGAATTTTATTAATATTTTTTGAGCATGAAGTAAAATGTCAGGGTGTGTTATCTGACATGTGCCAATCATGGGGAGTGAAGTCCAGAAACATCCCTTGGGGGTCGCCATGTAGGATGTGTGGGTCTGTCTGTGACTGATGGGACAATGTTGTGCTTAAAGGTGCCTCTCACATGGAGGACAAGAAAGGGTAGCTGGGTCTGTGGGGTATCCATCAGTCTCTGAACTATAAGGGTAAGGTGTAGGGTTACAGACGGCTGGGGTGTTTTTCCTTAAGGTGTTTTTGCTATAGAATTATGTTTAAGCAATTGAAAACGTTTTCCCTGTTTGCATATTCTAGAATTCTCCCAACCCCTCGAGTGTTTATGTCAGGCTAAGATCCGCAAAATTCAGAAAAAAAGTTTCCTATTGCTTTTATTATACATTAACTTTCCCAAGAAAAATCAAAAAACTCTTTGTTATGGCACTGATTAAAAGAGAAATTTTTACCGATCATGAAGTCTTGTGCAAAAAGTCTTGCACACGTAATCAGTTCTTGTTCTGCAAAAAAGAGGCTTTCCAATATAAGGAGTTTTCTCGCTTAACATGTCAGCTCAAGCAAAAAAGAATTGACACAGCATGTTTTGTGAAGATTTCCCAAGTTTCAGTTGATGGGGGAATGGGTAAATAAAGTGTAGTTGTTTGAGTCTTCACCACAAAAACTTTTTCAAATTCGTACTTGTGTGATTAGAGCATGAAGAGCAAAACATCTTGATATTACAACCCTGTTTATATTACTCTCTCATGCAAACACACCTCTGGGCCAATCAAAGTGCTAATACTATCTAAGTTATTTTATAATTGGGGATAGGGGATGTTTGATGCTGTGTATCAAAACACCCACGCAATAAACTGGCTGAAATTCCTCAACAGTTTAAGTCATTTAAGTTATATCTGCTGTTTAAAATCCTCTCATATTTTGCATGTTCTACTTTCCAGTGTAAAGAGCATCTTATAGTGGACTGGGGGTGGGTTGGGGGTATGTAAGTCCTTAGTCTGAATTTCAAAACCCAGGGGGGAGGGACTCCCTTATGCAAATGACAGGGATACTTGCTGTCTCACTTAGGGGTGGAAATTGCAGATTTTGGTCTCATTTAAAGTGTTCAAAAATAATGTTATTTAGCTAATATTTTTGTCCCTCATGGTATCCTCAGGGTTGTGATACTGTGTGGGAGTATGGTCTACTTTCAGGTCAAATAATTATAGTCTGAGCCACACCTTGGTTGCTCTTCTTTAGGAGTTTAATAACATTATTCTAGTTTTTCAATGAGCATACCTGCCTGTTTCATATGAGAGCTCCTGCCTCCACCCTCCATTCAAAACCCTTTGTTTCACATATTGAGGAAGAATCCATGCCCTTGGTGATACTTTACTATTAATTTTTATTTGCACTTGTCTCCCTTGCTGTCACAGTTTGAGTCCATCATTTTCTCTAAATTTGTCTATTTCATCTCTCTTATGTCACTTTTTCAAGGCTATGTTACTGGTTGAAACTTAGACTAACTTGTCCTCAGTATTTAAATATGTGACAGTGAGATAAAAACAAAATAATTAATTCCTACATGCAAAGTGTGCTTTTTATCCTGTTATTGAGCTAAGAGTATTATATTTCTTTCCAGTGTTCATAGAACATATCTGAGTGTATATTAAATTATAATCGTAATATTTATTTTCTTGTAGGTTCCTCTCCTGATTATGCTTGTCCCAACAATCGTTTTGGTAAGTGACAGTGTTGCGGCTTTTAGGGACTCAGTTTGCTGTCAGTGTGCTCTATTTTTTTTTTGTTAATAGTTTCTTTCCCTGAAAGAAAAAACGAAATGTGTATCTTTGTGGCAGTTCACAAGAACATAGTAGGATAGGTCCAGATCTGCATAGTAGGTTCTTTTGTTTGCACTGGATGGTCCCCTGTGTGTGTAGTCACCAGGGTGAGGCATACATGTAGCACATGTGCTATAATGTTAGAGCTTGATGCACTTTGACAGTGTCATTACACAATATCTACTTCTCAATAATATTTTTACTGTCATCTGTGAAAATTTCCCTGTGTTTTTTTTCAAGAGTAATGAGAAAGACCACCCAAATTATATTTGTTTTGTTCTCAGGGGCATATAATGGTGATAAGGATTATGCAAACTGCAGAAAAGTAAAGTGGAACAAAGATGTAAGTAATCAATATTGACTTTCCCCTGGCAATTTAGTTGAATAACAAAAAGTCTTTCGTCTTTGTGGGTTCACTTTTGACTTTTTCCTATGATAATTTCACAAAATATATTTCAGTTTAAAATTTCTCAACAAAAATTTTGCTTCATGGTCAAAATGGTTACTATTAATAGATTGTTGTGTGAGGTAACTCTGAAGACCAAGTGAATTATAAGGATGAATCTGGACAATCAAATTTCATCTCTCTCTTGTATTCTCAAATTTGTGAAGAAAAAAGGCCATGAAAAGATTGGAACTGCGATACTATTGTTACCTCAAAATGTTGTGAACTATACTTTTAAATCATTATTCAACAATGTTTGTATCGGTCATAGAAAACCTTGAGAGTCACGAAGTTTAAGAATTTCATTTTCTAGGCCTGGAAAGTCAAGGAATTTAATAATATTGTTGGTCCTTAAAAGTCATAGAAAAATAAGTTTTTGTTTGGTAGATTAGTTTATACTACAATAATGTCAAAACAAAGACAAAGTAAGATACAGATTTTGTGTTTGTTGAACTGAGTTAGGCAAAAAAATCCCCCAAAACAAGAATAGTTTAGAAATTTTTTGAAAGTGTGTGCTAAACCTAAAGTCGTGGAAAAATGGAAAAGTCATGGAATTTGAAGAGCTCAATAGTGTGTACTTGTGTATTTATAATTATTATTAATGAATAATAATAATTATAAATGTAAAACTTATATTGCTCATACAGTAGAAATATTTTCATATGCACATAACAGACGATAAGATATAAATAAGTCAAAATAATTAAAAGCTATCATAAAAATATAAGTTGATTAAATTCTATGTTAAAAAAATAATAAAATGATAAAATAAAATAAAAACAGATAAAAATAAAAACTTGAAAATAAATGAATAAGTCAATTAAAAAGCTATCTTAAAAAAGTATGTTTTGAGAGATCGCTTAAAAGACGTGAGTCTCTGTAAACCCTGTTCTAGGATATTGTTAATGTTCACAGATCAAATAATTTTGAGAGATGCTGCTGAAAAGTGTTTCATGGTGCTATGTCCAGAATACCCTAAAATTGTGCAAAACAAAAATATTTTTTGTACTAGTCCACATCTTATTTTTCAACCCACTACTCATTACTAATTTGTAATTTGTCCATGTTAGCTCCTTTACTTTTTGTTTGTTTGTTTGTTTGTTAGTTCACAGTTTATGTTTTTGTTGTTTGCAGGGTACCGGCATGTCTTTTAAGTACTATGATATTCCAATGTTTGCTCTCACTGACGAGAAAGAAGTGACAGATCTTGTAGAGGTAGAAGCCAGAAACTGTAAAAATAGCTTGCTGTGATCTGTTTTTAGTCTAATGTATAGTAATTCAATTGCAGAATCTGGGTTTATATTGGTCTAAAGGATGCTAGTACAGCATAATTACTTGGAAAAAATTTCATGTTCATAATTGAATTTTTCAATGTAACTGCCATTTACTCTTAAAAGGGCAATTCTTTGTAGGTTTCAAGTTGCAACCCTGCACATCTTGTTGTCCAGCAATTTTTCCATACATACCTGTATAACTGTGCAGACGACATTCCAACACCTGCAAAATCTTAATCCTTTGTGTGAGTCACCTCAAAATTGGCCTTCTACTTAGGCCTACCTAGAAAATCTGTGTTAGTTGCATCCCATAATTTTTGCCTATTGATGCAGGACAAGAAGTACTTTTTTTGCTTATTTTATAGTTTTTCTAATGTATCCATGCCATTAACTGTAACAGGATCAGTTCAGTCTGCAGAGCGCTTGACTACAGAGTGGAAAATCACTGGTTCGATTCCCAGGGCTGGACCAATACCCAGAGTCTTGAAATAACTCAGAAATGCATGGCTCTGAGGTGGCCATCTTGTCTCTTGTCCGAGACATAAGAGTAGTGTCCTAAATTAGTACTTTCCTGCTAAATTCTTTGTCACACAAATAATGTGAATTTAATCATTTTAACAGTTACTGTACCTTGTTTTGACCACAGTGTTACCAGAAGCACAACAGCCAAGCAAAACCTGATTACCCACTGTGTGCTGTTGAGCTAAAAGATTTCATGTATGCTGCCAAAGATACTCCAACATGTATAAGGAAAACCAAAATGCCAAACCCTACAGGCAGTAAGTCTTCAAGAAGATCTGATTATCTGTTTGTGGAAAGAGTATTCTTTTCGCTTTATATATATTATTCATTGTAGCTTTCTGTGCTGCCTTAAATGCCTGTGGAAAGGAAAGATTAGTGCAGTTGGTTAGTGCCCGTAAATCCTTCTTTTGACTTCTTTTTTTTCTGTGTAGCTTCAAGTAGCTTTAAACGCCCTTAAAACAGAGCACTGATGGAAATGGGTGGGGGAGGGGGGTAAAATGAGCACACCCTTCGGCCTGCGGATTGTTAGCGCGATGGCTATTTTGAGCTGCTGACATAAAATATGGACTCTTTACCTTGTGAATGAAATTTCCTATTTTGGGCTAGCTAGGCATTAACATTAAATTTTACTTTCTACTTACATTGTAGGTGAGTTTTGCCAGTCTCTAGGAGATCAGAATGTCTGGGGAACTCTGTACCCTATAAAAGAACCTTTGGCTGAGAAGGAGGTGGTGATGGTTGCTGCAAAGGTAATGCTATAAATTAATCCTTTTTGTCTCTGTACAGTAGTTATAAGCCTGAATACAATCCAACCTCCTTGTGTAATCATCACCTCTTATAAGGGACCACCTATCTAAAACACCAAAATTTTCCCATTCAATTTTCTACAGTTGAAATCTCTTGTTGTAAATGACCACCTGTCTGAGGTGACCGCAGCCGCAGAGTCTGATCTCGTTGTTGCATATATACTTTGCTTCTCAGAGAATACAAAAAGCTTATAGTTATAACAGAACTTAATTATGGTAACTTGGAAACTGCATGCAATATATTCTCCTTCAAAAAATATATCTTCCGGTACCTCTACTCAGAAAAGAACCCCTGTTGTTCAATTCTTGTAAGCGACCACCTCCCATGAACAACCTCTAAATCTTTGCTTTGTAGGTGGTCGCTTACGGGAGGTTCGACTGTATTTATTTAACATAAAGCACTAAGCTTTTTTCTATAAGAACACTTATAGGTGGCTCAATCATATTTGATGTGACTTTATGGTGAATTTAAAGTTTTGGTTTTAAACTTTTCAAACCAAAGTTATTTTTGTATACCTTGTCTGGAACTGTGGAAACTCAGGCTCAATTGAAATTTTGAAACCAAGGAATAATTATCGGAAAACGTGATATCAATAGTGTTTAACTGTGCTCAATACCTTTACCTTATATAGCTGGATTCCAGTTCATTCTTTCATGATTTAACACCAGGAGTTGAAAATGATGGTACTGGTATCATTGTATTGTTAGCTGCTGCAAAGTTGTTAGGAGATATGAAAAGAAATGTAAGTAGGCTTTGCTCACCTTTACAAAACAAAATAATAAGATCATGCAGTGCTGACTATAGTCTTTTTGTTTGCCTGTTGACTGGGTCTAATAGGCTGAGTTCCAAAAATTCTCACTTTCAAAACAAGTTTAAGTGCAAAACTGTTCTTGTGAAGATGAGTTTTATTTGTCTGCAGGTAAAAAATCAATATCATGTCAAAAACTTTGTACCTACAATCTTGGACAGAATAAAATGATGTAGTAAATGATAAAATGATGTAGTAAACCCCCACCCCCAAGTCAAGGATGAAGCTGTGTGAGAGCTAAAACACACCTTTTTCCCCATCCTTGATTTGGAGGGAGTCAGATTCAAATTTTTTGTTATCTATTTTGTCCAAGATTGTAGCCTCACTTTAAAACAAAAATTCCGGTTTGAAATTTTGAACGGAACGATACATTTTGGGTTACACACCTGACCCAAGCCACAGCATATATGGTTATTGTTCTTGTAAGCAGAATACAAAATAATGGTACTTGGGATAGGGACATTTTGGTCCGACCAACTGAGATAACCAGACCAGTCAAAGTGGACCACCTTCAAAACTGGTCTCAAATATTCTGGTCGGACCAAACTAAACCGAAATATTTCTAGAATTTTGGGTCGAATGGAAACTGCCCTTGGGCAACCTCAGAAATGGCCTGCTATTTACAACTGTAACTCATCTTCCAGTCTTGTTATCTTGACTTTTCTGTTAAAAATACAGAACGGAAAAAAAATGCACCTTAAACCCTAACTGGAGAGAAGTTGAATTTTCGTCACCAGTGGGATGTTACGTCAGCCTCAAATGCTCTCAGGAAAAGATCCCATGCAATATTAGTAGAGAGTTTTAGATCCGAGTTTACCGCGAACCTCTAACCGCTGGAGGTCACGTGACAAGTCTTTTGCGTCACGTTTGAGGTTTACGACATGCGTTTTCAATGTGGGGAGGTAGGTTTTCACTTACCTGAAAGCTTTTAGCGTATAATTCTTGTTTTATCGCACGTAATGATACAAAAATCTTGCAGAGCAAGTCTTTATCCATTAAGAGAGGCGCAAATTTGGGCGAAATCCTAAATTTGATAAATCCTATTCGATCTTGAAAACAAGTGCCGTTCGTGGCTGCTGATTCAAAATGGCAGCCGCAAATTTGCGAGGAGAAGTAATGTAAGAATTTACAGCTCTTTGCTGCTAGATAACCCAGTGTTACCATAAATTTCTTTTATTTTCACTGGTTGATATTTCTGCTATTACTAAATGGAAAAATAAACCAGAATTCACTTCTTTAATCCACCACCAATCTAAATCGAATTATGTTTGAACGTCGAACCGCAAACGGGTAACCGCAAACCGCGGTTAGAGGTTCGCGGTAAACTTGGATCTCTCTATTCTTAGGACTGGAACTTGATTAAACTAGTTGTGTGATATGAAAAGATTAGTTTTATAATACAATGTACAAGTCACATGCAAAGAAAAGACATGAATGTAGGGACAGAATGTGATTTTTAATGACACTTTAAAATATGCAATTTCTTCCAGGGGTCTTTTCCAGCTCCCAAGAATCCAATTATGTTTACACTTTTTAACGGGGTAAGTCTCTGAAGAAAATCCTGAAAATATACTGTATTGGACCCTTTAAGACCCAAGAGCGACCAAGATCAATATTCTCCCCTGACCATATCAAATATACAACATCAAGAGAAAAGGTTAGGAGAATTTATGAAATGATAATCTACGAGAAAAGCTTTGGTCTTTTGTCAATTTCTCTGAGCTTATCAATTCTTTACCACTGTGTAAAAATTATCATTTTATAGCTAGGCACTAGCACAAAAATGTATGTTCTTTTAATTAGCTTGTAGACATCTTAGTGTTATCATAATGCATAATTTTATGTAACAATTTCTTGTTTTCTTTTCAATAGCTATCAAAACATGTAAAAATCTCTATTTGGATGTAACAGTAAACGTTGTTGTTGTTGTTAAGAAAATGTATAAATTTGCACATCAGTCTAGAGAGTTTGAATATGGATATAGAGTATTAAAAGGTAATTGATGTGAATAATGTTTCATCTGGTACCATAAAATTCCGAAAATAAGCCCCTCCAAATATAAGCCCACCGGGGGCTTGTACTTGGAAAGTTGTCCTCAAATACAAAGTAAAACAAAGCAAAAATGGTAAATTTACTTCCAACTATAAGGCTAGCCCAATTGATTTTGAAGTGCAAATTTCCCTCCGTAGACAGGGCTGTCAATGAGAGGCAGTGGCTGGGGATTTCCCCTGGCTACTATGAACGTCTTCCCCGGCTACTTTCAAACGAAAATTAAAGAAAAATAGAACCGAAAGAAATTCCTAGCTGTTTCATTCCCCACCCACTTGTTGTATTTGCCCGGCAACTTGAAATCTTGGTGACAACCCTGGTAGATATAAGCCCCTCAAAAAGGGCCTTTGAAAAATATAAGCCCCGTGGCTTATTCTCGGTATTTTATGTTATCTACATTATCTGATTCAGCTAAGGAGAAATGCTTTTAGTCTAGATTTGAAAGAGGGAAAGTAGCAGCACTTTATCATGCAATAATCCCTATCACCCCTCATTACAGGAAAGCTGGGATTACATTGGCTCATCTCGAATGGTATATGATATGGTGCGTAATAAGTTTCCTTCAGATGATCAAACATGGAAGGTATGCCAGCTCGTTTGTCCATTTGTTTAATATTATTTATTAATCGCCTTGTCCATCTGCCCCTAATTCACGAAACAAAACAAAATGAAAATCTCTACTTTGCAATTATTAATCTGTACTTGGTGAAATGAGAATCTGCTATTTGGAAAATATAAATCTGTATATATTTGGAAATGAAAATCTGTTCTTTTCTAAATGAGTATTGAGTGTTTACTGTTGTTGATATTTCCAGGGATTCTACATAAAAATGTATCACACATTAAATGGAGTTTATGTTTATCATGAAACCAGTTCACTGTAATGCTGGTATTTTTTCATTTAGCTTTAGTACAAATTTTCATAAAAATTTTTGAACTTGTTGATAAAATGTCAGGTGCAGCCATTCTTGGTCAGGGCAGTGCTCTAAGAAAACTTGAGGGGAGCCCACAACAACAACAGTTTATTTCTACTACTGTATACAACTAAAAGAATTACAAGAATATAATTATGAATAAACAGTACATACAACAGTGGGACACCCAAAATAACTAAAAATCTAAACTAGTAAACTAGTTGGGTGACCGTAATTATGATAATTAAAAATGTGAAAGTGAGGATAAAGAACAACAAATACATTGGTACATATAAATACTGTCCCCTGATTTGAACTGTTAAAATTGAGGTTCCCCACCACAGATTTCCTATGAAAAAAGGAAGATCTATGTCCTCGTGGCTCAAGAGCAAAGATACAGTAAGGTGTCTGGGTAATAAGATGCTACTACGTGTAGAGTACAACCCTGATGGTATTACACTAGGAAAAAAAAAGGCAATTCCCACACTTTGCTCACAGTGGACACACAAAATATAAGAAGGACAAGACTTTGGTAGACAAATTTATATTTATCACTCTACATGTATTGTTTATTCTGTCAACCCAAGCATTGAGCTGATGCCTTTGTTCTTAAGAATTGGGGGGTATGGTCTATTTAACAATTATTCCTTGAGTCCGAATGGGCTCTGAGTCAATAGCCCATGAGGCAGAAGGCCGAATAGGCTGTTGACTCAAAGGCCGTGAGGACGAGAGGAATAATTGATTTAGTAAAATCCAACTAGTTGGTCAAAAATATCGAGACGAAACAACTTTAGCTAGCAAAACGCAATTAAGCCACCATTGTTTTGGTTTTTAAAGCTGGCACTTTTCGCTACAAGTGGGCTATAACATATAGCCTAGTAGTAGCTCAACCAATGAGAATGCAGCATTGATAGTAGACCACTAGTTGGATTTTACTAAAACATATTATCCAGTCCAAGGAAATAAAAAAAAGTTTACTCACTGATGTTGTTTTGTTGTTCCAAACAATATTTTTCTTAGGTTGGACGTTCCAAAAAAAAGAATTTCACGATGGAGACTTCAAATATCAAGTACTTTATAGAAGTTAACCAAGTAGGGTTGATAGACGATGATGGTCCTTTGTGGGTCCATTCTGATCCAGTGTCAATAAAGAACACCGGAAGTCAAGTAGGTGAAACACAAGCTTGTCTTGCCACTTAGTGATGAGGGAACACTGAGCCAAGGATGTTTCTATTTTTTTTTAATAGCAATAAATGAACTTACTAGTAGCTTTTCATTCAGTGTTAGCAGCTCGCATCCATATAAATTTTTGTGTCATACTGAAAGTAATCGTACATGAAACATCTTTCTTGATATTACTGTGAGACTTGGAACATTAATTTTTAGAAATATATCTGGAATGTTATTCTGAAGCCCACTAGGCATTAAAAAATCCAAACCATAAACACCAAAAGAAAATAGTTTAGTTCTGTGATCTGCTGGGTGCCCTAGTCATTCTTGTTCCTGGTCACTACACAATCAACATTCCTGGAATTTTACAAGGGTTCATGGTTTATTTCAGCTTGCACCACAGACGAAGATAAACCTCTGGTTAAGTCTGTCTGCAAGCCAACACCAAAATCCCTGTTCTGCGCTCCCTGGCTGTGTTCCAGGATTTCAGTGTGCCCTTTGATTGGCCTGTTGAAAATGCCATTGTTCAATTGGCCAATCAGGTGGTAGGGAAATTTAAAACATAGATCAGGGAATTCATTGAGACAAGTGGGGATCCAGATAACAGATCTTGGCACTGCTTTGTGGATATTACTATCACCTACCCCTCCCCTAACCCAACATTAACACTTACATTCACTTAGTGCAAAATATTGGCTTACGGGAGGGGTAGGTGGGCAGTTTCCCAGAAATGTACAATGATCCATACTAGCTGGGGTTTATTTTGTCTGCAATTCACGCCCACTTTTTTTCAACTTTGACTGAAATTTCTATTGGCAAATGCAATGTGCTTTTTCAGGTAAAGGATCTGCTTAAGGCTTTTCAAAATGCTGGAAGGTTATATGGTTTGAATGTCAGTGAACCTGATACTACACAGCCTTTGCCACCTGCATCATTTCAAAGATTCTTGAGATCTGATAAGAAGATTCCTGGGGTTGTACTTACAGATCATAAAGAGCACTATTCAAACAAGTAAGAAACATTTGTGTCATGCAAACTCAGTTGTGGATCCAAGGGAGAGGCCCGGGGGGTCTGGCCTCCCCCATTTATTTTAGACCAAACTGAGGCCCAAAGGGCCAAAAAATATTTTTTTGAAGACCCCCCCCCCCCTTATCTCAAGGTCTGGATCCAGCACCCATAGTACCCCAGTATCCCTGGGCATAATGTTGTTTTTCATTTTTCGTATCAAATCATTTAATGCTTTCTGTATATTTTTAAGGCTTGGAAATTTGGCATGAGATTTTTGAGCGGGTACCAACTACCACTGCCTAAAACAAATTTTCTCAAGCGCTCATTTTCTTATCGGTTTTTGGTCCAACTGTCATTGTTTTGGGTTTTGTTGGAAACCCTAAGAATTTTTTTTATCATGTTTTTAGTTTTTCCCTTATTTCTTGCTGTTATATTGTATTGTTATCCACTAGTCAATTTTTATAAATTGTAAAATCACACGGCATGTCTGAAAACCAGCTTGGGATTAAAAATAAAGTTGAATGATTGATTGATTGATTGATTGTTTTGGTCCAACCATTGTTTTGGTTTTGTTGTCAGCCCTAAAAATTTTTGTTTTGAGCTTTGTTATCTTGATCATCCCTATATTCTCCAGAGACTGATTAAATCCATAAATTTCCTTGAAGAATAACAGTCAAACCCTGTTATCTACATACATTAAGGGACCAGAGAAAAGAATAACAGTCAAACCCTGTTATTACGGAAGGGACCAGAGAAAGCGTCCAAATTAAGTGGGTTGTGCTGTTAAAATAAAATACCTCTTTAACTAGAACAAAAAACCAAAGAATTCAGATAAAGAAGGACATAAGCGTTGTCAAATTAAACTTCTCTGACCCTCATAAAGCCATCACTATAATGTTTTTATTTATAATAATCATATGACTATTGCACAGGTTGTCAAAATGTCAGTCACTGTTAGCAATAGTCCTATTCAGGACTACATTCACCTGGATAATCATGCTTGACCTACTCATGAAGTGACTCCCGTGTCCAAATCTGTCAACGTGGTCACTAGTTTCTTCTCAAACTAACCTACTGATCTCGCATTTTCAGATTCTATAATAGTCACTTTGATGACCTCTACCAAGTAGGAGGCAATTTCTCAAAGGAGAATGATACAGTTTATCTTTTAAATGACTTTACAAAGGTATGTGTTTAATTTTCATATTAAAAATACAGTCCACCCTTTCTGAATGGTCAATTCTGTAAGAGTACACTTTCCAAAAATGTTTTGTGGAGGTGTTCGTTGCCTCTCTTCTGTAACTTTGCCTGCTTTATGTTAACCCTAAACACAGATATTTTTCTTACAAGTATGTTATGAAGTAGACTACGAGCAGTCTTTCTTTTTTCTTGGTCCATCGAGCAAAACACCCGAGACATTCAAATGACCACGCACGTGACTGAAGGCGCGACATGGGAGAGGCAGTCGTTTCTCATGTCTCGCAGCTTGGCTGCTCAACGCTCACGTGCGGGTGCACTCCCCTTACTAAATCTGAAGGAAAAGAGAGGCTGCTCGTAGTTTAGTTATGAAGCTGAGATTTTGTTAGCCTGAGAAAACAGCTGACATCTTATGATGTCACCACTGGTTTCCCTGTGAAATGACGTTTGAGGAATGACAGTTCTGTCATTAAGTTTTTAAGCAGCTGTAGCAAATGAAGATTCAACTGTAACATAATACAAAAATTTATAGTGCCACCTTTAGCTTCCTACTTTGATCACCTGTAACATCAAGGTGAGCTCAGCTGTACTCGGGTTTATGGGTTACGGCCCTTAATGACAGCTCTGAATGAGTACTGGTGACGCGTCACTACCCAGATCTGAGAAGTGCTTCAGATAGAATGAAACATTTTCAACCAGCCAAATCCAGCCGAGGAATTAATTTCTTTGCTATAATTAAAAGCTGCTTGCCAGAAACTGAAAACAAAATCGAAAATCTTGAAAACAAAATAAGCTTTTTCGGAGAGGTGTCACTGAAACACCAACACTACTATTGGTAGTATTTAACAATTTTCCAAGAGCGCATTGGTTATGAGATGGTAGATAGCCAACAAGGCGCTTAGCACTGATTTGGCTATAATCATCTCATATCCAACAAGCGCAAGTGAAATAATTGTTTTATCAAAAACGCACAAAATATCAAGAATTCTCTCAGACTTTAAAAACAACCGATTTTCAGCTAGTTTTTAAGTTTGAGCAGATGGGCACAGTTACCATACTAATTGTAGAGCATGGTATAATGGCTCATATACCATGATGGCTAAGCCAATCAGAGCTCTAGAATTGCAATATCCATAGATAGCCAACAAGGCGCTTAGCACTGATTTGGCTATAATCATCTCATATCCAACAAGTGCAAGTGAAATAATTGTTTTATCAAAAATGCACAAAATATCAAGAATTCTCTCAGACTTTAAAAACAACCGATTTTCAGCTAGTTTTTAAGTTTGAGCAGTGGGCATAGTTACCATACTTGGAGAGCATGGTACAATGGCTCATATACCATGATGGCTAAGCCAATCAGAGCTCTAGAATTGCAATATCCAATGATTCAGTTTTTGAACAGAATTATTTTACAAATGGGTTCATGGCCATGGCCAACCAGTTGTAACTAATGGTAAGAGTTCCAACTCGTGGGTGAAACCAAAGGCCTTGACTTGGATGTCTTTCATTGTAGAAACTTGCAAAGATTGCTGCAACATTAGCCAGAACTCTGTATATTTTGGCAAATGATAGTCAACCTCCTGAATATGAAATTAATGCAGACAATGATACAGAAGCTGTGGTAAGTGTCTTGTTAGTTTACTAAGATACAGTTTCACCAAGATTCTTTGCTACTTGAAAGTATAACCGAACTTACCATAAGTGACCGCACAACATGCAAAGATTCAGGGGCAGCTTATAGGAGTTGGTTGCTTATAAGAATAAACCAGGGCCAAGTTGTTTGAATGCCGGTAAGCGCTAACCCAGGGTTAAATTTTAACGTGGGTTTCTTTTTCTTTTTATCAAAAGCACTCTCTCTGATAATTTTCTCTATTCTTTTTAGTGCATCCACTCATCAAATTGTAGGCAAAGAGAATGAAACTTTTTAGCTCTCATATCTGAGTTCAAATTTCGCACTAACACTGGGTCATCTTAACCCAGCTTTGCACAACCCGGCCCATATCCATGTCCTTTAATATGTACCTACAATCCTGGACAAAAGTCCTTGGGACAGTACTGCAATATTCATATTTTTCTATCATTCCTTGGCTTCCTCTTAAAACAGTGCATTCTTTCGAAATGTTCTTGCAGTTCTCCCTCCCCCACCCTATACAAAGTTGAAACTCGGAAAAGATTCTGGATACACGTATCCAACATTGTTTGTGGGGTGAGGGGAGGGGTTGGACCTGTGTGAATTGAAAAACGCCCCAGAAATGCAAAAGTGTCCTAAGACGTTTGTCCGTGATTGTACCTTTTAAAGAAGAATTCATTGCATACAATTTCCAAGTTACAAAATGTGTTGCTCTGTAGTTCCACTCAACGTTAGAACTTCAGGTACTCGGAGGAGGGTATCAGATACAGTGAACATGGAGATCAGACTGTTATATCAAGTGATGGCTTATAGGAAGAAAAATAATGGAAAAACTATTAAACTGACACCTCAAAAATAATTGCAGTGTCTTACAAGAGATGGTTGTTTACGAGAGGCTCTATCTAAAGTAATTTGACTGAGAAAATTGTGGTGTTCTATATGGGTGGTTGCTTTTGAAAGGTGGTTGCACGTGGAGGTTCAAGTAATATATCAAGATTCATCCACCTGACCCCAATGGTCGTCAGTTATTGACTTTTTGACTGCATGAATAATTAATGAATTTTAGATCCATACATTATAAACATGAGTGTGTTTAGAGGAGGTCAGTGTTGTGTGGAGAAGGGTCTTTGAATAAAGGCCACAGTGTTTCATCCAATATCGAAACTCTTCTCTGTTGAATGAGTAACTTTGAGGTATCTGAATATTGAATACACACTGTCTTCCTCAATTGTCAGATGTTCTTGTAGAGAAATGCGGCAGAATTCTATCTGATATCCAGTTCTTCTTTATACTCTCTTTGTTCTCCATGGATTTCTCTGTGATCTGTCAGCACTCATGGTATTGAAGGTTTACTGGACTTCAGTGACTGTGGCCCGGTTCAGACGCCGTACTTTTCATGAGCCGAACCTAATTCGAATTAAGACCGACCTAAATTATTTGGACCGGCTGAATTGATTCAGACGCCGATCTTAATTCCAGCCGAACTAAATTCAAGAGGAGAAATATCCTCATTTCGGTCAAACTGCTTAGAAAAAAACGTTATAATAATTTATGCATTAGGTTAGGTACATGAAAAGTTCGGCGTCTGAATCAAAGCCGTTCCAAAGTGGTTCCAAAGGCAAAATTCCCGGCCAGGCTAGGCGAAACAAACGGCTGAGCCGTTCCAAATTGAAACAGACCTGTGTTCCTAATTGATTCATACGCCGAACTTTTCATGTACTTAATTCAATGTATTAGGTTCGGCTCATGAAAAGTACGGCGTCTGAACCGGGACTGAGGTTAAATGTTTTTTTTGTCCACACAGATTGGTCATCTTGCTTACTGCTTCTTCGTTCGCGCCAACTGCCCTCTTTACAGAGAGGTCTTTTCCAGCAAGTCGTGGAATTCCTTGAAGGACTGTAAGTACATGGTTCTTATGTTTGATAATAATTGTTTCTTTTATTCACTTGTGCAATCACAATTTGCTGCTGTTGAGATCAAGTAAAATTTGAGGAGAAATTTGAGGCTAAGCCACACTATTGCTGGTTTGCACGTGACGTCACGGCGGCCATGTTGGTGGTCAAGAACAAAAGCATTTCTCTCCTCTGGGAACTAAACTCTATTTTCATGTACATTCTTCCAGGAAATATTCTTTTGTTTTGACCCCCAACATGGCCGCCTTGTCACGTGGTTGCAAACCAAGAATTTGTTATCTTTTTTCCCATCAATTGAATTCCAAAAAAAAATTGGTACGGTTTTCTTATTTAATGCTATATTTAAGCATTGAAACGTTTTCCTGTGGGCTGTTGCTACTGATGGCAAGGATGGACATCATTTAAAACTTGGAAAAGTTGGGGCAACTTTTTCAAGTTTTAAAACTATGCCTGCAAAAATGACCACAACACTGCTATGGTTAGTTCTCCCTGTAACCTGCGTATCAAGCGCAAAAAGAGGAGGGAGAGGGGGGAGGGAGAAAAGCGCGAAAGAGGGAAAAAGGGAAGGGAAGTGCTAAATGATGGGAGAAATTTTGATCTTATAGCAGGCGTTCCTTACCATCTCTCTCCAATCCCCCTCTTTTATCCCTTCCTCCCTATCCCCTATCCCTTTCGATGCCTACTACGCAGGCTTTGCTCCCTGGTGAAATTTGTTTGACATGTTCTTCACAACTCTACAACAGCATTTTGTGCATGGGTTAAGGCACAGATGAATGACTCAGCACAGAGTTGACCTAAACCAGAAATATCATCATGACCTAGCCTGTTCAAACATAAAGGGGGAATTTTTAGTTTATCCAGTCAAGAGAGTTTTGATGCAGCAAAAACAATCCACTAAGGATGTGGACTATGATCAAATCCTTGAAGGAGACCATCACTTCTGAGCACAAGGAAGCGTTGTGGAAGGAACCTCAAAGTGAGGCAAAATAGATACCAGTTCCCTGCCAAGAGAAAGCAAAGCCCCTTAAAAAAATTGTACGGAGGCAGGAAAGGTGATGTCGAAAACGGAGAAAAGTTTCAACAAGACATTAATTTTGTGAACTATCAGACCCACAGGTGTATCTTCACAGCTAAATAAATACAGCATGTTCAGATATGAAATCACTGACTGTTGTGTTTTCGCTTACAGATACGGAACCATTTCCACGCTATGTCAGTGTTAGCAGCTCTGACAACATATTTACTTCGGCAATTTATTATCTTCTTCTGTATTTTACTGGTGACCGGTCGCCTTTTAAGAGTGGAGAATGTTCTGGGAGTGTAGATGAGGTGGGTTATAGTTAGGCTCTAAATCAGTATCTTGTTTTCTCAAGACCGCAAGGTGCAAGATTGTCTATCTTCCCACATAGGCGGCGGAGAAGGGGAAGCAGGACACAAAACTTTTGGGGGAAGCTCTGCCAAACAATCCCCCTCCCCCCCAAGAACTACCCAAGAAGCACCATGAAGAAGGATCGCCTGAACAACTGCTTATAGACACACTAGACACTGTGAAGATTGCAAAGAGATCTGCTGGTGGCAACGAACAGCGCAAAGGGCATTTTGGAAAATTTGTGTTTCAAAACGCTCCGCCGCCTCTGCGGACGCACAGATAATTCCAACCGTTCAGATTACTTCTGCATCTAGGTTTCATTTTTGATTGTGCAACTGATGCAAGCTTTTGTCTTTTAGCAATCCTTTATCCTCTCTTGTTCTATGTCTTTTCTCCTCCTCATCATCCCTGCTATCCTGCTTTAGAAATACCCTACCCCCCCTCCTCCCCATCCCCCTCCCCTCTGCCGTGATTAGATGATTTCATTACATACCCAAAAAGTATGTAGAAACAAGGATACTATTTCGCTTCAGGGGGTTTTGATTGGACAATTTTTGCTCTCCTGATATAGTTGTTGTTTTATTTGCCAATGCCTTGGGCACTTTCTCTCCCCTTTTTAGGGCATCGTTAATGCTTCCATGCAAGGAAAAGATTTTAAGAGCTCAGGCCTTTGTGTGACTGGTGCAGTTTATCTGTCACCAGCCGTGTCTCCAGCGTTTGTTTTAGAGAAATATGACTCTACTGAGTACTCTACATGGGCTGAAAGCACGTAAGTCTTAACATCCACAAACAAATTCTCCAGACTTAACTCTATATACTGTCTTAGTGAATAAGTTGGGAGAATTTGATAAATGATCAAAGCGTATCCTCTTTTGTGATCATTTAATCAGTTGTCATAACTTTTCCCTTGAGTATGCACTGACATTAAAGGTTTAAATGCTGCCTCCTACGTAGTCTCCTTCGCAGCCGTTATTAGGGTCGTCACGCAACGTTCCTCCCCACTAAGTGGGGAGGAGCGTTGCGTGACGACCCTAATAACGGCTGCGAAGGAGACTACCTCTTACGCAAACTAAGATAATTTCATTCACAGGATCAAAAGTCTTGTGTAGCATATTTAACAGCACCACGGAAAGTATTGCTCTGTACCGCTCATTTATTTCCTTTACCACTCATTTTTTCCAATCTCCTGACTTTTCCTATCCCCCAAGTGAAATCTTATTGCGTGACCATTCAAATGAAAGCTATCTAAGCCAATGGCACTGTTTATTATGCTGAACAAGTTGGTTCTGACTTTTGAGACTGTGGATGAAATCCTGAAGTGTGACCGTTCAGTTGAAAGCTACATAGTAGTACTTTCCTGTGGATCTGTTTGTTTTTCTGTACCGTGGCTATTAGCAACATACTAAGGGGTGTACGGAGCCCTGCGTTGAACTCACCTGTCATCCAGTAGAAGAAAATTTGGTTATCAGTGCATCCAATAAATTTTTGTTCTGACAAAATCATTCATACGTATGTCCGTACGTTCGCATGTACGTACGCCCTTCATGATAGCAGATGTAGAATTTCTTATTTACTAGCGTAAAAATCCAAGGCATATACAAATTGTGTCTAACTTGATATTGGGCATACATGTTTTAATCAATTAATAGCTGTAAAAACTGGGTATCTGCTGACCAGTATATTTTTCACTTGCCAAGTTTCAGCTTGTGAGCTGCAACCGTTCTCTTGCCATGATACTCACAAACTGCCAAAACTGTGTTCAGCCACCTTAAATTTAAGCTCTAGAAATCAGAGCAGATTTGGACCTTCTCTCTCTTTTGATTCCTAAGATGGTTCTAAAAGTGTAATGATTCAAGAAAAATTTATCTGATCAAGTGATAATTTGTATACTGTTGATCATTAATTTTGCACCATTGTTTGAAAGCAGTGTTTTATAATTTTTTTTGATCACCTTTTTCTTGTTTACTCAGCTGGGGAGACGATCTTACAGTAAGACTCTTCCTTGTGGGAAGTCCTCAACTTGAGGTAATATAAATTTGAAGGGGCATTTGACACCAACAGTTCCGTGCTAGCAGAGATTTTCTCTGGTATTCAGTGGACAGAAGGAAAATAGACCCCCTTCTCCTCTTGGCATTCCCACCTGTTTTTATTTGCTCATTTTCTATTTTAAGAAATTCTCAACTTGAATCTGACGTTTGCTGTTTGCCGTATACGTGAAGCTTAAACTCTTTAATGTTGGAAGTTGTTGCGTCCCTTTGCACGTGGCTTAGGAAAGAATAATTTCTGCCTTAAGCATTTCCTCATGTTAAATTTATTGTAATAATTTTTGAATCTGTCACTTTTCTCACTGCCTTTCTTGTTTTCAGGGTGCAACCCTTGCTGCAGGATTGATCATCACCTTATTTTCATTTGGACTTGTGTACTTGATCAACAAAAAGGCCAGTGTGCTTTTCACTCCAAATAGCCCCCTTGACGCAGACGTGGATAGCTGAATCACTGACTATGTTTTAATTCTCATAACTGTGTCATTATAAAGCCAACACACAAGAAATTAGAAGTGCTGTTCCATCTTAAAATAATTAGTGAAGATAAAAACAATGACCCGAGGGTTTGTATTGTAGATAGAGATGAACCCCTGCGAAGTGACACCTCTCTTAACCATTTTAATCAAGAACGTGTTCAATGGAAAAATGCAACAAAATTACTAAAAACTACTAAACAAATCAGTAGCAGCATGTGATTGTACCGTCTTAGAGGTTCCGTTTGAATGTTCACACCATGGGGTTTGGTGCTCAGACTCTAGAGTTAGAACATCGTACTAAACAAATAGTACCATGTGAAAGTACTGCTGAAAAGGTTTTATTTGAATGGTAACATCATAAGATTTCATTGACAGACTCAAAATAGTAAATAGTACCATTTGAAGTACTAACAAGATATTCCATTTGAATAGTAACACCATAGGATTTCATCCACAGACTCAAAAGTTAAAACTACAAGCTAAATAAATAGTACCATGTGAAAGTACTGCTGAAGAGGTTTCATTTGAATGGTAACACCACAGGATTTTATCAACAGAGTCAAAAGTTAGAATGTCATACTAAATAAATAACACCATGTGAAAGTTCTTGCTATAAGAAGTTTCAGTTGAATGGTAACAACATAGGATTTTGACCATACACCCAAAAGTAAGAACTACTAGCAAGACTCCATCAATCACGTTGGGAGCAAGCGGCTTAGGTGGAGACCTCCCATATACAGACGCAAACGTACTTTGTGGAAATTTCACCACTAAACCTTTGTATTTTTAACCTGCGGCGAGTAGCCTTAAGACCTGGGGGTTCAGACAAAGGGCATGGAGTTGGGAGACCCCAGGTGAGTGAGGTAACACGCTTAGGTAGGGTAACCCGCCTGTCCATATAATTTCTTATATTGCAACCCCATCCATTATGTAAACGTGGTCAAATTAATATGGAAGATTATATTGACTGGCAGGTTACCCCTTCTAAGCAGGTTACCTCACCTTCCTGGGGTCCCCCACCTCCATGTAAACAGGTCGTAAAGGCGACAAGGAAACAGATCTGGGTATTATTTCCAAGACATTTTGTTACTAAAAGGATATTTGTTATTTAACGCGTAAAACTAAAAGAAAGCGAAGGATGAGATGCCTGCTATTTTGTTGTACCAAAAGAAGCAATTCACAATAAAATGATATATTTAAAGTGCCATTTGTTTTTTTTTTCCGTAGTAGCTAAGCCTTACTTCTCGTTAATCTGGAATTTTATGGATCTCCACAGGTCCACACTTGACGTCCTCTGGACCTGTAGCCACAGGTAGCCCAACCACCTAACATTAAATTGTAAGGGTTTGTATGGGGACTCTGGTCATTACTATTTTGGAGTCAAAACATTATATACCAGCAGAATGTAAAAAAAGGGGGCCCAGTAGAGCTGACAGGGTTTCTTAACATGTCTCCATGTTTTATTTACTGTTGCAGGTGGCTTACTTTTTAAGGAATCTTGTATTCTGTTTTAAGCCTACCTCAGATTATTAGTATTTAGTATTTTACTGATCTTGTGATTTGAAACTTGATCAAAGTTTTAAAGTTGTGATGACGGTACCTGCAAAACGTCCCCAACATTATGAAACCCGTCACACTCCTTTTTTATTTGTTTTTGTGGACCTGACGGTGCAGAGCATTCAATAGCATTCCTAACATTTTGACCAATAAAAACGTTCCATTAATTTATTCCGTCGCAATTTGCCAACGGAAAACAAAGGATTGTGCACCATCAGAGCGCTTTCAACACAATTTAAAGTACTGTTGCTTTAATATTTGATGTTGGTTGCGTTTCATAACCAGTCTCCTCTAATAACTATGATTTGAGGTCGTTTCAACGCGATTCATTCCAGGAAGCTTCAGTTGTGCCCTTTTTCTCACGTCGTATGTTTTTCTACTCTTTGTACATCACCGTCTGTATATGTAAAGATCGCACTACTAAATGTTGCTCAATTTGCTATGAAATGCCTTCAAATTCCAGGAACACCCATGGTGTCTTAAATCTCAACATTTTTCTACCTTTGATTATGGCAAAAGTAACTATTGTTTGACGGTTTGGAGCTGTGACAAAGGCGACTTACCCTGGGTAACCAGAGATTTTTTTCGCGTGTGACGAGGAGCTTCGTCGGCCGCAGGCCGACCAGTCTTCGGCCTTCGGCCGAAGACACGGGCGGCGAAGCTTTTCACGCGGGTCACTTTTTAAGACTTGACCCAGGGTAAAGGCGACTAGACCATTCACTATTATTCCGGTTATGTCTGGTGGCCGTCTTTTCTTTTCCCAAGGGGTTAACGTTTTAGTCAAGGAAAAGAAATCTCAATTTTCTCTGTTTTTTCTTTAGCCTAAGGCCCCCAGATCATAGAATATCGCCATCTTAGAATTTTTTCTAACGAGATACCTAGATAATGATTCTCGGGAAAAAATACAAAATTTTCTCATAGTTTCTATTCATCCAAAAAATCAACCTATTTACAAAAATGCCACTTTTACGAATAAGTTGAAAAGTCATTTTTATAATCTAGAAAGCCTTAATTTTATCTAGAGCAACGTTAAACAATATACCAAGGTTTATTTTAAAGAAGCACAAACTTGGAAGAAATTTGAAATTTTTACCAGAATCAAAAATTACAAATCTTCGGACTATGTTAAAAAACCATTTTAATAGTCTAGAACACATTGTCATCATCAAATAATATATCAAACCCTTTTTTAAAAGAAAAACAAACCTGGAAAAATACAAATTTTTCGACTATGTTAAAAAGTTTTTTATGGTCCAGAAAGCCTTGTTTTCTATCTAGAACATCGTCAAACATACTAGGCCCCTTTTAAAGGAAAAAACTTGGAAGAAATTTCAAATTTTACACCAAAAGCATGGGTTAACCCCTTTGCGGAAATGCAGATTTTCCGACTTTGTTAAAAAGTTATTTTTATAGTCTAGAACACCTTGTTTTCTATCTAGACTATAATCAAATAATATATCTAGCCCTTTTTTTGAGAAAAACAAACTTGGAAGAAATTTCAAATTTTACACCAAAAGCATGGGTCAACCTCTTTGCGAAAATACAAATTTTTCGACTCTGTTAAAAAGTTATTTTTATAGTATAGAAAGCCTTGTTTTTTATCTAGAACATCATCAAACAATATATCTAGGCCTAATTTAAAGAATTATAAACTTGGAAGAAGTTTTAAATTTTTGACCAAAATCATGGGCAACCCCTTTGCGAAAAGACAAATTTTGGACCCTGTTAAAAAGTTATTTTTATCATATTGAAAGCCTTGTTTTCAAACTAGAACATCATCAAACATTATACCTAGGCCCATTATAGTTATTTTCTAAACTCTTTTCTTACTTATAGGCTGTTTAGTGTTTTAGGGTGCAGTAAATTCAAGTTTCATGTTACTGTTAAAAAACTGTTATATAGCTTTGCATTTAGAATAAGTAACCCACAGGTAATGTATCACTTGTTACTGTGTGTATTCCTTTTCACTGGAACATGCGGCACGGTTCATTAGGTTGCATCCAAAACCTGTTACTGGTTAGGAATGTTGATTTAGTTTCGTCTTTACCCATTTCTTTACCCCGCAGCAAGCAACCTCGTTACCAGGTTTCTCTTCTGCTTCTCCTCCGGAGCGGGGAGGAAGAGGGGAGAGAGTGGGGTGGGGGGAAGAGAGAGAGAGAGAAGAGAGGGAACAATAGGAACGAGGTTGGACAGTCAAACGAATAATATTCTATTTTTTTACTTTAATTGACGCCCCAACGACACTGCGATTGGCCAGAAAAACCCGCGTTACTTTGGTGCACAATCGGGATTTGCCAGCTTTTACACGCGTTTTTCCGCGCTGTATGTATGTGATGTGAATTTTGATTGCTTCCTAAGATCGTTTAGAATCCTTGTGATTGTTGGATGGAAATCGTTATAATACTTGTCATAACCGTCTGGTTTTTTTAATGGGAATTAACAATGGTTAAAGAGCGACGCGGGTAAAACTCATTGAACATTACGGCTTGCTGTTTAATCGTCTCTCCGGAAAAACAAAAAGTTGCAATCTTTTCTAACGTGGTAACTTAAAATTCGCTCGATTGTTCATAGTTGTGCTCTTTTTCATAAAGCCAACCTTAAGACATATATTGGTCTGACTACTACCTTGTACATTTAATTCTAACTCTATCCATGCATGTCTCGAGGCCCTTCGATGCCTTGCGCTGTCAAACATGAACTCTACTGTCGTAACACAGCCCCATTAATTTGGACAGGGGATTATAACACAAGAGCTACCAAGTTAAAAGATCTTAAAATAGTTACACGAAATTAGATAAATACAAATCCTTTATTGCTTATTAATTAAATGAAAATGCTTTCTCAATATTTGCCTGCTTATGAGAAAATAAAACTATAGTCAACCAGTGGTTTCTTAATCTACACCCTCTCCAGATCTTAGTTCCTTGTATTGCGGGTTCAGCCTCACGGTGCCAGGCTACAGTAATGGTAGAGAGGAGAGAAAAACCCCTCAATATTTTTCAGAAAGTGACGATAAGGAAACGAGGTTCGCCAACATATTAGAGAAAAGCTTATTAGAGAAACTGAGCTTTTTTTTTACATCTTGTCCTCATGAAACCACGGCAGGGGTTGGGTAGGGGAAATTCTCCTAACTCAATATGTCGCTTTGTCCTCTTTTTACACCTGGTTGTCAAACCTTTAGGGATCAACGTCATTATACTTCCCTTAATTTTTATTCAAAAATCACGCCCCTGTGTCCTTCATACAAATCAAAAACAATGACAATCTCATTCCAGTGATTACCATAATCGGAATCCCATTCACAGTCCTCACATTCGAAGTCAATAGGGAGTTTAAACAGCGACGTTTTTGAGCGACGCCTGTCGGTCAGTAGTTAGCCTTTTTCTTTTCAACATGTCTTGGCACCACCAAATTTGAATTGCTAAGTGTCAGTTTTACTCTTAACGAGACGATTTTCCCCAAATTTGTTCAAAATCGCGGCTCAAGAGTGCAAAAAGTCCACTTCCGGTTGACGTGCGTCGCTCAAAAACGTTCCTGGTTAAGGTTCTCCTGAAAATAATGACAGAAAATGGAATTTATTCACCTCCCATGAAGGTAATTTCCAACACCATTTTGCTTGTTTATTCTTTACGCGGCGCACTCATCAAAATTGCGCGCGAGTATCACACGCAATGGTACAATTATTTTGATGGAACTACCCCGTTACTGGAAATGTTCAGAAGGTATCTCGTTGCGTTCTCCTACGCCGATTACAGCAAACGTAACAGCAACTGACACACGTGCACCAACCCACGGCTTGGCCAGTACCTAACGGATGTGCAAAGCCATATCACCCAGGCGTTGGCTATCCTGAGTATCAGGCCTTAAGGGGCTAGGTGGGAGAGGAGATTTTTTCCCCTTTTCAGGCAAGGCGTTGGAAGACAGCTGTCTCGACCCAGAGGCTTCCTTATTAGGGATCATCAAAATATGAAATTTCAGCAAGTCCACAGCGACAAACCAATAAAACAGCAGGGTATAGCCATCTGACCAATGAACCGCTGACAGGTTTGGAATAGCTTTAATTCAATGCTAATGAGAGATAGCCCGCCTATTTAACTTAAAGGCTCGCAATTGCAAGGGTAGTGGATTACTTTCACATTTAAGATCGTCCTTCGATTCCTGGGCATACGCGAACCATATAAGTTTATGTGGGTTTCAGCACTCACATACTCATTACGCAGTTGAAGAACTCGCCACTGTTAGAAGTTATATTTACTATTTATCGCACTCATAAATCGCGAAAGTTCATGAACAAGTAATAGGCGGGAAAATGTTTATTTTCCTGACTCCATTTAGCGCGTTTTACGAGTACTCGAGAAACACGAAACGAGTTCTGGGAAAGCCCACGCGCGAGACGCACGCGCCAATCGAGAGACTGGGTTCCAATGAAACCAATATGGCGACCGATTATTGACCAGACAGAACATGTGTGTAGTAAATTGGATCCTAAGTAACGAAATTAGACTTCTGGAACTCGAATTAGGGCTTCAGCAGTTCTTTTACTTACTGGTCAACACTTGTCTTTATTCATGATTTAAACATTCTCACACGTTGCAAGGCAGAGGTTGCGAAAATCTGGCACCGGTCGTGTAAGGTAGGCTTATGACTTATGTTTAAAATTTAAGACTATTTCGCATAAAACGATGGTCTCATAAACAAGTAATATTGGTGATAGTAAGCTTATGCCTTAAATCATGAAGTAAATCCAGGATAGCCTGTGTACAGACGTCCCCTCCTCCCTCAGGAAAAAATCATCCCCTCTCCCGATTTTTTCCTGAGGGAGGAGGCTAATCCAGGAGATCTGGTAGAAATTAAGGTGAAACATAAAATTTGACAGGCCCCGGTTGTTCAAAGGTTGGATAATGTTATCCACCAATTGACTAAATAAATTAGGGAAAGTTCATTTAATATGACAAGGGGGGGGGAAGATATTGAAACTCGAAGCTTGAAATTTTAGCAGCCCCCCTCGCTAGCGGTTCAATTTTTTAGGAGCCCCCTCCTGTTATTGTCTTCAATGGTTTATACTATGACAAACTTGAGATACAGTTGTGATACAATTTTCTAAAGCATTTTTGGGATGAACAAGAGTGTAATAATTACTGAGACTACATTTGTTATATCTGTAAACCACGTGATATAGCTGAGTTGCACAGGTCATTAAATTGTTGAGTTGAAAACCATCCGATCTGTATGATGATGTCATGTGTTGGTTTTGAAGTATACAAATTTTCGGAGCCCCCCCTCCTAGCACAACAATTTTTTCAGAGCCCCCCCTTCGGGTGTCTAAAAATTTTCCGAGCCCCCCCTCAATCATCCCCCCCTTGTCATATTAAATGAACTTTCCCTTAGGGAAACCAATTGCGTTATCCACTGAATAGATTTTTATTCTGTGGACAGAGCTACCCAGGGCCAGGTGTCCAGAAATGAGAATACGTGTCACAGGTCACAGGTGACTAGTTCAGGTCATTGCTCTGTTGATAAATAACTGAAATAAGCTCATGGAGAGAGATTATTATTTTGTTGACCTTTTTATCGGTTGTGAAGTTAATGTGCATGGATCATAAACAGGGGCACCCAACGAGAATATAGTTCAAAACCACTTAAACATAGCATTGTTGAACGTATTTTAGTATTTAAACGGTAGATATAGGCGTATTTTTATCCCCTAAAAATTTTTCATCTGTTCGGATTTCCTAGCTGAAAGTCTGGTGATACGAAAATTATAGGGATCAAAACTTACCTTTTCGAAAATTTCAGCCAGAAAAAAGGCTCCCGTAAATATCAGGTGACCTTTTTAGGGTAAAAATCCGTTAAAAATGGGCGATTATACCCTGTTTGGGGGGTTCGAAAATCCTAGGAGAGGTATGCAAGCAAGAAATTTAACTACAAATGTTCCGAAAATTCTAGATCTCAAATCATCTTCCGAACAGATACCGTATTTATTCGATTAACCGCCCTGGGCGCTTATTAAATTTTTGGACCTTGAGAGTGGGCGCTTATTCGAGGTGGGCGCTTACTCGAGGCTGGGCGCTTATTAAATTTTCACCATTTTCAGCAAGTGTAGTATGTTTATTTTGCAACAAAACAATAAATGGTAATAACAAAACTCGAAGATGTAACAAGGCAAGCTTCCTGTAAAATACTTTGAAGAAAACTCCGTCTTCGGGGAAGTCTCTTATTAGTACTTATTCAATTTTTGGGGGCTGGGGTGGGGGTGGTCGCTTATTTGAGTTTAAGTGGGAGTGGAAGGGAGGTGGGGTGGGGTGGGCGCTTATTTGAAGCTGGGCGCTTATTAACTTTTTCTGCCCTTAGGATGGGTGCTTATTCGAGGTGGGCGCTAATTCGAGGTTGGGCGCTTATTCGAATAAATACGGTATTTTCCAAAAATTGTTGTTGGGTGCCCCTGCATATAGCGAGGCAGAAACATGTCACGAATCAACTTTGGAAGGTAAATATTACAGTGAAATCATTGATTTCTGATGATGAGTTGCATTAAGGTTTCCAAGCAACATTACTTCCACTGGCTGCAATGAAAGGCTGATATGTTTACCTCCTTTGTGACAAGTTTAATCGTGACCATTATTCTCCTCATGCAAATATGCAGGGAACTGCAACTCTAGAAGGCCGACAATAAGGCACTTTGCGGAAGTTTACGAGACACTTATCAGCTGTCGGCCATAATATATTTTTCAAATGCAATTAAATGAGTTAAAGTAGGACTTAGTTTCTTTGTATATATCATTGAATCCTTGATAAATACGGTTCCACCAGCTTCAGATAGCGTTTACTGGCAGGGGGTGTGGGGGAGCTCTGTCCCATGGTCCAACCCCTTACCCTTTAATATGTGGTCCATTTTGGAAAGAAAAGAAACCCCTTTTGTATACCATTTATTGATAAATGGTACCTAGGCTTTATTTATTTCATTTATTTTGCAACACAAATTGTACAAAGAATGAAAGAAAAAAAAACTACAAAACAAAAGTGGTGAGGAAAGCCTTAAATAAAACCTCTAGGCTTTTTACGTAAGGCTTCCACAATTACAAGTCATGATGGCTACACATGCACAGCTATGACAATTTATTCCAGAAGAGACTGGAGGAGTAAGAACAATCAGTGTGTAAATTAATAACTACTAGAATTACAGCAAACATATATTACAAACGACAAATATTGTAACTGGAGGACAGGTAAACGTCTATGATAATGGAACTATTCAAATCTTCTAGACTTATAGGTGTTAATAATATACTATTTCAGACTGATTTTAATGGAAGAAAGAAAGGGTCTGTACAGAGTCTTGAATTCTTGAAAAAAAGTCTTGAAATTTGCCCAGCAATTTTCTAGACCTGGAAAAAGTCTGGGAAACAGAGATAAAGTCTGGAAAAAATGGCAAAATTTTTTTTAAAGCTACAACAACTGCTTCCCGTTGGTCAAATCGTATTCAATTTCTCCTGTACGTTTGCAGTGCATCTTTGATAAAGCTTTGTTCCTGCTCTTTTTTTAAGGTCTCTATTGCTCACCTATTTGATAACCTTGAGTCTGGAAAAAGAAGTTATTGTTTTGGAATAAGTCTGGAAAAAATCTTGAATTTTGGATCCAAAAATCTGTTTAAACCCTGGAAAGAGAGATTGAGATTGTCATTATCTAACCCTAACCACTTTCACTTATCCAGCTTAGAAGGTTGCATCCCTTAATAAATGGACTGTTTTTAAAATATGAATAAATTGTTAAACAAGAAAGTTTTCTTTACTGCTGGGAGTCTAACTTTTGGTCGAGGGTTGAGGTTATTTAGTCAAGGGTTGATTATTTCATGTTGAGGGTCCATTTTTTCAAGACCTTCATCTTTATCCACAGCCCCGACTAGCTTATCACCCAACATATGTTCCGCTCAGGTTGCTCTTGTAAAATTTTTATTAAGCGGCCTAGCACGATTTTTTTGAAAAAGTTTACTTTGGGTATTACCAACCCCTCCCTCAACGTCTAATCACTGTGAATTAAAAGACAAAATCACGAATCATGGACTTTCGGTTCCGGCTGTCTAGCAGAGATCAATGGTTTGCGCTCGTGACGGATTTAGCAGTGAAATAACTAAGAGGAACAGTTTACAAGTCGTCTCATTTCATAAGACTGGATGTTTCAATGATACAATTTTTTCACGAAATCAAGGCAAATTTTGTTAAAATAACAGCAACCTGGAATTGATTGGTGCATGAGTTATCAAAATGTGATCTTGAATGTCATGTCCACTGTCCGCGCTCCTGGTTCTTTGGCTTTAATACAACACTGTACAGCTGTCGTGCTATTTGAGCTAAGAAAGACTGTAAAAAATAATACACTGTCAATTTCTTTTTGGTGTGTGCGTGTGTGTTTGTAAGAGAGAGAGAGTGTGTATGTGACTTTTCTTTTCTTTTCTTTTATGGCCATTTTGGACCCAAGCACCTATGGACAACAGGTGACAATCTCAATGCATCATACATTAGGAGAATAATTATTCACCCTTCGACTATAATTTTTTTTATGGATAAAGAGGACTTACCAAGGGGAAGATGCGGAGGAGGCTATGAAGAAGGCAACAAGACTGTCTCTCGAGGTAATCCGATCACTGAAATAGATTTGTTTATTCTACAGACACCAGTGTTTTACTGTAAAATATACTACACGTAAAATTCATAAAACAAAGAAGGAAGAACTCATGTACCTAAACTATGTTGCTTCATCAGCAAGACAACAATTTATTTCATTTGTTGTCCTGACAATACAGTTGTAGGCATCACATAAATTTCTTTGAAAACTCAGACATGCTCGAGTTTTTTAAATGAGTTGGAAGGTCCTTCCAAATATCCTTAGCCATAAAAGAGATTGATTGTTTGCCTACATTAATTTTGTTTGTATGCTTATCTTATAAAGATTTTTCTTAGCTGTATATCTCATGTTGTAGCGATGGATATTGCTAGCATATTGAAAAATGTTGTCAAATACCTCAGGCAGACAGCCTTTATGACATGATGCACAAATTTTTAGACTTGTAGATGATAAAATTTAAATGTAAATTATATTCATGCAGGAATGCGGATTTGACTTTGATACTGGTTGTGGCAATGACTAATGGCTTCATTTTGAAAATTATTTTTCATTATAGCAATCTTAGGGGGGGGGGAGTATGCTTGACCTGGCTTGACTTAAAAAAATCAAGTTCCTGAAACTATCAGTTATTCATTCATTCTATCAAACAAAGAGTGATTCTATCAGTCAAATTAGTGAGAAAATTACTTAATGTTGGACGTAATTAGCTTGTTAGTCAGTCAAAGCCATAGGAAGTCAATCCAACAGTCATACAGTCAGTCAGTCAATCATTCAATCAATCATTCATTCAATTAAAGGAGGGCTCGTAATGTTATTAAAATAATGTAGGTGGGGGGCTAGAATCATTTTGGATTTAGTTTTCCTTTGCATTGAGTCACCCCCACCCCATTCAGTTATAATCTTGAATGGTGTGATTTTTGTTCCTGCCCCCTCATTTCATCTCCCATAAATGTGCACAAAATACCATGATCCAACCCTCCCCCCTCCACCACCATCACCATGATAAATATGATGAAAATGGCCTCCAAAAGTATTGTTAAGTAATGATCTGGCTAAGAAGGGAAGCAATTTCTTTCGTTATGTTGCAATACGCTTTCCTCATATGGAAATGTTTTCATTTTCACAAATACAGTAGAATGCATTAACCTACAAAAAGGTAGTCTACGAAATAATAAAATATATTTTTAAGTCCATTTTAATAAGGGTGTTTTTTGTGTTAAAATATTTCAACCCATCATAAGTCTTGCAAACAACATTAGCCAAGAAAACGTTACAATTTTAAATGTTTCCCACACAGGATGTCCGTGTTACTTAGACTCAGATGAGAGTTTGTTTTAGTAAAATCTGATGTTTAAACCAATCAGAAGTGTAGAAGAGACAATTGTAAAGTTATCACTTTTTTCACATTCTGACGTGCTTATTGAGTTTGGCTCTTTAATTCTTAGTTTATCTAGACCATTACTTAAACATTATCGACTCTCAAAAGCTTTTTTTGGTCCCAGAAAGCCCAATATTAAATAATTATTGTTCCTCCGTTTCTACCCATTTTCCAACGTTTTAAAAAAAATCGGTGATAGTTGTGTTTATGGTTGAGAGTTGAAACTAGCCACATCATTGGTTTAAATTCTTACCATTCTGTGTTCCAAATTTGGTGGCAAAGGAAAGTAACACATTCTTTTAAACATACTTGAAGTCATCTGGCTCTAGAGTTAATCAGAACATCTCAAAACGTTCAGAGATATTTTGACTGAATTGTGCCTCAATAAACTTTCCAGTTGGCAGTGGTTACGCATAAAGTTTCTGCATGTAGATACACACAGAAAACACACAAAAGTAATTGGCAAAATTCTGGTGGCAGGGAAGCACTTAACTATAGGGGTAAGGGGACCCGGAGAGAAGCCCTCCTGGGGAGAGGGGGGAGACAAGATTGAGTGATACCAGGGGTAGCCCCCCTGAACAGGAGTCCTGATCAGTCTCTGGGGGTGAGGCCCATATCCACCAGTCACTAGGTACTAAGGGGAACCAGGAGGGGTGGCCCTCCTGGGTAGAGTAGAGTGGATATTTTTCCGGACCTGTCTCCAAGGGCTAAGCCTTACTGTGGGTTAAAGTGCAGCCAGGGGTTGCACTTCCCTGTGACTTTTTTTAATGGAAAGAAAGACAGTAGTTCCACATTTCAGGACCTAATGAAGGAATGCGACCTAGTCTGGTGTAATACCATAATATGAATGATAAGTTTTGTACAGATACATCAAGATGCAGAGGATTAAAATAATGATCGGCCTTGTATACTATTATACATTCTGTTTTGGCTAAGTATATAATGACCATAGGAAGTACAACATGTAAATTACAGAGCAAACAAAGGTTCCAGTCAGAAAATAAAATGGGGGCGGGGGGTAGGGGGAAAAAGAGGCTAAGCCGAAGTTATGCTCCTAGTAGGTAGTCCTTGAAAATCTAATGTGGTCCTTGAAAAGTCCTTTAAAAATGGTTGAATTTTTTTGTAGGCTGTGATCCATCCGCTTCAGGGTTCATAACTAATGGCAGTATTAACAGAATGTGCCACAGCATAACTTTCTTTTAGATGCCCTAGTTTCATATAAAAACCCCTTTGCAAAAATTCAAATAACAGAAAATGACTTTTTATAGTCAGTAGAGCCTTGCTTTGGGGTTGTCACTAAGATTTCAAGTTCCCAGGTAATTGTTGTTTGTAGCCAGGGAAGTTGGAAGCGGTCACGGAGCCCCCCACCCCAAAAGATGTTTTAGACATTTTCTAAAAGGCATTCGCGCCAAGAAAAGGGCAATCTCCACCAAGAGCAGAGCTATTACTAGCGGTTTTATGATGATTACGTCTTTATTAAAGAAAACTACCACATTCTGAGACACTAAAATAATAGGTTTTTACTTTACGTAAAGGCTGGTTGGAGGGGTTTTTTAGTGGCCGCCAAACGGGAATACATGTAAGCTCAGGGGCTTACATGTGACTTGATGTTGTTGTTAGGTAGCTCTTCTTTCATTATCCAATACGCAGCTGGGAAGACCTTCAACAGCACATCTTCTGCGACTCTTTCGCGTTCGTCAAGGGTTCTCTGAAACACGGAAACCCTCTGTAGCATCTCCGCTGAAACTGTGTTCATTTGTTGTGACGTACGGCAGTGATCTTCAAACTCTTCTGGGCGAAATCGTTTACAGGGCTCTTTGTTTAAAACTTTCGACTTATTTTGAGGATTAGACGTGTTATGTTTTTTGCACAACAAGCAGAACAGACCCTCGCCTTCAACATAAACAGACCACCACATCTCAGTTGTAACACAAAATGACATCGATCTTTTGTTTAGCCAATTATGTTGAAATTTGTAAGTCTGCTTTGCAATCTTTGTTGCTTCATTGTTGGTAAAATCACAACAACCAGCCTTTTTACAGAAATCACGCTGATGGTACTTAGATGAAAACAAGTTACCCGGGGGGGGGGCCTCCCATATGAAAGCAGCGAGGATGCTCGTCGTCCCGCTTAGGGGTGTAAATTTCGGATTTCGGTCTCACTTAGGGTGTTCTGGGCAAAACGTCATTATATTTAGCCGTAAAGGTCTCTCTTAGGGTTGCACGCGAAGATATATATTTTGTCAGTTCGTTTTATTTACTCAATTCATGAGATCAAAGTTTTCTATAACATCAATACCTAAAGAAAATTGTAACAAAATGGTCTCTTTTAGGGGTCCAAAAAAGGTTTGCCCACGCCTAGGTTGGTCTTCTTAAGGGTTTAATTTAAAATTCCCCGCCCCTTTCATATGGCAGTCCCCCCCGGGTTAAAAATATACATATTGCGTGACAGCGTGACACGTCACAAAAAAAAGCAAAAACCCTGTCAGGGAGGTGTTCTGGCGGCCATTTTTCCCGTTTAACATCTGGGAGAGAGTTAGCCGTTTAACCTCCGGCGCGAGGGTTCCCATTTAACCTCTGGGACCGAGTTAATAGGTCGAGCACCTCCCTGCACTTGCTGGGCCGGAGATCAGGGCCCGTCAGCAAGCTTGACAGTCCCCCCCCGGTAAGTCAATCTACCGCACGGGTTAGTCAAGCAGGCTTCAGAGAGTTGGCCATCTCTCACCGCCCTATAACCCCACCAGCAAAATCAACCTATCTTTTGCCTTAGAAAATTTACCTATATATTTGGATCGGAAACTCATTTCGCTCACTTATGGTTTAAAACACCCATGGTACGGTTCTTCACAGACGCATGCGTGTTAGGCCCAAAAAAATGGTTTTGAAATTTCGTTGATTCATACACAATATCCTCATTCACTCAGGCCCGTTCAGTTCAGCTATGAAAAATATGGCTATAATTTTTGTAAAAGTTGTTTTTCCTCAAAATATCGGGTACCCCAGCTTTCCACAAACTCTTGTTACAAAAACGCGTCTTATTTAGAGAGGTGCTCAGCATTTTATAAAATTGAATTTGCTATTAACTGTGCATTCCATTGGAGACTTCGCAACATACATTTTCCGCCCTTCGACGACTCAAGTAATACCTTGAAGGAACCATGAACATGAAGCAAGATCGACGTCTGAACAACGGCCTACTTATGCACGTCAATAATTTGATAATGAACGATCCGAACACTGTTAAGGCTGCAAGGAAGCAAACAGTTTTTCTTTCCACACAACTATGCAAAAGACATTCTGGGAAATTTGAACAGAGGTATACGCTTGGTTTGGTGTACGAGGACGCTTTTTTTGTGTCTATCAAAATCGAGTCTGGTTTGAGGAGTTTCGAAATGATTAACATGATATACAGAGATTTAGCCAGGGCTAAAAGCGAAGCTCTCGATAACATTTATAGTTTGGTCAAACAAAATATAAAATGGTGTAATGCTAAGCTGCGAAGGTAACGCCGGTTAACGGTGAAAAACAACAATAAGTCCTTAGTTAGCAAAATAGCAACATTGCACGTGCAGCACACTTTTTTTGTACATTTCGTTGCCGATGTTTTGCACGACTACAACGTGAAAACTTGCAGAAACTTCGGAGTTACACGTTTTATGGAGGAAATGTCGGACGTGTTCTCGTTCACTTTTTTATCACTGCCGCTCATCCTTGCATTGGTGGCCGCTAGCATTTTTAATTTTGACACCGCCGCCACCAAATTTTCATGTTCTTCCAATAAAAAAATGTGTCCTTTATTTTTAACTCTCGCTCTAGATCTCTCGTTAAGCTTCGCTGGCCTGCCGCCTGCTTCCTCTTTTTAACTGTCTTTCTCTTGCTCTATATTCCAAATTTGTCGACATGACAATTTATCTAAGCTTAATAGTTTAGAAAACACGGATGCAGAGACAATTTCTACTTTCCGTTTTCGTCTTCATTGACTCCTCAGTTGTCTCTGCTTTACAAAATAACGTCGAGTTCCATTTGGGATGCCATACGTGTAGCCTCCCCGCAGACGTCCTTTGGGGTTCGTTTGTCACGCATTCATTTCTCCCCACGGACGTCTGCTAAACAGAGCCGACTTTTACGTTCTGGATTGTTTGAATAAGCCAATAAGCGGTTAGTTATTGTGTCACAATCAGCCAATCACGCGCCGTGATATAAGTGATGTCTCTGGATGTCTCTGGTATTCTCAAGTGAATTATTTATTTGCACGGCTATCTTCTACATGAGACGTCTGAAATGTTTTGAAGAAATCACAGAAACGATGCAATAAAGCTGCAGTTAGCTGTATATTTTTTTCGGAAGTTGTGACTATAAAATAATCTGCTTTTCTTTGAAAGACTTCAGACAACAGTCTCCCACACGAGCGCGGAGCGGTTTTCAGCGCGGTCGAAAACAATAATTACTATTAACTCTGTATATATTCGAAGTATTAAGAAAAGGTAACTTGTAAACGTGTATAGGGAAGATATTCAAAGCATTCTTCGAAAACAAAGGCCGTTTCCTTTTTTGCGAAATGTAATTCCACCAAGGTCATGGGTCGCGAACCAAGGACCAGTACGCAAAATTTGGTTATATTTTTTCAAGAGTCGGTAAAACAGAAAATTCGTGGGGGAGAAATGAATGCGTGACAAACGAACCCCAAAGGACGTCTGCGGGGAGGCTAGCCATACGTGTTGTTTGAGTTATTTTGCATTGGGAGGGACGGTCGGTTGGTCTACGATCACGTGATCACCAAATTTTCTGCGATGTGTAGTTTACCACATTTTCTCAGCCATGGTTCTCTGCTGCGAGTGTTTCGCGCGCGAGAGCTCTGCTAATAAAACGGGCTGGTTGGAAAACACAAAATGAAGTTATAATTTTTTTCAAATTTGACTTACGTTTTGTTTTTACGGTAACATTGTCTCCAGCTGCTGCTGGCAACAATTTTAGACGTATTTTTCGTTCCTTTTCCATGGGAAAGAGAAAGCAAAAAAGTTACGGAAGCCAGAAAATAGTGGATATTGTTTAATTATGCGCAAAAGAATACCGGTAAAATGTACCACAAACGTTAAGTTACACAATCTTTTAAGGAGCAACCGATTTTAAGTTCAGAAATGGCCCTTGGTTGAAGATCTTTTGCTGTTGTGTTTTCGTCGTTTTCGTTGTATTCCGCGGTTTGGTTGTTTGTGCTTTTTTTCTTCCGTTTATATACAAACATCTGTTTTCTCCCAACATCAGAGCATATTTTAGGGCAGGTAACAGAACAGTTTCAAATGTTCAAAGGCTTGTATAGCTTCAAAGGACTTGACAGAAACCGGCCCTGAAAGAGTACAACTTTCAACTTATATTCGGCTTCTTGAACCGTAAGAGACCTTCGAATCGGTGATCTTTGTTCCAAAGCTTTGAGTAGGTATGGAGATTTTTGTTGCCCCATGCAACAATACTGGGGAAAACTGTGTGAACAGTATGATGAGCAAGAACTGGGGCATGTGGTGTAGGTGATGCATAGCTTTGCGGTGGCGAAAAGTTTGGCTTGACATTTCCTGTTGGCGTTGATTTTGTTAAAAACATAGATTGTTCAGATGGGGCAGGACAATTGTGCACCGGGCACATGTTGTCACAGCGAATTGCACATTGCGATGGACAGATAGCAGGTGACTGTGTTGAAACATTAGGAGGATAGTGCTCTTGACAACAAGGTTGTTGGCATTGCGGAATGCAGCTGACAGAGCAACTGCTTGGACATAAGCTTGACATTGGCGGAGACACCTTACAACAAAAAGATGGGCACGATAGTGATGGTAGGTAGTTGAAACTACAAATAGTTGGACTGCCTCTCATCAGATTCCCCTGGGAATGACGCATCAACAGCATCATGGGTAACATCATCAGTGAGCTGGGAAGGGATTTCACAACAGGGTCGCTTCATGCTCTTGAATCTTGTTTCTAGTGTTTGGAAGTGATATTGATTACTTACATTATTTTTCTAAATCGTTGTTGACGGGCGCTTTTTTTTCTTGAATTTTAAAACATGCAGTGGTTAAGTCAACTATCTGGATAAACATTTTCTTAGCACACACATTGAGATCAACATGCATATCTTGAATTTCAAAAACTGGATGCTGGCTAACGTCGAAAATGAGTCCAGATTCCTTTGTTGCTTTTTTCACATGTTCAACACAAAGCCGACACAACTGTTGAAACTGACAGAGTTTTTGCGCATGTGTGCTAGTACCAAATCCAAGTCAAATGTATTTTTCTTAGCTGTTGCACGTGTGTGCTGCAGATGAAACTTGCATTTAGTTTGAATTGATGGATAGTTTTTGTGTGTATCAAAGGTGTGCTGTAATAATATTACTTAGTTGACTTTTTCAAATGCTTATTTTCCTTTTTAATGAAGTATTTTTTGTTGCTGTTTTTTGGTTCAATTTAACGACTTAAGTAGCCGGGGGAAATCCCCGGCCTAAGTGACAACCCTGAAATTATCTGACAATTTTAATGTGCTGTACATCTCCCCCTATCATTTCTAAATGTTGGGCTACATTCTCTGAAGGGCAGACATCTCAAATCAAGTCCCACACTGAGCGTGGATCCAGAAGGCCTGGACCTATCAACTATATACTGCACATTACGATTGTCTTGAATTCATAAAAATTGTTTGTTTTGCATTATGTCAGTAGAAAAAAGAAAAATCTAATTGTTATGCACTTCAACACACCTTTATTTAGGTGATTCACAAAACCTAATCTTCAGTTGCTTGCCATACAATATTTAATATATCTGTCTGTTTGTCACAAAGAAAGAACTAAAATTTGGTCTTTTTGCCATTTAAAGTGTTCATATTTCTGTATTTAGGGCCATCATTTTTACTTAGTGTTTGTGATTTTTAGCCAAATTTATTTTTTATCCTCTTCCTCCTCGACAGAAATATCACAAAAATGATTTGTTGATGTAATTGCCTTTTTAAATTTTCCTTCAAGATGCCAGTACAATTCTCACTATCAATGAAGCAACAGATAGCGAATATGTTAGCCAATCATATTGCAGAATTTGTGATGATACCATTTTTCACTGCTTTGCTTTTGCCAATGACTTAGCATTTATCTATCTTTGGAAGCATCATAATACTACTTAATTATACAATGTATTTGTAAATGTCAATATTCATGTAAAAATCTGTTTCTTACTTTACAGGAAGCAATCACAAGAATGGTAGACAAATGGAGGTTTCTATTTATGAGTGTGCAGTAGTGTTGGACACTGGATGGATGACATAACATGCACCTAGTACAAGGCAACTGGATAATGGAGAGGACAGACTAGAGGGCAAACAAGACAACTGACTAGGCAATGGACTGGGCAAACTAGAGCTGGCTGGATGACATCACCTAGTACAAGAACCTTGTTTAGAAGAGAATGGAGAGGATGAATTAGAGGGCAAGTGATATGAGACATCATGTGTACCTGGTGCAAGAGTTGGGCTGTGGATTGTGGAGAGCCTTTTCATATCTGGTTTGTATTGCATGATGTTTTAATTGACTAGACATGGTATAATTATTATTTTAAAACATCATAGTTTAATATTATCTCACTCTTTAAATAATAGCAATAATAATAACATCTAAATCCTGATGTCAAAAACTAAGTTAAAATTTTTGGCCCTGCCCGGGAGGCCTGAATGTGGGGTACAGCTGGCCTGGGGTTCTCCTCCTAGGAGCAAGTGGACGTACGGGGAGGTTTTTCACCCAGCTGTTGTCCCACAACCCCCATTCACACAACATTTCCTTAAACATGAGAATAGAACTGAAATATTGTATATCACATAAAATTCACATTAATTCAACTACCCAGTTGCTGTATGACTGAAAGAACTTCCTTATGATAGCTGTGGGTTTTTGGGAAACAAATTGCAACCTTCAGAAATTACTTTAAGTATTGTAAGGGGTTCAAGAAAATAGTCTGAAATTTACAGAATGAAATATTTGGCTTTTAACAGGGAAAATTAATTTTCACCGGTCTCTTAATAAGGATAGGTGGAATGTTCAAAATTCTTTTACATTTATATGCATCTAGACACTTTTTCAGTCATGTGACAAACTGAAATTAAATCATTGATTACCTTAAAGTTAAACTCCACTTTTTTATTAGTAATAATTCCAGTGTGTGTGCCACCATTGCACAAACAGAGGCCATTGGGAAGTGTCTTTTATCAGCATTACATTTATTTGTAGCGTTTTTTTTATTGGATGAATCAATTATTCAGTCAAGGACTGTTAAATTTCGGTCTTCAATTTGCAAATTTTATTCCCCGGCAATTGTTTATTCAACCAGTTAGTTTAGTTTAACATTTCCACCATGAGATTCCATTAAGTAGTGGTTTTGTTTTCCAAAGAAACCAGCCGACATTTGGAGATGCCACGGTTTTTCCATTGGAGAACAGAAAGAACTTTTGGAATAGCTTTCAAACATCCTAGGAGCGTATTTAAGAGAGCAGACTATTGGCTACTATCACATTCTCTTTAAGAGTGTGTCCATGAGAGAACCAGGCAGGCAGTGATAATGCTCAAATCACGGAATCCGCTCAAACTTGGCACAATTGATGGGTGTGGTGAGATATTAACCTCGACAAAATATAAGGTCGCAATATTGAATTCCCTGGGATTTACAGGGACCCCCCCCTAAAAACGACAAAATCTACTCATTTTTGCATAATTAATTAGCTAACTTTGGTTTGGCTGTTCAACAAGAAGAAAAGACAACTTCAAATCTAATCAACTTTATCATCTTCCATGTTTATCAGACTTAATGCTCAGTAATTTATTTTTACTCTCTAATTCCATATCTTCCTATTATTTAGCCTAAAGTAAAGACATCTTCTAACTGTTTTGACCAAACCCTAAATTTAAGGTATTTTAGTGGCTAACATCTCCCATGAGCAACAACCTATGTACTTAATTCTCACATATTCTTTGAAAGACATCTTTAAGGTTATCAAATCAATCATAAAATATTTGGGCAATCTCATACTTTATCAATAATGACGTATTATGTACATCTGACTTGACTCTTTTTGTCATTTGACCAAAATACGAGGAAACGTAACATTCGTTTTTCTAAACAAAAATAGCACAAAGTTGGCGAGAAGTCACAAATCAGATGCCTCATTGTCGATACTAATAGCGGAATTGTTAGAAAGTGTCACCTGAGGCATGTTTTCTGTGTTATTTATGGACCTTTGGATGGATATTTTATGGAACGCTTGAGTAAACACAAAGGAGCAAAAGATTTAGTTCAAAACCTCGATCGGTCCAACTTGTAGGTGAAACAAGACCCAACAAGGATAAAAGATAGTGAATAAATGTTACATACACGTCTCTCAGATGCTTTAGTTCAGATTTGCTGCTCCAGTTTCGTCTGGTCCTCTGTGGCGTTACTTCGTGACGAGGTAATGAAATCGAAACATCTTGAAACATTGCAAAATTAAAAGTGTCGGCTTTTCACCGAACATTCGAAGTCTTTGAAATAAGTTGTAGTCAGAATGAACAAAATCATTCTCAAAGGACAAGAAAGATCACTGACAATCCGTCTATATCTACGGAAAACAACCACCTGCTCGAACACCCTCCATCTTTGACTTTGGACTCTGCCAAAACGATGGAATCTGTGACGCCGGACTACCGGACTCCGGAATGCGGAATACGCTACCTATTGTTTGTACGCGCCAATATCCTGTTATAACTGGTGTGTTGAAAATAGGTTGTGAAAGTCGTGTTACTTGAAATTTTGAGTTTATTCGGTGTTGACATTAATTACCATGATAATAATCGTCCATAATAGCCCTTTTCGTAGTCAGACCGTGCCGTGCAATTTTTAGACAATTAATGACTTGCCATTGGGTATACTGACTTACTTACTTGTATTTTAATCCTCGTAGTCTTACAACTATACAGGTTGGTATCTGTATCTGGGTATATTATTGACTACAAAAATATAATAATAACCGTTTATAAAAGTGTTGAGGAAAAACTTCTGAGGAATACAAAAGACCCAAAAGGAGGCACTAATACACTGCAAAAAAAGTCGACAAGACTTCTTTAGCTATTCAAGGAAGGTGTAAAAGAACAGTTTCTTGAACACAGACTAATACACTATATTAACTTCTCATTTAAGCTGTCATTTGCGGATTCATACAGTGGATTAAGTTCTCTTAACGGACACTCTCGTATATAGCGAATAGCTCTACTTACGACCGCCATCACAAAATCCCGTTTCAACTTCCACACAAACTCTGGATTTTTACATTCCCGTAGGCGGCCGCGGACACTTAAAGGGTTTACCGGTGAATTAGATGTTAGCTTTGATTTAAAGCTCTCGTAAGCAGACACTCGAAAGAAAATCTTATCCACCTCTTAATGTTGTTGTTGTTGTTGTTTTTTTTTTTCATATCATGTCCACAGTCATTGCTGTTTGTCACTGTTATGAATCATTCTTATATATCCGTTTCAGAGTTACCGTATGAGATTCATTGTTGTAAGCGGCCAGCTCCAGTTAAGGACGCCTTTTTCTCTTCCCGAGGGTGTCCTCTTACGAGAGCTTCCACTGTATTACAATTTGGGAAGGGTGTTAAACATATGGAAGCGGTTGTTTGAGAAAAATATCTAACTCAATGTGAAAGTGTGGTGTATTTTGAGTTCTACTTGGGAACATTACTGCCACAGTTAGGCTTTATAAGACCCGCAAACGACAGTGCTAGATAAAAAATTCAGTGTTTATGACAGTCAAATCTGGTGCCAGCAGTGTAGGGCATTTGTACGCAATTTGGCCACTCCCCTGGGGAGAAGGGACTCCAGTATGAAAAAAAAATGGTATTCTTGTCGCAAGCCAAATTGGACGTGTCTCACGCTTTATTTGTCTCTTTGAACTGGTCTGCACGAAGATCCGACTTCACTTCGCTGCTATTTCACGTGCGACTAAAATACAATAAATAGTTCTTTCCAAAACACGAAGACAAAGCGACTTCTATCTTCGAGTTTGAGAAGACATGGGATCATTTATTATCATGGTCTGAATAAAGTTGCCAATAGATTTGGAATTCTAAATTATTTATTAGCATACAATAACAATAAAATAATCTCAAAGAATGTCGGAAAGTCATATTTTCGACTGAATTTTGTTCACTGGACTCTCGCTCCTGGATCCTGGCTCCTGGCTCCTGACTCCCGATACGATGTTTCCGTATGGTGGCAACCGCTGCTTAAAAATGCGGGCTCCAGTTAATGTCAAAGATGGCGGACGTTTGTAACATGTGAATTGAGCTACAACAGTGGCAGAAATAATTCATTCAATGGGTTAAAAATCGGCTTTCTACTTTTCGTATTGTTTTCTCCTAAAACAACTTGATTTGGATTTTGGTGCGTAAACTGATGGCTAAGGAATTTTAGTCGTACAGCGAGTCACGGCGCTGAACTACGCTTAACTGGACATCGACGGTGGCATGGGGAACAAATCAAAGCGTGCACAAACTAGCAGTTGAAACATCTAAGAGATACGTATATGGATTTTATTGACCGTTTATATTGTTTTTAGGGCGAAATTGTTAACGTAAGTAAAACTGTGAATTAAATCTTTGTATGTTGTTTTTAGTTGAAAAGATCGCTTATATAGCTATCAAAAATCATCGTTAGGGTTTCTTGCACAACAATTTCAACGATTTTACCCTTATTAATGTTAAATCATTGTCTGATGAGTTTTTTTGTCTGATTTCTCCTCATTCAAAGGCAAACACACGAATATTGTGAGGGCCTGAATTTTGATGAAATATGCAAAAGTCGTTCAGTCACATGAACAGTTTATGTCAACACATGGAAGAAAGTGAATTGCCCAAACTTTTTATGATCGTTTTCTCAACTTAAGTGATGGCTTTAACTACTCATGCAAAAGTTATAAAGATAAGCTGTTGCTCATCAGAGATATTTGGGAATAAAATACCCTAATTTTACGACTTACTCAAAACTTGGAAATGATGACCCAACCTAAGGGGGCTAAGAGGGAGGAAATCGAATCGGCGACTTTAAACAGTTTAACGTGCTTAAAGTCTTATGAACTCAGATCATCTCTCAGTGCATTTAAGTTCAGGGTGGCTTTTCTGTTTGTTGCACTGGCATTGTAAAGTTAGCTAATTAATTATGCATGAAACGGGCAAAATGGCGATTTTTACAGGGGGAGCCCGGATCTCCCAGGGAATTTAATATTTGGACCTGACATTCTTTCACATAAGTTAACTCCTGATACCTAACATTTGTGCCGAGTTTGAGCGAAATCGATGATTTGAGCATTATCACCCCCTGCCTGGTTCTGCCTGGTCTTCTCATGGACACACTCTTAATTAAGCTCAGATTATTATTTAATAATATGCACGTCCACATTTCTTGGTGTTACAAAAGTTCCTTCGTAAATATCAGTTGTTAGTTTGTTTGTTTGGTTTTTTTTTTTTTTTCACTCTAGGTTCTTGCTCCTTAGCGAATTAACACGTTGCTAGTTGCAGGTAGTAATGTGCCGTTATAAAAAAACTCGTAAAAAATTAGGGTTATTACTAACTCTTTCTCTTTTTTGGAATTTTATTGTAACACCAAGTAAAATAGGGCTGTTATGTTTTTAAAGTGCTAATGGGCTTGCATTTTTTACTTAAAATTTTAACTTCTTATTTAATTTCAGATCGTAGATGGCACACTCACAAGATTAGGAGCCCATCACCTGGGAAAGGCCATGTTTAATCTAGCCAATCTCGCCCCTGCTGGGCTGTGGAAGCTCTGCCTCTGAGAAGGTGTGTTTCTGACGTCTTCTGAGATATTTCGACGGAGAAACCCTGGGAATCTATCTGATTCTGTAATTCTTCCTGGGGGCAGTTGGGCACTTCTAAGATTTGGCCGTTTGTTCCTAAGTGGGGAGGACAGTGTGGAGGAAGGTGAGAGTTTGCTTCTTATGTTCTTGGGGCTTCATTCATTTTGTCATAGTACTACCCACACCTTTTTCCAAATAAAAAAACAGTAAGGCGCTTGCCTGCGGTAGGATAAAAAACGGCGGTGCTAACATTCTGCCGGCTCACGGAGTAGGTGTGTTGATGGAGGATTCGAGGACAGAGGACTGGACACTGAATCTTACCGGTGTGGCGTGGGTGGATTTTTACAAATGACATCAAATTGAGCTGATAGTCATAAAAAATCTCTTTAATGGGGGGCAACTGGTAATGGAGTTCTCTTCTAAACCTAATCTCAAGCTTGCTTAGGCCTAATGGTAGATAACCTTTCAAATCATCGCATAGGATAAAAATCATATACAAATCAATTATTTAGTATCTTAATTACCATTTCATTCTCATATTTCCTTCCTGAATTACCTTAAAGTGATCAAAACTAAGGTTATGTTACATCAACATCTGTTGTTTTTGTGGAAACAACAGTCAAAGAAACTTGGCTGTTGATGTTAAAGACTAACTTCTCCTTGATATTATTTAAGCCTTTGGAAACCTAGCCTGTACACAGACGTTGTTTTATTTTTCTTTTCGTTCTTTTGGAAAACATCGGCGTGCGCGAGAGCGAGGCGAGCACGCGAGCGCGGACCGCGAGAAAGAAAAATAAAAACGTCTATTTTCTTCTTCCCCCACCCCTACCCCTTTGCCCTCGCGGTCAATCAATCCCCCGCGGTTTATTTTTTATCACGCGCGCTTGACGGAGGAGAAAATAGAAGGTCTGTGAACAGGCTATTGGAAACCGAGATAACTAAACCCTATTAAGTTAGGATCAAATTATTACGATTAAACCAACTTGATTAATCAGACTGCTGTGGAAGTCTTCTCTATTTCTTTGTTGAAAAGGGACATAGATTAGATTTCCTTGGCTTGGGTGATAACTCAAGTTAATTTGACATTCATGCTCTAGGTTCGGTTGTAGGCATAAATATATAAACAACTTTTTTTGGCTTAGTGTCTTCTTTAAATTTTCAGCTAATTCCTCAGCAGTGACTTCAATTGATACATTAAAATCGGCTTTCCCATGAAAGACTGACTGGAAGATTCTTCTTAAATATTTTATTATTTAAATAACGCGTTCGGCTAGTTCCAGTCTTTTGTGGGAAACCTGATGTAAAGTATCCATTCCGGTCTCGACAGCTGAAACATCTCGGGAAATTGGCCCAAATTATTATTGCGGCAACTTTTCATTATTATGCGGATAAACATCGCGGCCAAGTTTTTCCAGCTAAAATTTAATTTTACTTTATAGGATAAAAAAAATACATTTCTGCTAATTTCCTTTTTCGTTTCGAAATACGAAAATTTGTCCATTATTTTCATTGGAAGTAAAAGGATCCCCAACTTAACTTAAATGAAATATTTATTTACAAAGTCGCTTTAGATCTAATCCCTTTGGCGAAATTTGAAGGCGAAATCTATTCGGTACCGATTGTAAAGAACGGCATCCAAACTCATAATAGGGGAGGCAAAGTTTAGATATTGAATTTTAAACTAAACATTAAGACCAAAACTCAATCGCGTAGGATAAATGATAATAAACAGTGCTAGAATAAAATCTTATTTCCAGTAGCAAATTTCATTTCATTGAGACCCAAACATTAAACACTGAACATTAAAATAGGGCGAGAGAAATCCAGCATCAGTTGCTTCGCAGAGGGAGATTATTATTGACTTGTGCTCTTTGGTGAAGTTTGTGAAATGAAGGTCAGTCAGACCAGCGCGATTCTTTGTTCAATTCTCTGCCTTCGTTTCTGACGGAGACCCACTGAAGACTGAGTTTCACTCTGTAGCACCCTCTTTTTTTCTTGTCCGAGTCTCTGGGTATTTTCACGATATACTGACTCTGTAGATACGCTTCTTCACCTCAAACAAATTATATTTTCACGGAGAATTATTTTGGCCGGTGTGGTATTGTGACATAAATGAATGAGACACTGAGGGCATGAGGAGCAAACTCTCACTTTCCTTCACGCTGCCCACCCCATTTGGGAACAAACAGCTAAATTTTCTAAGTGTTCAACTGCTCCCAACTTGAGTGAAGGGATCAGAAAGAAAGGACCAGGATTTAAAAGTGTGTAAGCAGAGTGGAAGAAACCAACAGGAGCAAAAGAAGGCTAGACAACTTTTTTTTTATTTTTTCTTTAGTGTAAAAACATGGACAACACAGACAAGTTTTATTTCTTCAATGAAGTATTGTTACCTTCAGCACCGGTGATGTTTACTTTATAATCAAGCTACTTGAGTGAATCACATATACACCTTAAAGGCTCAGACACAGTAAAACATTACATTTTAAACGATATAGGCCTTGAAAATCATGTTTCCTGACCATCCGCTTAGAAAACAAGCCTACCTAGACTAAAAAATAAGGATTTTACCAAGTCGCCCTATCGAGATTTTTTCAAAAGGGCTTAACCCATGATTCTGGTCAAAAATTAGAATTTTTTCCTTTGCTTCCTTTTAAACAAAATAGGCCTTAAAATAATGTTTGCTGACAATTCAGTTAGAAAACAAGCCTAGCTAGACTAAAAAATAAGGATTTTACCAGGTCGCCCTATGGAGATATTTTTTAAAGGGGTTAACCCATGACTTTGGTCAAAAATTGAAATTTTTTCTTTGCTTGCTTTTCAACAAAATAGGCCTTGAAATAATGTTTCCTGACCATCCAGTAAGAAAACAAGCCTACCTACACTAAAAAATAAGGATTTTACCAAGTCGCCCTATGCAGATATTTTTTAAAGGGGTTAACCCATAACTTTGCTCAAAAATTGAAATTATTTTCTTAGTTTCCTTTTAAACAAAATAGGCCTTAAAATAATGTTTGCTGACAATTCAGTTAGAAAACAAGCCTACCTAGACTGAAAAATAAGGATTTTACGAGGTCGCCCTATGGAGATATTTTTTAAAGGGGTTAACCCATGACTTTGGTCAAAAATTGAAATTTTTTCTTTGCTTGCTTTTCAACAAAATAGGCCTTGAAATAATGTTTCCTGACCATGCGGTTAGAAAAGAAGCCTACCTAGACTAAAAAATAGGGATTTTACCAAGTCACCCTATGGAGATTTTTTCAAAAGGGGTTAACCCATGACTTTGCTCAAAAATTGAAATTTTTTTCTTTGCTTCCTTTTCAATAAAATAGGCCTTGAAATAATGTTTCCTGACCATCCGGTTAGAAAACAAGCCTACCTAGACTAAAAAATAGGGATCTTACCAAGTCGCCATATGGAGATTTTTTTCAAAAGGGGTTAACCCATGACTTTGGTCAAAAATTGAAATTTTTTTTTTTACTTGCTTTTCAATAAAATAGGCCTTGAAATAATATTTCCTGACCATCCGGCCAGAAAACAAGCCTACCTAGACTAAAAAATAAGGATTTTACCAAGTCGCCCTATGGAGATTTTTTCAAGAGGCGTTAACCCATGAGTCTGGTCAACAATTGGAATTTTTTTCTTTGCTTCCTTTTAAACAAAATAGGCTTTGAAATAATGTTTCTTGACCATCTGTTTACAAAACAAGCCTAGCTAGACTAAAAAATAAGGATTTTACCAAGTCGCCCTATGGAGATTTTTTCAAAGGGGTTAACCCATGATTCTGGTCAAAAATTAGAATTTTTTCCTTTGCTTCCTTATAAACAAAATAGGCCTTGAAATAATGTTTCCTGACCACCCAGTAAGAAAACAAGTCTACCTACACTAAAAAAAAAGGATTTTACCAAGTCGCCCTATGCAGATATTTTTTAAAGGGGTTAACCCATGACTTTGCTCAAAAATTGAAATTTTTTTCTTAGCTTGTCTTAAAAAAAATAGGCCTTAAAATAATGTTTCCTGACCATCCAGTAAGAAAACAAGCCTACCTACACTAAAAAATAAGGATTTTACCAAGTCGCCCTATGGAGATTTTTTCAAAAGTGGTTAACCCATGAGTCTGGTCAACAATTGGAATTTTTTTCTTTGCTTCCTTTTAAACAAAATAGGCTTTGAAATAATGTTTCCTGACCATCTGTTTCCAAAACAAGCCTACCTACACTAAAAAATAAGGATTTTACCAAGTCGCTCTATGGAGATTTTTTCAAAGGGGTTAACCCATGATTCTGGTCAAAAATTAGAATTTTTTATTTTGCTTCCTTTTAAACAAAATAGGCCTTGAAATAATGTTTCCTGACCATCCGGTTAGAAAACAAGCCTACCTAGACTAAAAAATAGGGATCTTACCAAGTCGCCATATGCAGATTTTTTTCAAAAGGGGTTAACCCATGACTTTGGTCAAAAATTGGAATTTTTTCCTTTGCTTCCTTTTAAACAAAATAGGCCTTGAAATAATGTTTCCTGACCATCCGGCTAGAAAACAAGCCTACCTAGACTAAAAAATAAGGATTTTACCAAGACGCCCTATCGAGATTTTTTCAAAGGGGTTAACCCATGATTCTGGTCAAAAATTAGAATTTTTTCCTTTGCTTCCTTTTAAACAAAATAGGCTTTGAAATAATGTTTCTTGACCATCTGTTTACAAAACAAGCCTAGCTAGACTAAAAAATAAGGATTTTGCCAAGTCGCCCTATGGAGATTTTTTCAAAGGGGTTAACCCATGATTCTAGTCAAAAATTAGAATTTTTTCCTTTGCTTCCTTTTAAACAACATAGGCCTTGAAATAATGTTTCCTGACCATCCAGTAAGAAAACAAGCCTACCTACACTAAAAAATAAGGATTTTACCAAGTCGCCCTATGGAGATTTTTTCAAAGGGGTTAACCCATGATTCTGGTCAAAACTTAGAATTTTTTCCTTTGCTTCCCTTTAAACAAAATAGGCCTTGAAATAATGTTTCCTGACCATCCAGTAAGAAAACAAGCCTACCTAGACTAAAAAATAACGATTTTACTAAGTCGCTCTATGGAGATTTTTTCAAAAGGGGTTAACCCATGAGTCTGGTCAACCATTGGAATTTTTTTCTTTGCTTCCTTTTAAACAAAATAGGCTTTGAAATAATGTTTCCTGACCATCTGTTTCCAAAACAAGCCTACCTACACTAAAAAATAAGGATTTTACCAAGTCGCTCTATGGAGATTTTTTCAAAGGGGTTAACCCATGATTCTGGTCAAAAATTAGAATTTTTTATTTTGCTTCCTTTTAAACAAAATAGGCTTTGAAATAATGTTTCCTGACCATCTGTTTACAAAAAAGCCTAGCTAGACTAAAAAATAAGGATTTTGCCAAGTCGCCCTATGGAGATTTTTTTAAAGGGGTTAACCCATGACTTTGGTCAAAAATTGAAATTTTTTTCTTTGCTTCCTTTTCAATAAAATAGGCCTTGAAATAATGTTTCCTGACCATCCGGTTAGAAAACAAGCCTACCTAGACTAAAAAATAAGGATTTTACCAAGTCGCCCTATGGAGATTTTTTCAAAGGGGTTAACCCATGATTCTGGTCAAAAACTAGAATTTTTTCCTTTGCTTCCTTTTAAACAAAATAGGCCTCGAAATAATGTTTCTTGACCATCTGTTTACAAAACAAGCCTAGCTAGACTAAAAAATAAGGATTTTGCCAAGTTGCCCTATGGAGATTTTTTCAAAGGGGTTAACCCATGATTCTGGTCAAAAATTAGAATTTTTTCCTTTGCTTCCTTTTAAACAAGATAGACCTTGAAATAATGTTTCCTGACCATCCAGTAAGAAAACAAGCCTACCTACACTAAAAAATAAGGATTTTACCAAGTCGCCCTATGCAGATATTATTTAAAGGGGTTAACCCATGACTTTGCTGAAAAATTGAAATTTTTTTCTTAGCGTCCTTTTAAACAAAATAGGCCTTAAAATAATGTTTGCTGACAATTCAGTTAGAAAACAAGCCTACCTAGACTAAAAAAATAAGGATTTTACCAGGTCGCCCTATGGAGATATTTTTTAAAGGGGTTAACCCATGACTTTGGTCAAAAATTGAAATTTTTTCTTTCCTTGCTTTTCAACAAAATAGGCCTTAAAATAATGTTTCCTGACCATGCGGTTAGAAAACAAGCCTACCTAGACTAAAAAATAGGGATTTTCCCAAGTCGCCCTATGGAGATTTTTTCAAAAGGGGTTAACTCATGACTTTGGTCAAAAATTGAAATTTTTTTCTTCACTTGCTTTTCAATAAAATAGGCCTTCAAATAATGTTTCCTGACCATCCGGTTAGAAAACAAGCCTACCTAGACTAAAAAATAGGGATTTTACCAAGTCGCCCTATGGAGATTTTTTCAAAAGGGGTTAACCCATGAGTCTGGTCAACAATTGGAATTTTTTCCTTTCCTTCCTTTTAAAAAAAATAGGCCTTGAAATAATGTTTCCTGACCATCCGGTTAGAAAACAAGCCTACCTAGACTAAAAAATAAGGATTTTACCAAGTCGCCCTATGCAGATACTTTTTAAAGGGGTTAACCCATGACTTTGCTCAAAAATTGAAATTTTTTTCTTAGCTTCCTTTTAAACAAAATAGGCCTTAAAATAATGTTTGCTGACAATTCAGTTAGAAAACAAGCCTACCTAGACTGAAAAATAAGGATTTTACCAGGTCGCCCTATGGAAATATTTTTTAAAGGGGTTAACCCATGACTTTGGTCAAAAATTGAAATTTTTTCTTTGCTTGCTTTTCAACAAAATAGGCCTTAAAATAATGTTTCCTGACCATGCGGTTCGAAAACAAGCCTAGCTAGACTAAAAAATAGGGATTTTACCAAGTCGCCCTATGCAGATATTTTTTAAAGGGGTTAACCCATGACTTTGGTCAAAAATTGAAATTTTTTTCTTAGCTTCCTTTTAAACAAAATAGGCCTTAAAATAATGTTTCCTGACCATCCGGTTAGAAAACAAGCCTACCTAGACTAAAAAATAAGGATTTTACCAAGTCGCCCTATGCAGATATTTTTTAAAGGGGTTAACCCATTACTTTGCTCAAAAATTGAAATTTTTTTCTTAGCTTCCTTTTAAACAAAATAGGCCTTAAAATAATGTTTACTGACAATTCAGTTAGAAAACAAGCCTACCTAGACTGAAAAATAAGGATTTTACCAGGTCGCCCTATGGAGATATTTTTTAAAGGGGTTAACCCATGACTTTGGTCAAAAATTGACATTTTTTCTTTGCTTGCTTTTCAACAAAATAGGCCTTGAAATAATGTTTCCTGACCATGCGGTAAGAAAACAAGCCTACCTAGACTAAAAAATAGGGATTTTACCAAGTCGCCCTATGGAGATTTTTTCAAAAGGGGTTAACCCATGACTTTGGTCAAAAATTAAAATTTTTTTCTTTGCTTGCTTTTCAATAAAATAGGCCTTGAAATAATGTTTCCTGACCATCCGCTTAGAAAACAAGCCTACCTAGACTAAAAAATAAGGATTTTACCAAGTCGCCCTATGGAGATTTTTTCAAAAGGGTTAACCCATGAGTCTGGTCAACAATTGGAATTTTTTTCTTTGCTTCCTTTTAAACAAAATAGGCTTTGAAATAATGTTTCCTGACCATCTGTTTCCAAAAAAAACCTAGCTAGACTAAAAAATAAGGATTTTGCCAAGTCGCCCTATGGAGATTTTTTTAAAGGGGTTAACCCATGATTCTGGTCAAAAATTACAATTTTTTACCTTTCTTCTTTTTAAACAAAATAGGCCTGGAAATAATGTTTCCTGACTATCCAGTAAGAAAACAACCCTACCTACACTAAAAAATAAGGATTTTACCAAGTCGCTCTATGGAGATTTTTTCAAAGGGGTTAACCCATGATTCTGGTCAACAATTAGAATTTTTTCCTTTGCTTCCTTTTAAACAAAATAGCCTTTGAAACAATTTTTGCTGACCATCCGGTAACAAAACAAGCCTATCTAGACTAAAAAATAAGGATTTTACCAAGTCGCCCGATGGAGATTTTTTCAAAAAGGGTTAACCCATGAGTCTGGTCAACAGTTGGAATTTTTTCCTTTGCTTCCTTTTAAACAAAATAGGCTTTGAAATAATGCTTCCTGACCATCCGTTTACAAAACAAGCCTACCTAGACTAAAAAATAAGGATTTTACCAAGTCGCCCTATGCAGATATTATTTAAAGGGGTTAACCCATGACTTTGCTGAAAAATTGAAATTTTTTTCTTAGCGTCCTTTTAAACAAAATAGGCCTTAAAATAATGTTTGCTGACAATTCAGTTAGAAAACAAGCCTACCTAGACTAAAAAAATAAGGATTTTACCAGGTCGCCCTATGGAGATATTTTTTAAAGGGGTGAACCCATGACTTTGGTCAAAAATTGAAATTTTTTTCTTTGCTTCCTTTTCAATAAAATAGGCCTTGAAATAATGTTTCCTAACCATCCGGTTAGAAAACAAGCCTACGTAGACTAAAAAATAAGAATTTTACCATGTCGCCCCATGATTCTGGTCAAAAATTACAATTTTTTTTCTTTTATTCGTTTTAAACAAAATAGGCCTTGAAATAATCTTTCCTGACCATTCGGTTAAAAAACAAGCCTACCTAGACTGAAAAATAAGGACTTTACCGTGTTGCCCTATGGATATTTTTTAAAGGGGTTAACCCATGACTTTGGTCAAAAATTGAAATTTTTTTCTTTCCTTCCTTTAAAACAAAATAGGCCTTGAAATAATGTTTCCTGACCATGCAGTTAGAAAACAAGCCTACCTAGACTAAACAATAGGGATTTTACCAGGTCGCCCTATGGAGATTTTTTCAAAGGGGTTAACCCATGATTCTGGTCAAAAATTAGAATTTTTTCCTTTGCTTCCTTTTAAACAAAATAGGCCTTGAAATAATGTTTCCTTCCCATGCAGTTAGAAAACAAGCCTACCTAGACTGAAAAATAAGGATTTTACCAGGTCACCCTATGGAAATATTTTTTAAAGGGGTTAACCCATGACTTTGGTCAAAAATTGGAATATTTTCCTTTGCTTCCTTTTAAACAAAATAGGCCTTGAAATAATGTTTCCTGACCATCCGGTTAGAAAACAAGCCTACCTAGACTAAAAAATAAGGATTTTACCAAGTCGCCCTATGGAGATTTTTTCAAAGCGGTTAACCCATGATTCTGGTCAAAAATTAGAATTTTTTCCTTTGCTTCCTTTTAAACAAAATAGGCCTTGAAATAATGTTTCCTTCCCATGCAGTTAGAAAACAAGCCTACCTAGACTGAAAAATAAGGATTTTACCAGGTCGCCCTATGGAGATATTTTTTAAAGGGGTTAACCCATGACTTTGGTCAAAAATTGAAATTTTTTCTTTGCTTCCTTTTCAACAAAATAGGCCTTAAAATAATGTTTCCTGACCATCCAGTAAGAAAACAAGCCTACCTACACTAAAAAATAAGGATTTTACCAAGTCGCCCTATGCAGATATTTTTTAAAGGGGTTAACCCATGACTTTGCTCAAAAATTGAAATTTTTTTCTTAGCTTCCTTTTAAACAAAATAGGCCTTAAAATAATGTTTGCTGACAATTCAGTTAGAAAACAAGCCTACCTAGACTGAAAAATACGGATTTTACCAGGTCGCCCTATGGAGATATTTTTTAAAGGGGTTAACCCATGACTTTGGTCAAAAATTGAAATTTTTTTCTTTGCTTCCTTTTCAATAAAACAGGCCTTGAAATAATGTTTCCTGACCATGCGGTTAGAAAACAAGCCTACCTAGACTTAAAAATAGGGATTTTACCAAGTCGCTCTATGGAGATTTTTTCAAAAGGGGGTAACCCATGACTTTGGTCAAAAATTGAAATTTTTTTCTTTGCTTCCTTTTCAATAAAACAGGCCTTGAAATAATATTTCCTGACCATCCGGTTAGAAAACAAGCCAACCTAGACTAAAAAATAAGGATTTTACCAAGTCGCCCTATGGAGATTTTTTCAAAAGGGGTTAACCCATGAGTCTGGTCAACAATTGGAATTTTTTTCTTTGCTTCCTTTTAAACAAATTAGGCCTTGAAATAATGTTTCTTGACCATCTGTTTACAAAACAAGCCTAGCTAGACTAAAAAATAAGGATTTTGCCAAGTCGCCCTGTGGAGATTTTTTCAAAGGGGTTAACCCATGATTCTAGTCAAAAATTAGAATTTTTTCCTTTGCTTCCTTTTAAACAAAATAGGCCTTGAAATAATGTTTCCTGACCATCCAGTAAGAAAACAAGCCTACCTACACTAAAAAATAAGGATTTTACCAAGTCGCCCTATGCAGATATTTTTTAAAGGGGTTAACCCATGACTTTGCTGAAAAATTGAAATTTTTTTCTTAGCGTCCTTTTAAACAAAATAGGCCTTGAAATAATGTTTCCTGACCATCCGGTTAGAAAACAAGCCTACCTAGACTTAAAAATAAGGATTTTACCAACTCGCCCTATGGAGATTTTTTCAAAAGGGGTTAACCCATGAGTCTGGTCAACAATTGGAATTTTTTTCTTTGCTTCCTTTTAAACAAAATAGGCTTTGAAATAATGTCTCCTGACCATCTGTTTCCAAAACAAGCCTAGCTAGACTAAAAAATAAGGATTTTGCCAAGTCGCCCTACGGAGATTTTTTCAAAGGGGTTAACCCATGATTCTGTTAAAAAATTAGAATTTTTTCCTTTTCTTCCTTTTAAACAAAATAGGCGTTGAAATAATGTTTCCTGACCATCCAGTAAGAAAACAAGCCTACCTACACTAAAAAATAAGGATTTTACCAAGTCGCCCTATAGAGATTTTTTAAGGGGTTAACCCATGATTCTGGTTAAAAATTAGAATTTTTTCCTTTGCTTTCTTTTGAACAAAATAGGCCTTAAAATAATGTTTCCTGACCATCCAGTGAGAAAACAAGCCTACCTACACTAAAAAATAAGGATTTTACCAAGTCGCCCTATGCAGATATTTTTTAAAGGGGTTAACCCATGACGTTGCTCAAAAATTGAAATTTTTTTCTTAGCTTGCTTTTAAACAAAATAGGCCTTAAAATAATGTTTCCTGACCATGCAGTAAGAAAACAAGCCTACCTACACTAAAAAATAAGGATTTTACCAAGTCGCCCTATGCAGATATTTTTCAAAGGGGTTAGCCCATGACGTTGCTCAAAAATTGAAATTTTTTTCTAAGCTTGCTTTTAAACAAAATAGGCTTTGAAATAATGTTTCCTGACCATGGGTTTACAAAACAAGCCAAGCTAGACTAAAAATAAGGATTTTACCAAGTCGCCCTATGGAGATTTTTTCAAAAGGGGTTAACCCATGATTCTTGTCAAAAATAAGAATTTTTTCCTTTGCTTCCTTTTAAAAAAAATAGGCTTTGAAATAATGTTTGCTGACCATCCAGTAAGAAAACAAGCCTACCTACACTAAAAAATAAGGATTTTACCAAGTCGCCCTATGGAGATATTTTTTAAAGGGGTTAACCCATGACTTTGGTCAAAAATTGAAATTTTTTTCTTTGCTTCCTTTTCAATAAAATAGGCCTTGAAATAATGTTTCCTGACCATCCGGTTAGAAAACAAGCCTACCTAGACTAAAAAATAAGAATTTTACCATGTCGCCCCATGATTCTGGTCAAAAATTAAAATTTTTTTTCTTTTATTCGTTTTAAACAAAATAGGCCTTGAAATAATCTTTCCTGACCATCCGGTTAAAAAACAAGCCTACCTAGACTGAAAAATAAGGACTTTACCAAGTTGCCCTATGGACATTTTTTAAAGGGGTTAACCCATGACTTTACTCAAAACTTGAAATTTTTTTCTTAGCTTCCTTTAAAACAAAATAGGCCTTAAAATAATGTTTGCTGACAATTCAGTTAGAAAACAAGCCTACCTAGACTGAAAAATAAGGATTTTGCCAGGTCGCCCTATGGAGATTTTTTCAAAAGGGGTTAACCCATGACTTTGGTCAAAAATTGAAATTTTTTTCTTTGCTTGCTTTTAATAAAATAGGCCTTGAAATAATGTTTCCTGACCATCCGGTTAGAAAACAAGCCTACCTAGACTAAAAAATAAGGATTTTACCAAGTCGCCCTATGGAGATTTTTTCAAAAGGGGTTAACCCATGAGTCTGGTCAAAAATTGAAATTTTTTTCTTTGCTTCCTTTTAAACAAAATAGGCTTTGAAATAATGTTTCCTGACCATCTGTTTACAAAACAAGCCTACATAGACTAAAAAATAAGGATTTTGCCAAGTCGCCCTATGGAGATTTTTTCAAAGGGGATAACCCATGATTCTGGTCAAAAATTAGAATTTTTTCCTTTGCTTCCTTTTAAACAAAACAGGCCTTGAAATAATGTTTCCTGACCATCCGGTTAGGAAACAAGCCTACCTAGACTAAAAAATAAGAATTTTACCATGTCGCCCCATGATTCTGGTCAAAAATTAGAATTTTTTTTCTTTTATTCGTTTTAAACAAAATAGGCCTTAAAATAATGTTTGCTGACAATTCAGTTAGAAAACAAGCCTACCTACACTAAAAAATAAGGATTTTACCAGGTCGCCCTATGCAGATTTTTTTTAAAGGGGTTAACCCATGACTTTGCTCAAAAATTGAAATTTTTTTCTTTGCTTGCTTTAAAACAAAATAGGCCTTGAAATAATGTTTCCTGACCATGCAGTTAGAAAACAAGCCTACCTAGACTAAACAATAGGGATTTTACCAAGTGGCCCTATGGAGATTTTTTCAAAAGGGTTTAACCTATGAGTCTGGTCAACAATTGGAATTTTTTCCTTTCCTTCCTTTTAAACAAAATAGGCCTTGAAATAATGTTTCCTGACCATCCGGTTAGAAAACAAGCCTACCTAGACTAAAAAATAAGGATTTTACCAAGTCGCCCTATGGAGATTTTTTCAAAGGGGTTAACCCATGATTCTGGTCAACAATTGGAATTTTTTCCTTTGCCTCCTTTTAAACAAAATAGGCCTTGAAATAATGTTTCTTGACCATCTGTTTACAAAACAAGCCTAGCTAGACTAAAAAATAAGGATTTTGCCAAGTCGCCCTATCGAGATTTTTTCAAAGGGGTTAACCCATGATTCTGGTCAAAAATTAGAATTTTTACCTTTGCTTCCTTTTAAACAAAATAGGCCTTAAAATAATGTTTCCTGACCATGCGGTTAGAAAACAAGCCTACCTAGACTAAAAAACAGGGATTTTACCAAGTCGCCCTATGGAGATTTTTTCAAAAGGGGTTAACCCATGACTTTCCTCAAAAATTGAAATTTTTTTCTCAGCTTCCTTTTAAACAAAATAGGCCTTAAAATAATGTTTGCTGACAATTCAGTTACAAAACAAACCTACCTAGACTGAAAAATAAGGATTTTACCAGGTCGCCCTATGGAGATATTTTTTAAAGGGGTTAACCCATGACTTTGGTCAAAAATTGAAATTTTTCCTTTGCTTCCTTTTCAACAAAATAGGCCTTGAAATAATGTTTCCTGACCATGCCGTTAGAAAACAAGCCTACCTAGACTAAAAAATAGGGATTTTACCAAGTCGCCCTATGGAGATTTTTTCAAAAGGGGTTAACCCATGACTTAAGTCAAAAATTGAAATTTTTTTCTTTGCCTTCTTTTCAATAAAATAGGCCTTGAAATAATGTTTCCTGACCATCCGGTTAGAAAACAAGCCTACCTAGACTGAAAAATAAGGATTTTACCAAGTCGCCCTATGGAGATTTTTTCAAAAGCGGTTAACCCATGAGTCTTGGTCAAAAATTGAAATTTTTTTTTCTTTGCTTGCTTTTAAACAAAATAGGCTTTGAAATAATGTTTGCTGACCATCTGTTTTACAAAACATGCCTAGCTAGACTAAAAAATAAGGATTTTTCCAAGTCGCCCTATGGAGATTTTTTTTTTCAGGTTAACCCATGAATCTGGTCAAAATTAGAATTTTTTTTTTTTTTATTCGTTTTTCAACAAAATAGGCCTTGAAAGAATGTTTCCTGACCATCCGGTTAAAAAACAAGCGTACCTAGACTGAAAAATAAGGACTTTACCAAGTTGCCCTATGGACATTTTTTAAAGGGGTTAACCCATGACTTTACTCAAAAATTGAAATTTTTTTCTTAGCTTGCTTTTAAACAAAATAGGCCTTAAAATAATGTTTGCTGAACATTCAGTTAGAAAACAACCCTACCTAGACTGAAAAATAAGGATTTGACCAGGTCACCCTATGCAGATATTTTTTAAAGGGGTTAACCACGACTTTGGTCAAAAATTGAAATTTTTTTCTGTGCTTGCTTTTCAACAAAATAGGCCTTGCCACGGTGGGTTTGCGTTTGGGTGCTGGATTTTCTGTGAGACAGGAAACAACGTGTCAAGCTGTCATCAGGCTTCCGGTCAGAGTGGGGCCTAGTCCCCGCCGGGGTGCCACAGGGGACCAAGCTTGGTCGCTGGGTTTTCTTATTAATGATCAACGATCTTGAGGTCGACGCGCTCACTTGGAAGTATGTAGACGACACGACTATCGCCCAAACGATACCGCGAGGTTTGACTAGTGATGTACAAAGCGCAGTTTCCGCTGTTGAGGCGTGGTCGATCGAAAATAGGATGGAACTGAACGCTGACAAATGCAAGGAGATGCGCATTGACTTTAAAAGGAACACTCACAATTTTCCACCAATTGTGATAAATGGCAAGGAACTATCAGTATCAAACAGTATAAAAATCTTAGGAGTCACTATTAGCTCAGATTTAAAATGGAACGAACACATCTCTGAGTGCATTAAGAAAGCGAACAAGCGCCTTTATTTTATGGTTCTCCTAAAGCGCGCCAACGTTCCACTGAGCGACATTGTAAATTTTTACTGCACCGTGATAAGACCTGTTTTAGAGTACTGTGCGCCAGTTTTCCATCATGCGCTTCCACAGTATCTTAGTGACGACATCGAACGAGTGCAAAAGAGAGCGCTCTCCATCATTAATTGTCCTTATGCGTCGTATTCAGAATGTTTGGTCAGGTTCGATTTAGTAACCTTGCACGCTAGACGCGTGGCTCTGTGTAGCAAGCTTTTCGAGTCTATCACGTCATGCCCAGATCACAAACTTGTGCCTGTCTTACCTCCTAAGAGAAAACACAGACATAATCTAAGACAGTCCACGGCTTATGCCATGCCCAGCACACATACAAAACGTTCTAAGAACACTTTTATTCCAAGTATGTGTAAATAATTTTTTGGACTAGTTTGTACCTAGTTATATAGAGAGAGTTTTTCGCATTTTTATAGAAATGTTTTTTGTTATAATTTCAATTAGTATTTATAATTTTCGAATTTACTTTTAAGTATTTGTAACGCAATTAAGTCTGCGGACTGCCATGTTCGATATTTTAATAAACTATCTATCTATCTATCTATCCAATGTTTCCTGACCATCCGGTTAGAAAACAAGCCTACCTAGACTAAAAAATAAGGATTTTACCAAGTCGCCCTATAGAGATTTTTTAAGGGGTTAACCCATGATTCTGGTCAAAAATTAGAATTTTTTTCTTTGCTTCCTTTGAAACAAAATAGGCCTTGAAATAATGTTTCCTGACCATCCAGTTAGAAAACAAGCCTACCTAGACTAAAAAATACGGATTTTACCAAGTCGCCCTATAGAGATTTTTTAAGGGGTTAACCCATGATTCTGGTCAAAAATTAGAATTTTTTCCTTTGCTTCCTTTTAAACAAAAGAGGCCTTAAAATAATGTTTCCTGACCATCCAGTGAGAAAACAAGCCTACCTACACTAAAAAATAAGGATTTTACCAAGTCGCCCTATGCAGATATTTTTTAAAGGGGTTAACCCATGACTTTGCTCAAAAATTAAAATTTTTTCTTTGCTTGCTTTTCAACAAAATAGGCCTTCAAATAATGTTTCCTGACCATGCAGTTAGAAAACAAGCCTACCTAGACTAAAAAATAAGGATTTTACCAAGTCGCCCTATGGAGATTTTTTCATGACTTTGGTCAAAAATTGAAATTTTTTTCTTTGCTTCCTTTTCAATAAAATAGGCCTTGAAATAATGTTTCCTGACCATCCGGTTAGAAAACAAGCCTACCTAGACTAAAAAATAAGGATTTTACCAAGTCGCCCTATGGAGATTTTTTAAAACGGGGTTAACCCATGAGTCTGGTCAACAATTAGAATTTTTTTCTTTGCTTCCTATTAAACAAAATAGGCTTTGAAATAATGTTTCCTGACCATCTGTTTACAAAACAAGCCTAGCTAGACTACACAATAAGGATTTTGCCAAGTCGCCCTATGGAGATTTTTTCAAAGGGGTTAACCCATGATTCTGGTCAAAAATTAGAATTTTTTCCTTTGCTTCCTTTTAAACAAAATAGGCCTTAAAATAATGTTTCTTGACCATCCAGTGAGAAAACAAGCCTACCTACAATAAAAAATAAGGATTTTACCAAGTCGCTCTATGCAGATATTTTTTAAAGGGGTTAACCCATGACTTTGCTCAAAAATTGAAATTTTTTTCTTAGCTTCCTTTTAAACAAAATGGGCCTTAAAATAATGTTTCCTGACCATCGAGTAAGAAAACAAGCCTACCTACACTAAAAAATAAGGATTTTACCAAGTCGCCCTATGCAGATATTTTTTAAAGGGGTTAACCCAGGACTTTGCTCAAAAATTGAAATTTTTTTCTTAGCTTCCTTTTAACCAAAATAGGCCTTAAAATAATGTTTGCTGACAATTCAGTTAGAAAACAAGCCTACCTAGACTGAAAAATAAGGATTTTACCAGGTCGCCCTATGGAGATTTTTTCAAAGGGGTTAACCCATGATTGTGGTCAAAAATTAGAATTTTTTCCTTTGCTTCCTTTTAAACAAAATAGGCCTTGAAATAATGTTGCCTGACCATCCACTAAGAAAACAAGCCTACCTACACTAAAAAATAAGGATTTTACCAAGTCGCCCTGTGCAGATATTTTTTAAAGGGGTTTACCCATGACTTTGCTGAAAAATTGAAATTTTTTTCTTAGCTTGCTTTTAAACAAAATAGGCCTTAAAATAATGTTTGCTTCCAATTCAGTTAGAAAACAAGCCTACCTAGACTGAAAAATAAGGATTTTACCAGGTCCCCCTATGGAGATATTTTTTAAAGGGAATAACCCATGACTTTGGTCAAAAATTGAAATTTTTTCTTTGCTTGCTTTTCAACAAAATAGGCCTTAAAATAATGTTTCCTGACCATGCGGTTAGAAAACAAGCCTACCTAGACCGAAAAATAGGGATTTTACCAAGTCGCTCTATGGAGATTTTTTCAAAAGGGGTTAACCCATGACTTTGGTGAAAAATTGAAATTTTTTTCTTTCCTTCCTTTTCAATAAAATAGGCCTTGAAATAATGTTTCCTGACCATCCGGTTAGAAAACAAGCCTACCTAGACTGAAAAATAAGGATTTTACCAGGTCGCCCTATGCAGATATTTTTTCAAAGGGGTTAACCCATGATTCTAGTCAAAAATTAGAATTTTTTCCTTTGCTTCCTTTTAAACAAAATAGGCCTTGAAATAATGTTTCCTGACCATCCAGTAAGAAAACAAGCCTACCTACACTAAAAAATAAGGATTTTACCAAGTCGCTCTATGGAGATTTTTTCAAAGGGGTTAACCCATGATTCTGGTCAAAAATTAGAATTTTTTCCTTTGCTTCCTTTTAAAAAAAATAGGCTTTGAAATAATGTTTCCTGACCATCTGTTTACAAAACAAGCCTAGCTAGACTAAAAAATAAGGATTTTGCCAAGTCGTCCTATGGAGATTTTTTCAAAGGGGTTAACCCATGATTCTGGTCAAAAATTAGAATTTTTTCCTTTGCTTTCTTTTAAACAAAATAGGCCTTGACATAATATTTCCTGACCATCCAGTAAGAAAACAAGCCTACCTACACTAAAAAATAAGGATCTTACCAAGTCGCCCTATGGAAATTTTTTCAAAGGGGTTAACCCATGATTCTGGTCAAAAATTAGAATTTTTTCCTTTGCTTCCTTTTAAACAAAATAGGCTTTGAAATAATGTTTCCTGACCATCTGTTTACAAAACAAGCCTAGCTAGACTAAAAAATAAGGATTTTGCCAAGTCGCCTAATGGAGATTTTTTCAAAGGGGTTAACCCATGATTCTGGTCAAAAATTAGATTTTTTTTTCGTTTATTCGTTTTAAACAAAATAGGCCTTGAAATAATGTTTCCTGACCATCCGTTAAAAAAACAAGCCTACCTAGACTGAAAAATAAGGACTTTACCAAGTTGCCCTATGGACATTTTTTAAAGGGGTTAACCCATGACTTTACTCAAAAATTGAAATTTTTTTCTTAGCTTGCTTTTAAACAAAATAGGCCTTAAAATAATGTTTGCTGACCATTCAGTTAGAAAACAACCCTACCTAGACTGAAAAATAAGGATTTTACCAGGTCGCCCTATGCAGGTATTTTTTAAAGGGGTTAACCCATGACTTTGGTAAAAATTGAAATTTTTTTCTTTGCTTGCTTTTCAACAAAATAGGCCTTGAAATAATGTTTCCTGACCATGCGGTTAGAAAACAAGCCTACCTAGACTGAAAAATAAGGACTTTACCAAGTTGCCCTATGGACATTTTTTAAAGGGGTTAACCCATGACTTTACTCAAAAATTGAAATTTTTTTCTTAGCTTCTTTTTAAACAAAATAGGCCTTAAAATAATGTTTCCTGACCATCCAGTAAGAAAACAAGCCTACCTACACTAAAAAATAAGGATTTTACCAAGTCGCCCTATGCAGATATTTTTTAAAGGGGTTAACCCATGACTTTGCTGAAAAATTGAAATTTTTTTCTTAGCGTCCTTTTAAACAAAATAGGCCTTAAAATAATGTTTGCTGACAATTCAGTTAGAAAACAAGCCTACCTACACTGAAAAATAAGGATTTTACCAGGTCCCCCTATGGAGATATTTTTTAAAGGGGTTAACCCATGACTTTGGTCAAAAATTGAAATTTTTTCTTTGCTTGCTTTTCGACAAAATAGGCCTTAAAATAATGTTTCCTGACCATGCGGTTAGAAAACAAGCCTACCTAGACTGAAAAATAGGGATTTTACCAAGTCGCTCTATGGAGATTTTTTCAAAAGGGGTTAACCCATGACTTTGGTGAAAAATTGAAATTTTTTTCTTTGCTTCCTTTTAAACAAAATAGGCCTTGAAATAATGTTTCCTGACCATCCAGTAAGAAAACAAGCCTACCTACACTAAAAAATAAGGATTTTACCAAGTCGCCCTATGTAGATTTTTTCAAAGGAGTTAACCCATGATTCTGGTCAAAAATTAGAATTTTTTCCTTTGCTTCCTTTTAAACAAAATAGGCTTTGAAATAATGTTTCCTGACCATCTGTTTACAAAACAAGCCTAGCTAGACTAAAAAATAAGGATTTTGCCAAGTCGCCCTATGGAGATTTTTTCAAAGGGGTTAACCCATGATTCTGGTCAAAAATAAGAATTTTTTCCTTTGCTTTCTTTTAAACAAAATAGCCCTTGAAATAATATTTCCTGACCATCCAGTAAGAAAACAAGCCTACCTACACTAAAAAATAAGGATCTTACCAAGTCGCCCTATGGAGATTTTTTCAAAGGGGTTAACCCATGATTCTGGTCAAAAATTAGAATTTTTTCCTTTGCTTCCTTTTAAACAAAATAGGCTTTGAAATAATGTTTTCTGACCATCTGTTTACAAAACAAGCCTAGCTAGACTAAAAAATAAGGATTTTGCCAAGTCCCCCTATGGAGATTTTTTCAAAGGGGTTAACCCATGAGTCTGGTAAAAAATTAGAATTTTTTTTCTTTTATTCGTTTTAAACAAAATAGGCCTTGAAATAATGTTTCCTGACCATCCGGTTAAAAAACAAGCCTACCTAGACTGAAAAATAAGGACTTTACCAAGTTGCCCTATGGACATTTTTTAAAGGGGTTAACCCATGACTTTACTCAAAAATTGAAATTTTTTTCTTAGCTTGCTTTTAAACAAAATAGGCCTTAAAATAATGTTTGCTGACCATTCAGTTAGAAAACAACCCTACCTAGACTGAAAAATAAGGATTTTACCAGGTCGCCCTATGCAGATATTTTTAAAGGGGTTAACCCATGACTTTGGTAAAAATTGAAATTTTTTTCTTTGCTTGCTTTTCAACAAAATAGGCCTTGAAATAATGTTTCCTGACCATGCGGTTAGAAAACAAGCCTACCTAGACTAAAAAATAGGGATTTTACCAAGTGGCCCTATGGAGATTTTTTCAAAAGGGGTTAACCCATGAGTCTGGTCAACAATTGGAATTTTTTCCTTTGCTTCCTTTTAAACAAAATAGGCCTTGAAATAATGTTTCCTGACCATCCGGTTAGAAAACAAGCCTACCTAGACTAAAAAATAAGGATTTTACCAAGTCGCCCTATGGAGATTTTTTCAAAGGGGTTAACCCATGATTTTGGTCAAAAATTAGAATTTTTTCCTTTGCTAGAAACCAAATAGGCTTTGAAATAATGTTTGCTGACCATCCAGTAACAAAACAAGCCTACCTAGACTAAAAAATAAGGATTTTACCAAGTCGCCCTATGGACATTTTTTCAAAGGGATTAACCCATGATTCTAGTCGAAAATTGGAATTTTTTCCTTTTGTTCCTTTTAAACAAAATAGGCCTTGAAATAATGTTTCCTGACCATCCGGTTAGAAAACAAGCCTACCTAGACTAAAAAATAAGGATTTTACCAAGTCGCGCTATGGACATTTTTTTTAAAAGGGGTTAACCCATGAGTCTGGTCAACAATTGGAATTTTTTCCTTTGCTTTCTTTTAAACCAAATAGGCTTTGAAATAATGTTTGCTGACCATCCAGTAAGAAAACAAGCCTACCCACAACTAAAAAATAAGGATTTTACCAAGTCGCAGTATGCAGATATTTTTTAAAGGGGTTAACCCCTGACTTCGGAAAAAAATTTAAATTTTTTTGTTAGCTTGCTTTTAAACAAAATAGGCCTTAAAATAATGTTTGCTGACCATTCAGTTAGAAAACAAGCCTACCTAGACTGAAAAATAAGGATTTTACCAGGTCGCCCTATGCAGATATTTTTTAAAGGGGTTAACCCATGACTTTGGTCAAAAATTGAAATTTTTTTCTTTGCTTGCTTTTCAACAAAATAGGCCTTGAAATAATGTTTCCTGACCATCCGGTTAGAAAACAAGCCTACCTAGACTTAAAAATGAGGAGTTTACCAAGTCGCCCTATGGAGATTTTTTCAAAAGGGGTTAACCCATGAGTCTGGTCAACAATTGGAATTTTTTTGCTTTGCTTCCTTTTAAACAAAGTAGGCCTTGAAATAATGTTTGCTGACCATCCAGTTAGAAAACAAGCCTACTTAGACTGAAAAATAAAGATTTTACCAGGTGCATTTAATTGCATTTTTAATTTTGTGTCCTAGTTATTATTGTCTTAATATTGAACAAGCAAGCCACATTTTTTTTTTCTGGTTCTCTCAAGAGCTGGATTACAAAGTAATCTATATGGTACTTAAGATAACCTCAAAAGCCTAAATGTTGAAGACTTGATCCTGTCTTTTTGTGGCATACAGTGTAATGCATCTGATCTGGATAAGAAAAACAGGAGCATACATAAGCATCTAAGTCAAGTTACTATCATAATCATTAAAATGTAATAATAATATTATTCTGTTTATCAGTTCATATATTTTCTAAGAAGCATCACAGTCAAACCCTGTTAATAAGGGGGCATTAAAAAAGGTCCATATTAACAGGTGAACATATTAAGTGGATTGAATATGGAGTAAATGTAGGGGTTTCTTTCCCCAGGGACAAAGCAAACTGTCCGTGATAATGAGGTGTCTGTATTAAGTGGATGTCTGTAAAGCAGGCTTTGACTGTACAAAACACAGATTTTTTGTTAGTATTGCAAAAAGTACATGTTTTATGTCATTTGTTTTCAGGGTAATTTTGATTTAAGGTGGCCCGAGCCTATTTATTTGCGCGTTGGTTATGTTTTTGAATCAGGTTTTCGGCAGGAATGATTTAACCAATTTCTATGATTTTTGGCATCCTTAATACTTTAAGAAAATGCTATTTATTTTTTTTATAGGATGAAAACGTTTGAGATATCAGCATATGTTTAAAACCGCATTTTTAGAAAAAAATGTCAATAATAATTCAAAACCCCAACACAGATTTTTCTCTAACTTCGGCAAATAAGCCTTAGAGCTCTTTAGTTTTATATCTGCAAGTTTGAAGTCAATCGTGACAGAAGAACTCGCTGCACAAATAGTTGGTCAAATTTAAGCTTAAAATGAAACACTAACACATTTGTGAAAGCTGACACACAAATAGGGGAGAACAGCCGATGGACTCTGTCCTATCTGCAAGGGTATTCTTGCCCAAAGCTTCAGTTGCAACAAACTGAGTAATCAGAAACCTACGGCGAATACAGTTCACAATACAAGAAGAACAACTTTATGCTGAATGTGGGGCAAGATTAAATAACTTCTATTTATCAAAGTTACTGCGTATATTTTCCCTTCTCTTTTCCCAAAAAATCTCAACAAAGCACAATATAACATCTACGGAAATCTCCTACCATTTTTTAGCACTGAAGGTTCCCGTCTTGTGCAGAACTAAAGCCACCAACTCCAGTATTTCAACCATCCATTTTCAGCTGTAACAAAAACCCTTGTATTAGGTAATTTATTCAAGTTTGAAAGATTTGCAATCACATTCGCACATGGGCATTTGGCCTTCAATTACAATGAAAAGAGTAAGACCATTGTCATATTTTCTTCATCTTTATCCCTAAGTAGTAAGCTTCCCGTGCGAATGTGATGTCAAGTCTAAAAACCTTGAATAAATTACCAAGTACAAGGGCTTTCAGTGCAGCTAAAAAATGGACAGTTAGAGGTACTGGAGTTGGTGGCTTTGTTTCTCCTCCAAACGGAAACCTGCGAGGCTAAAAACTCTTAAGAGTTTTTCCTAGATAATAAAATTATACTTTGCCTTGTTAAGATAGGTTTTGAAAAGAGAGGGACAAATACAAAGTAAGTTTCATAAATAGAAATTCTTTCATCTTTCCCCGCATTCAGAATAAAGTTGTTCTTCTTGTATTGCAAACTGTATTCGCCATGTTTCTGATTATTCAGTTTCTTACAACTGAAGCTTTGGGCAAGAATACCCTTGCAGATGGGAGATAGTCCGCTGGAAGTTTTCCTCTATTCGTACATCAACTTTCAGAAATGTGTTAGCATTGTGTTAGCATTATCGGTGTTATCTTGCAATCTAATAGAGTACTAGAGTGATGACGTCATAAAAATGAAATTTCTGAAATTATGGGATTTGTCAGGATATTCTGAAAGAACAATGTCCAAGAGGCCTTAACTTGCCAAAAATGAACATTTGGGGGCAAATTGTCTCTGAGATCGTCGCCCAGTTATACTCAGAAAACTCCATACAAACCCTTCTAATTTTTTTGGGGTCGACCCTCTAAAAGATTGTTATTTTCACCAAGTTGAATTGCATTAATGAATTTTCTTGCATATGTAAAATCCTTTACTGATCACACAAATAATTAAAACAATTGTTTATTTTTCTGCAATGATTTTTCACATTCATTATATCGACTGATATTTTGATGCTAACGAAAATTTATTTCCTGGTAATGAAAGGCAAAAGGTGTAATAATAATAATAATATAGATACTATTAATAACTTCAATCAATGAGGTTAAACACATCGCATTCAGAGACTAGCAGGGCTGTCAATAAGGGCCACGGCCAAAACCGCCGGCTAGTTAGCCATCCTCAGCCGGCTACTTTCATCTCCTTCTACCATAACAGCTAACAAAAAATAAGCACCGTCGAATAAAATTGTAAAGCATCCGTTTCCCAGTTTTGATTGACATTGAACACAAATTTATTAGATCAGTGAAACGTTCAAACTGTGCGATGTCGTGGAACACCTCCGACATATCATCGGCATTGTTCCCAGTGCTGCGTGTATTATGACCAAACAACATGGTGTCTGCGGTGGAAAATAGCTCTTGAAAACCCCTGGAAATGCCATTTCCGAGGATCTAAATATCAAAATGTACCTAGTTGCCTCAGCCCTCAAGAACTTGTGCCTTTGTTGCAAGTTTCAAAGCTGCCTACTATTCATTATCAGCCTGCTACCTAAAAACTTTTTGACAGCCCTGGACTAGTAAACTTGAGGATGTAAAAAAGTATACATGATCAGGAAAAATGCCCAATTTAACTGAGACTGATCCCTAATCAAAATGACAGCCAATTTACCACATAATTAAATTACATTCTACTTTGCCACTCTAGTAGTAACACCAATGAAGGTCACAAACCTACCTATGAATTTGTGATCTCTTTCCTGTGGCAATGATGTCCTTTAGTTTTCAGAGCTGCCACCATTGTTGGAGCCACTCATGAATATGCATCTGAAGATCTGTCCTACCCTGTTCAAAACAAATTGCACCATTAATTTTAACATTAAAAGGATTTCACCTGGATAGGGATTGTGGAACAACAGTGGGTTGAAACACCTTCCTGTAGAACAACCTGCTCTTAAGGTTGATTTTCACTGTCACCTTTTTGGCTACGCACCTTAACGCACATAATTTTTTATCATGTAAATAAAATAAAGACAAGAAATAAAGTGTTGATATTAAACGTGAAGTTTATAGTGAGGGGTTCTAAATTTACGCTTATGTGCGACCTTTCAAGGCCTCTATTTTATTTGCCAACCTAAATTTTATGCACGTATGCACGTAAAAATTAAGTAACGGTGGAAATCAACTCTTAAGGGGAAGACCAACTGTCAACTTTCAACTTTATTTAAATTTGGAAATATAACAAAAGATACATTGGGACTGGCCTGCAGTTAGCGAGGCTATTCGAGGCAGGCCAGGCTACATAATTTACTACAAACTAGACAAATACAAAGAAATTAGACATTATAGAAGTATATATATTTTACATTAAATAGATACTTTTCTACTTAAATGCAAGGACAATATTAAAGTGGAATTTTAAATATAAAATAAAGTGAAAATAAAGGACAAGAGAATTACTTTTTCATTTTCACGATGATCATATCCACATCAATAAAACCCCACACCAGCTGTCCCTCACATTAGGCCTGTCAATAAAGGGCAGAGACCTGGGATTTTCCCTGGCTTTTAAGGGCATAACCCAAGGTTTTTATAAGAGTCAGTGAAATTCGCCGGCTATTTCATGTGAACTTGACGCCTACTCTTCTTTGGAATATTACTCCAGTTTTACAAATAACATGATTTACATTTGCAAAACAGATAATGAAACAACCAATGTTTCAAAACTATTGGCAAGAACAAGAATGTAAATAAGTAAAAATTATTCATGTGCTGTCGCTGAATAAAAAAGCCAAAATTTAACGATGTCTGTGTTCTGTTCAAAAACTCTAATTTTTTGCTCCAGAATGCTGAAACTGTATAATTTCTATAAGATCCAGATTTCAAAAATTTTCTGGGGGGGAGGGGGGCATGTGCCTGGAACACCCTAGAAACAGGTGTGAGCTTTTTCCTGATAACCCATGACTATATTCATAGCAAACAAAAGTAAAATAAAACCAAAGAGACCCCTTAACTGTTCAATTTCCCCGCTAGCCTGTAAACACACACATTTCTCCTTGCTCATCGCCCCTGGGGGACATATCACAAGGAGGAACTTCTGCGACTCAGCAACAAAAAATTCCATAATGATAATGTAAAATCTGTCCAGTCATGAGTGCTGATTGGACAATGGAGTAGTTATATTTTATGTGGTTTCAGCTATTGTTTACGAATGACAGAATCTATGACAAAACAGTCAATATTTGTGGAATATATTCTTCTCTAGAAGAAGCATTTGAGTTTTGCTGGAGCTCATTGGCAGATAAACACAACAATTCTCCAAAATCAACCAGGAGAAAATGTAAAATTGAACAAGTTTGAATTTGGAACCCAAGGACATTACCAGATTTTTAATATGGAAACACTGACCTTATGTCTGACATAAGAATGGAATTTCTGTCACTGAGTCGCAGATGTTACTCCTCGCAAAACATTGCCAGCAGCCAGGAGCAAGGAGAAATGGCTGTTATTGCAGCCTAATACCCCCGCTACCAATTTCATAGACCTAGCAACATGAAATTTCAGTGAAAACCCTACCACATTCAATGACTTCCTGGCTTGTGTCAGCAAACACAGTAGGTAACCACTGAGAATATTACCAATAAAGGTTCACAAACTAACCTGGCAACTTGTGATCTCTTTTCTGCAGCCAATTGAGCCAATGTTGGAGCCACTTTTGAACATCTGAAGATCTGCCCCAACACTGTTCAAGACAAATCTTTGATAATCTCTTCTGCCTGAAAAAGAAAAATAGAAATCGAAGATTGAGCAAAGCTACATATAAGTGTACATGATAATTTTAGACTTCCAAGGTATTTTTAAATACAGTTGAACCTCTCCACAATGGCCACCTTGGGGACAGAAGAAAGTGGCCTTTGTAGAGAGGTGAGATCTTTCGTCACTTGGGCACCCCATAGCTGAGTATTGGTTGACACTATCGGCCGATACTCTGTTGACATATCAGTCAGTCAGCCTAGTGTCGATCGACATGTTAACCGATATCTTGGCTGATAGGTGATGGAGAGCGGGCACACATGTCAGCTGAGAGGTATTCAAATTACACAACATCTGAGAGGTGGCCATTGTCAAGAGATTTAACCATCCTTAAGGCCTGCTTATTGAGTTGTTCCAGTTTGTCTTTACTACACTTTCTACAAGTGCCAAACGTCACTACAGTAATAAATGGTTATCACAGACACCTAACCCACCCAGAATACCTGTCTTATACAGTCTCACAAAGATTTAAAAGCCAACTCCTGTTGGCCGACCTATAGTGGCAGGAAACAACAGACCTACCGAACAAATATCATCATTCGTTGATTCAGCTCATAGCTAAGTCACAAAAGTCCTATCTTAAGGACACAACTGACTTTGTTAACTTCATAGAAAGGAGAAACCTCCCAGAGGACGCTTTCCGAGTCTCCTTAGATGTTGCTAGCCTTTGCACAAATATCCCACAAGAAGAGGGAATAAACACAGTATGCAAAGCATACCAGACTTTCTGCGGGGAAAACACCCCTATCCCCACCCAATCCTCAGAAGAATCCTTAAACTTATTCTTCAAGAGAACTCGATCATTTGAATTCAACAGCAAAAACTATCTCCAAACACATGGAACAAAAATGGGTACAAAGATGGCAGTCACCTTTGCCAACATCTTTATGTCAGCGGTTGAGACAGAAATACTGAACCTCAGGAAAACTAAACCTCTTGAGTGGAAAAGATACATTGATAATATTTTCTAATTGTGGAGAACTGAGAGGAAGAAGATAGATGAATTCATTGCTCTTGCAATTAAATTTACGGCTGAAATATCTGATAAAAAGATTAACTTTCTGGATACAACTGTTAACAAAGGTGAGATATTTCACAACCAAGGAATCCTTGACATCCGGACACATTTTAAACCTACAGAGACTTTTCAATATACGCATTTCTCTTCCTGCAACCCTCACAAGGTCAGAAAAGGTCTCATAAAGGGCGAATTTCTTAGACTTCTGAGAACTAACTCCTCAGCTAAATCCTTCTATGAGAACATCTGCAACTTCAAAAAACACCTTCGCACTAGAGGTTACCCTCACAATCTCATAGAAAAATCTCATGGAAAATTGTTAAGCTGTCTTTGGAGACCTCTGTCATGCCCACTGAACTTAAAGGGGCTATGTCACCCAACACGCATGCGCGAGCCAATGAAAACAAACTTGAAAAAGACAGCCCAACTTTTTCAAGTTGTGTCGGAGATTTTGGAAGGCTGTTTTTATCTGTCTAAATCTCAGCCATCGTTCGATAGTTAGCGAAGTTTTGTATTAAGAATCATTCTATGGTGATTACAGAACAATTTTTTGGCGTTATTTTAAAATTGTTTGCCTGTGGAATGTTTTTACGTGGATTTACTGTGTCCTCTTATCAGCGGCCGTTGTAATGGCAGAGTTAATGACGGCTACTCCACAATGAGTGATGGAATCTTTGATGGAATCTTCCCTATAGTTCACAGGACCTTTCTATTGAGTTATTTTAGAGGCTGCTGGCTCTTGGATTTTTCTTGTGCTCAAAGTATGTGGACATATAATGAAGCGGCTATCGAGTTGGCGGCGGCCGTTTTTTGTAAACGATTACAAGAGCATCAGGCCATGAGTTTCGTGACGAAACTAAACTCCTGGCGAAGGAAACATTCTAAAATTCGGCTAGATTCCTTCTTGTATTTATCTCGATTCACGGCAAAGATAAACACGACCGTTTGCGACCGTTTGCTCGTCCAGATTGTTCTCAACGGACTTAGAGAGGCACCTTAGTACGAGTTAGATCCTGTAAATGCCATGTTTTTGAACTGTTTGTGTTGGAGCATAATTTTGGAAAATAGCAGAGTTTGCTTTCCCTTTTTATCAACGGACTGCTTATAGTGGAGTAGTATACCAATGATGCTGGGTTTTTCTCAACGTCGCAGTGATTCGGCACGATCGAACAATTTTAACTTGATAATGTATGTTTCCCTAAGATCAAAACAAAGACTTGGTCTCTTGTTCTATCAGCATCTAAATTATAAAATCAATAGCGACAGACAAGTCTAATTGTTAATGATTTGAAACAGTCTTGGTCTTTATCTTGGTCTAGCGTCTTTTGTAGCTCGTTTGTAAAATACAACTTCCATTTATTTTGTTGAATAAGACAATATTTTGTTGTTGAATTTTTGTTTGCGCTCTATTTTATGAATGGCATGCGTTTTTTACTTCAAAACTACAAGTAAAATTGTCGTCGCAATTTTATTCTTGATCTAGCATAACCAGAGAAGAAACGTTCCATAAATTCTATCGAAATATCCCTTATCTAAACCCATTTCGCTAAACCTCTCTAAATTCGGAACCTTGGACGTGACAGATAACATGAAGAAAGTCACGCGTTAAAAACAATAGAATTTTGACAGTTGAAAGTAATTTGCATAACCTCACAGCGCACATGGAGAAAGTCATGCGTTAAAAACAATAGAATTTTGACAGTTGAAAGTAATTTGCATAACCTCAGAGCGCATGCTCTCCAGCTGACATAGCCCCTTTAAACGAGCTGTAATTTGTCCTTTGTTGAAAAAGCCGAGGCTTGATTATCAAGAATTTAAGAACTTTCGGCCGATCTCTAACCTCACCTTCTTGTCCAAAGTCATTGAGAAAGTAGTGGGTTTGCAGCTTGTTGACTACATTGACAACAATGGTCTGTGTGAAGTCTTTCAATCTGCCTACCGTGCTCACCATAGCACCGAAACGGCTCTTCTCAGAGTCTACAATGACATTGCTATGTCCATTGACAATCAAAAATCTGTTGTTTTGGTTCTACTGGACCTGTCTGCTGCTTTTGATACAGTTGATCATTCTCTTCTCCTTGCTAGACTATCTACCAGTTTTGGCATTTGTGACCAGGCACTGGACTGGTTTCGTTCATATCTATCTGATCGCACTCAGTATGTCAGAATCCAAGATGTCTCTTCTGATGTGCATGCCTTACCTTATGGTGTACCTCAGGGTTCCGTGTTGGGCCCCTTGCTGTATTCTTTGTACACTTCCCCCTTAGGTGATATTGCAAGATCTCATGGTCTATCTTATCACTTTTATGCTGATGATACACAGCTATATTTATCTTTTGAAACGTCATCGCCTGAGGATTTGTCAACATGTACATCTGCTCTTGAAGATTGTGTTAAAGATATTGACCTTTGGATGTTAAATAACAAGCTGAAGCTGAACAGTGGGAAGATTGAAATTATAGTTTTTTCATCCTCCTATCGCCCACGTCCTGCATTAAAAAACCTGGTGATTGCCTCTGACACTGTTGACAGTTCAACTACTGCTAAAAATATTGGGGTTATTTTTAATAACTCTCTATCAATGTTGCCGCACGTTACTGCTGTTGGCAAGTCTTCATTTTTTCATTTATGCAATATTTTTAAGATTCGCAAGTTTCTTTCTTACGATACATGTAAAACTCTAATTCATGCCTTTGTTACTGCAAGGATCGACTATTGTAACTCATTGCTCTACGGTCAGCCTAAATGCATCTTGAAACGTTTACAGAGTGTCCTAAAATAGTGCTGCTAGGCTTATTCACCTTACCAGTAGATATGAGCATGTTACGCCGTTGCTTATTCAACTTCATTGGCTACCAATTGAACAAAGGATAACTTTCAAAATTGCAGTAATTACATTTAAGGCGCTTCATGGTGCTGCACCTAGCTATATCACTGATCTCATCAAGCCTTATACACCTGGTAGACTTCTTAGATCCTCCAATCAATTTTTACTTTCTACATCTAAATTTAATCTTAAAACTTATGGTGGCCGGTCTTTTACCATTGCTGCACCTTCTGTTTGGAATGCACTTCCATTCGAACTTAGATCTTGTAATTCCCTTTCTTCTTTTAAATCTAAGCTCAAGACTTGGCTTTTTAAAATTGGTTATGATGTTGTCATATAGAATGATGATGTTTTTGTAGGATGACAATGTAGTTTTGTAGTTTTGTAGGTTTAGGATTTTGTTGTTATTTTTATTATGTAAAGCGCTTTTGGACCATTGGGAATTTTTATAGGAATTTTATGGGAATTAGCACTCTATAAATATTGTACATTATGTTATTGTATATTATAGAAAAATATCACCTCTCAGGTTAAATTTACCAAACAGAAGTCAGATTTTTAAAGAACAATGAAGTGCGAAAGAAAATTCTGCCTTTCGTTACCACGTACCACCCTGCTTTGCCGAACCTTAAAAACATTTTAATGAGCAAATGGCACTTAATTCAAGATCAACCACTACTGAAAGAAATATACAAGGAGCCTCCCATCATTTCATATAAACGGGGGGTGACAACTCTAACAAAGGCTGTTTGGGCAGCCCTATGAATAACTTTATGTCCTCCCGGAAATTTCGTCTACCCTCCCAAATTTTTCGGTGGCATTCCCCATAAATGTTTTACTTCCCAAAATTTTTTTAACAATTAAAATTAAAATTTTGATTAGAGATTTTTTGCAGCTTCTTGTTAATTATATGTAACCTGTTAATTATCTAACCTTAGTTATTTTTTCGTTTAGAGGGTATCATGTTAACACAGAAAGACTGTCAAACTTTTTAAGTATATAAAATCGTGTTTTTTGTTTTTCAATCACCGATGAATCAGGCAAGCAGTGAAGGGGCGAACCACTAGGGTGGTCTGGGGGCATGCTCCCCCAGAAAATTTTGAAATCTTAGTGCTCTGAAACGCCATTTCTAGTGTTCTGAGAGGACAAATTCTGTCCAAAATGTTCTCTAAATCAATTGTCCTTTATATGCTTATTTTCACTGGCGTGACTTTGTGTAGAAGTAGTCAATTTTATTTCATACAAGTTGTGCAGTTTTTGAAATTGCTCTGGATATCACTTTCAGCTAGGTATACTCTGTGTGGTGTCATTGTATGAGTATCATAAGAATTCATTTAAAAAATTTCAGAACAACCGTCAAAAACTGAAATTTTCCTATCCGGAACACATATTGATCGAGATTCGGGATTTTCGAGCAAAATCGGAAGGACCCCAACGAGATCAGGATGATTAAAGAGTCTTTACAGACATACTACTTTTTATGGCCTCATTTGTGTTTAACAAGGTTAAATGAGTTTCGTTTTTTTCTTACATAATTCTTACGTACTTCTTTCAAGTTTTCCAGTATGAAATCAGTGGAATGTGCTCTTAAAACTCGTTAACGTGCAGCGTAATTACCCCTGAACTAATAAATGATGGGATCTGGTGTGAACTGATAGTATGTGCCTTGCACCGATACGGTTCTTGTGTCAATCCGCTGGGGATTACATGAGGTCAATCGCACTCGAACTTCATGCTATTTTAGTTGGAAACATTGCTGATTGGTCTTTTCATATCATGGGGAGTTCAGCCATTTTCAAGTGTCAAAATACATAGAATACAGTGCATACACTGGGTGCATATCACTGTATATATATTGTTTGATAACATGTAATATCAAATCTTTGCTCAATGTCCCGAAAATATCTCATATTTCCCGAAAAATTTCCCAGGTTTCCCGATTCCCGGAAAAATCTCCAGATTCCCGGAATAAATTTGTTTTTCTCCCGAAACAGCCCTTGTTAGAGCTGTCACCCCCCGCCATATAAAAAGAGGAAAATTGCTGGGAGATATCCTCATTAGAGCAAAACTATAAGGTCACGTAACACACTATAACAAGCTTATGAGTCGTGTTTGGCCTGTCAACACCTTCCACCTAAGTATGGAATTTCTGTCACTGAGTCACAGATGTTCCTCTTCGCAAAAAGTTGCCAGCGGCGAGGAGCAAGGAGAAATGGCTGTTATGGCAGGCTAATTCCCCCTCTACCAATTTCATATACCCAGCAACATGAAATTTCAGCAAAATCCCTGCCACATTCAATGACTTCCTGGCCTGTGTCAGCAAACATTTCCAGAAACAAATCTTTTTCTAAAATTCAGTAGATAACCACTAAAAGTATGAATGAAGGTTCACAAAACCAACCTGGCAACTTGTGATCTCTTTCCTGTGGCCATGATGTCCTTCACTTCAGCTACTCCTCTATTGTTGGAGCCACCTTTGAACATCTGAAGCTCTGCCCCAACACTGTTCAAGACAAATCTTTGATAATCTCTTCTGCCTGAAAAAGAAAATAAGAAATTGAAGATTGAACAATTAGCTACTTATTAGTGTGCATGATAAGTTTAGACTTCTCAGGTATTTTTAAAAGGTGAGATCTTTCTTAATTTGGGCATGACATAGCAAAGTATTGGTTGACACTATCAGCTGATACTTTGTTGACATATCGATCAAATATCAGTTGATATGTCAGTCTACATCAGTCGGCCGAGTGTCGATCGACATGTTAGCCGATATCTTGGCTGATAAGTGATCGCAAGCGGGCACACATGTCAGCTGAGAGGTATTCAAATTACACAACATCTGAGAGGTGGCCATTGTCAAGAGGTTTAACCGTCCTTAAAGCCTGCTTGTTGAGTTGTTCCAATTTGTCTTTACTACGCTGGCTCCAAAAGTGCCAAACATCACTACAGTAATTAAAAGTAGGTAAAATAAAGGCATGTATAACCTCTGTTTGATGTGATCGCCGATAAGGTGCTTAAATTTTTTACAACTGATAATTGTTTGTTGACCTTACTACAAATAGATGAGATATGCTTGTTAAAAACTGAGTTTGGAGTCTATATTAACTCCTAAGAGGACAACATTTGTGTTTTTTCAGTCTTTTATAATTATTATTAACCACTTATTTTGTCAAAATGTGAACAAAACCTTCCTAAAGTTGAATTCCAAGGGACCATATCCAAGTTCATTGAAATTAAGCATTTTCACATCATGCATAGTCCAAAGATGGCAAAGAAAAGTAAACAGGCTGACGCATGTGCAAAGTTGTTGGTTTGCTTATTACACCTCTAGTATTTTTGACGTTCTATTTTGAAGTTGAGTTGTTCAATCTTAAAGTGCCTATAAGCTTAATTGATAAAGCCAGACTGGATTCATTAAAGTGTTACAGTCGGGTGATTAATTAATACAGTCTATCATAAAAGAATACAGGGGGGAGGGAAGCTTAAAAGAGCACGGGGCTTAATAACTTCCCTCCCTGAAAAAGAAGGCTTCCTATATCAGAGAGTGGGGACTTATTTGAGAGAGGGGTTAATGTACCAGTCAATTCTAAAACTGCTCATCTCCCCCCAGGCACACCCCAGGCATTTGACTGGAGTTTTGCTCTGCATAGCCTGTGAAAACAGCCATTTTCCCTCGCTCCTTGCCGATGCATGGAGAAGTTTCACAAGGAGGAACTCCTACGACTCAGCAACAAAAACTTCCATAATGATGACATAAAATGTGTCTGGAAACAGGTCAGGAGCGCTGATTGGATCTAAGTGAGGAGTTGTTCAACGAACAGAAATCGATAGTGAACTGATAGCTGGCAAGGTGTACGAAATTAACTACTTACTTGAACGGTAAAAAGAAACACTTTCTTCAAACGGTATTTTGTCTCAGTCATACCGAAGGAAAAAACTAAAGAAAAGATTGATTAATCACTTTTCTGATTCAGTTGTCTTTCATAAGTAGCAAGATCCATCTAAATCAGAACTAATATTATTTACTCAAGCAGCATTTCTGTGCAAGGTCTCATCATTCTCGAATTCGGATGCTGAGGAATACTTTTGCTGCCACCCAGAAGAGGTTTAAGATACAGAGGCCGCTAAGATGAAAATTCTCTTCCAGGCAGTGCAGATGCTAAAAACGGATGTAAAACAAGGTGCAGGAATTTGCATCCAACCTCTATCAGTAGACGACTTGTAATTAAAATTGGAAAAGCTAACTTAAGGGCAATTTACATTTCCCTTCGCTTTCTATACAATTTTACCCTCAATAACTCGAACTCCCGGTAACTTGAACTATTTTCTCTTTCCAGTGAAGGTTCAAATTATCAGGAGTCAACTGTAGAAGTCTTTTCGATCGTCCTTTGATTGCGTTGAATTGAAGGAAAATCGATTTAAGAGATGTCCTTACTCAGCAGTTTCATTGAGCATTGGAGATCAGAGAATTCTCTGTCTACTACGCAGAATTCTCCGGCTAAATTTCAATGAGCTTAATGGCTTAACACAAATCTGACATGGATAGTTATGTAAAAAGAAATTATTCCCACAAGTGAGTAATTTTAACGCTTAGCCACTTGCTTTACATTAAAAAGAAAAGACTTCATTTACATGCTAGCAGTTTTAAGCCCAACAAAGCTGACAGGGGAGTCGACAGGGGACGTGTAAAATATTGAACTGTTTACTGAAGTGTGGAGAGTTGACTGTATGCTGGATGCTTTTTTATTTGCACATGAAAACTTATTAAACAAATAAATACTACTGAAACAAAATGTGAAACAAAATAAAGAGCATGATGAACAAATCATAGTGGAAAAGTTGCAACAGGAAATGTTTAAGCGACAGGAATCAAGTACCTTTATGAATAAAAAGAACGATTTCTTTGTGAACTGCTATGGAATAAATTTGGCGATGTGTTCCGTATATAACGCTGAGTATCAAATTACTATGAAGCAAATAATGCAAAATTTGAGATTTTTCTACTATAACAACAACTTCTAAAACAGCACATTATATATTGTAACTGCAGAGGAAACAAAGAAGAAATATTCATCGATACTCGACAAATCGTCTATTAAACCAGAAACGCAAATTTTTGCGCTGAGAGCGAAATTGTTTAAATGTGTTCTGTCTAGTTCTAAAAAAAAGCACATGTGTCGCCAACTGAGGCAGGAAAAGTTTCTAACATCTTGTGCTTTCACTAGCCACACATCACAACTCTAGGAGTGTGTAACAGGGTTAGAAGTTGGTAATTAATAATTTAACAATATGACTGTGAAGAGACATTTTTAGCTTGTAAGTTTTGTTTTCCCATTTCAGACCAAGTGATGCTAACCCAGAGAACATTTTTTTTTTCAAATTTTGTCTTATGCACGTGCATCCACGTCACTGTCTATGTATGCATAATACATGAAAAGACAAAAGGCAAATTTCCTGAAGAACATCACGTGGTCTGTATTGCGAAAACAAAACATACAAGATGAAAAGGTGTATAATTTTGAAGAAAAAATGTTGTGAAACCATGCAGAGGCATGCAGTGTTTTTAGTTCGGCAGCTACAAGAAATAAACTTTGCTATCGGACAATTGGAAAAGCTATCTCAGCAGGGTTTAAAACGCAAGATTTCCAGGCTCGTTTTCAAGCTCTTTCTGGGAAAGGGCTTCACTCTTTCAAAATATTCTCCTGTTACTATAAACTATTCTCCTGCTACTGCAATACTTAATAAAAGCCATGATACTTATCAGCTGTCTCCTGTTCCTTGTGCACTAGCCCATGCAGATGGTACACTAAGAAAGAGTTATAAAATCATACTGCTAACTGTGCTTGAAGACAGTGTTCAGGTCTTGCTAAGACTGCCAGGTGACAATGATGACCCATTAAGAGCCAACATAACTGATGGAATGGCTGCTGTGCAAATGATTAAGACGGCCTCTGTGCAAGCCTAAGCATCTCACTTTTTTTAAAAATTTTGGTCAAATTTCCCTGTTATGTTGGCAGTTCAGGTAGTCAAATGCCCCACCAATGAGCACTTCAAACTGCCTCACCCACCAGCTACTAGTCAAAAATTTTCCCATGGGTCAAGCCATTTATTCAAGTGTAAATGCACAACCAAAATATCTAAAGTCTCAGGGAGCTGTCTTACGGAGGTTTGTTCATTTGAATAAAATTGTTCATTCCAGAAAGTCCACATTTACAGAGATGCTAACCTCTAGAGATCTAAAATCTGGACACTCTCTGTGTTGTAATACACATCTCCCCAGAATGTCAGCCCCATAATTATGACATGGGAATGGATTAGGACATTATATGAACAGAGATTCCGACCCTGTGAACTGAAAAAAAAGGGAGATTCGTGGAGCGGCATAGCCACACCCATGAGTACCAAAGGAGCTACTAAGGGAGTCAGGGGCATGCTCCCCTGAGAATAAGTTAAAGATATGTGCCTGTAAGATGCCAATTCCTGCTTTTTAGATCACAGTCAATGGAAAATAGTGTGAGTTTTTAACAGGCAGTGGAAGCTAAGGCCTATTGGTCCCTATCACAGAATCATGCTCCGGCCAAAAGGGTAAAAATGGCTGAGAAACCACCGAAAAATGGCAAAGAATTGTGCTAAAAAAGACTGGTTGAACAAAGAAAACATTATCAATCTTTGACTAGTAAGAGTTTCAAAAACCGGGAGAATATTATGTGAAAATGGGAAGCCAGAAATATTCAGTAAAAACAGGAGGTTTCCGGCCAAAACGGGAGGGTTGGAATCTTTTTATGAAGTCTTACATGAAGTGCATAACATCAAAATTCACTTCATTGTTGTAGTGGTAAAATAATCTTTGTTAGCCTCCGAGCAAGCTCTTCATTTAGTTGAAGTGGAAAGTTCAGAAAATCATGAGCATGTAGCACCTCCACCACACAAAATATTTGATTTCAGATTTTGATGCAGAAATATGTACGCAAACAAGGTGTAACATAGGCACGTTTTAGGGGCATGAGCTATTTTGAATGCTTCAGTGCAACAGTATGGGTCATCTACTGTCTTAATCCTAAATTAAGGCTATGTTTTGGTCAAAATTGGGTATTGCTGTACATTAATGATAACGAGAACCGCAGTGCATTGCTGATTCGACCTGATCAATTCACTTTTCTTTGTCTTTTCTTTCAGACATCTGGTGCAAAATAAACAAATTGTCAAAGTACTATGAATATCAACTCACCAAATGTTGCTTACAGGTAAGACTTGAAGGTTTCGAGGTTTCTTCATGGTTTCTTAAAATAATAAAGGTTGTCGAATACCGAATAGCTGAGATTTTCATCAATGTGGTAGATGGTTGCATCATCATTATTCACGAGGTTATCACGTGAGATTCTGCTTTAATGAAACAGTATTTAACTCTGACCACTTAATTCTAAGAGTGTTATGAGTTTCTGCTTCTTAAAAGAAAAGAGCCTTTGCTTTTCCAAAACTAAAGATGTCTTCATACCTTCAAGTTACTATAATTACTGTGAAAAGCCGGCATGAGATGTAGAATCACACAGTTTGCACGTGAAAGTGTCGGACTTTGCACCTTTCGTGGTTCGTATGTGAAGGAATTCAAGTTATGACACTGTAATTGAGTAAACAGAATTATAAAAATAACTCATGCACACCATTTACACATGAAGATGTTGGACTTTGGCCAGCTTTTACAATTCGTCATAAAAAAATGCAAATTGTCAATACTAGAAAATTTTTCTAAACAATTTTAAGAAATCACCTGGGCTTTACAAGATCTGCAATTAAATTTAAATGCTTCATGCAACGTCAAGGTTGATAGCCTAACATTTATTAACTTCCAAGAAAATTATCAATTGAAATTGCCAAAATATATTTCTACTTATATCATGTTATTGCACTCAATAAAACAATATCTAATTAGTGTCAACTAGCTTCTTCCAATTTTATTCCCTAATGCAACTGTTTCTACTCAAAGCCTGGTTTCCATATGATCGCTACGATTGCTATGATCACTGTGATCGCTGAGAAAAAAAAAGTTCAGTGATCGCAGCGGTCATATGGAAACCACTTTCCAGAGTTCGCAGCGACAATGATCGCTGAGATAGAAAAAATTCTATCTCAGCGATCGGTGTCGCTGCGATTGCTAAGATTGCTGGAAAGTGGTTTCCTTATGATCACTATGATCTCTACCATGCGATCACTGTACTTTTTTTTCTCAGTGATCACAGTGATCGTAGCGATCATATGGAAACCAGGCTTAAGTTACGCATCTTTACTACACAAAATACGTTTCAATAACTATAAGCAGGAAGGATGTATCATGTTGTTCACTTATTCATGTTTTAATTGCCAGAACGAAAAAGGTTTGTTGAACTTTGTAAGCGAGAGAATAAACATTGTTTACAGGATTAACAATACTCGCTACAACTTCCAAAAAAATAAGCTGCCTTTCAAACATCTAAAACCACAATTTATGGGCCCCATACTTTTGAATTAAAGTCCGTGAACATATCTACGAAAATATATGACCTTTTATACTCTACCTTGAAGTAGCTGAAACAGAACTCATAAATACGTGCGTTTCACCATTCGCAATAGCTGAATTTGGTCAGAAATGTCTTGAAGCAGCATCCACACTAAAATATGAACCCTTAAACAGCTGCAGCACTGTCCACAGTGATGCAGCCGTTATAAAAGAGGAAAAAATTGTGAAGAATTAAGATGGCGGTCTCAAAGTGCCCTTTGTTCAACCTTTAGCAACAGCATGTTTAAATAGATGCCAAGATCTCATTGGTTCCTAAGCATCAACTCATAGTACCTTCAACATTGTTGGCTCTTGCAACAAACATCCGAATATACAAAGATGCAAAGCCACAAAGATATATACGCTCACACCACTGACATATGAGCTATTTTTTCAAAATAGCTCAATACTGGGAAATGTGCGAATTGCGAATGGGCAGTTTTGGGATTGACTGGTACATAAATCACTGGTTTGCTGCTCACATCACAACAATCATGTAAATTCTTTGAGGAAAAGCGACTCCAGCTTTTGAACCGTATCTGCCGGTCTCCAGAGTTTGCCACTTCCTGTGGGCTCGCATTTTTGACAACAAACTTTCAAATATTTTGTATTGTTTGAGCTATTTAACTGTTAACATCGAAGGTTTCCTCATAAAATCTGGTATGCTGTTGTAAAGTAAGAAATAACTTAACATGATTGGCGCGAAGAAAACCAATCACAGGTAACCCAGGCTCTGTGATAGTACCACAGTACGTTCCAGTAAAATTACAGTGTTTGTATGGGGTAAAAATATCATCCTAAAATTTCTAGGAAATACTAAATAAAGATCAATGAAACTTACTCTGCAGTTAATTGTTGTTGTCCTTATTGCTCCAACGAAGTTTCGTGATAATTTGCAGTAATTTGTTCAAATTCACTCTATCTACAATAATAATATACAAGGTAGGAAACACGAGGTGCCATTTTCGACGACATGCTCTCATTCAACACAACTTTTTCCACGAAATTCGAACTCCAACGGAAAATAAACATGCCAGGATCGTAGAAATAGGATAGCAACAGATATAGAAACCAATGAAGCTTTCCCAGATACAGAAACGAATCCCACAGACTTGGACAAACTCGAAGAATATAATCCAAACACACCGAGAATACGCTCGCCGAAGCAGCCGGGCCAGATCAACGCGCGGCCAAGAAAATGAGGCCTGGGCACTGTACAAAAAAATTCCATCCCGGGAGTCCTGGGGTGACCTTTCTAGGGACCGATACATCATTTGCCCAAGGCCACCCTCCCCTGCTGGAAAAATACTTGATAGAGGGCAATTGTTCTTCCTAGCCAATCACCATTTGCCAGAGCAAACCCCGCACACGCGCCTGAATTTAAATGGCTAAAAAAAAAAGTAATATAATCAGGAGAGTCTGCGGAGTTACAAGGCAGGTCAAATGTTACAATGCCAACAACATATTTTTTTCATCGCAATTTCCTGATGATTGGAGTGAACGAGTATTTTTGCACAAACGTTATGACGTCATCTATCCTCCTTGTATGTAGCCGTTGGAAAATTTAAGTTCATACATTAATAAAAGAATCTTAGTCTTAGTCATTTCTACGATCTCAGAAGAGCCTTACCTTTAATTTAACCTCCGGGCCGACAGACTTGTTGTGCTGCTTTGCGTCAAAGCTTGTTTCCTATTGTTGAAGTAGCACATTTCTTTTCACGTAAAGGAGCTAAACGACGACGAATAAGCCACCAGATGGTGAACCGTTTCAGCCACGGTGTTGAAGTTCAGTACAAACGGTGAAATCACTGTAAAGTTCAGAAACAAGCACATTTTTTAGGCGCCATCTTGGTTGCTTCTAGGTCCCAGGTCTCACGCGTTTAGAGAGATTTAGAAATTATACCAACCTGTCTCTTGCAAATACAAATTTATTTCGAAAAATGTAAAACAAATACTATGCGCTGTTTTAAATACTGCTCAGGGCTAATCGATGAAAAGCTGATGATTCCGTTTTTGGTCTTATTTTCACCAAAAACATGTAAAGAAAAAATTTGAATTTTTTTCTAACCAAAATCATCGCTTTACCCCTTTAAAAAAAAATCTTTATTTTCTAGAGAGGCTTCTTTTACATTTAACACATCATTAAACATTATTTCTGGTCTTATTTTAAGTAAAATAGAAAAAAAGAAGAAAATCGAGTTTTTTTTACCAAAATCGTGAGTTAATCCCATTCGAAAAGGCCCATTTTTGGGACTTTGAAAAACTGACATTTTTATAGCCAAGAAGGCCTATCTAGAACATGATAAAACTTTGTTTTATGATGCCATTACCACCAAAAAAGGCCAGTCTTCATCAATAGCAGAGCTACTATTAGCAGTTTTATCATGATGATGATTACGTCTTTATTAAAGGGAACTACAACATTCTGAGACACTAAACTAATACGCTGGTTGGTGCGGTTTTTCAAGTGGCCACCAAACGGGAATATATGTAAGCTCGGGGGCTTACATGTAACTTGATCTTGTGGTTAGGTAGCTCTTTTTCACGATCCAATACGCAGCTGTGAACACCTTCAACAGCACATCTTCTGTGACTATTTCGCGGTTCGTCAAGGGTTCTTTGTCTCTTTCAGGGATCAATAAAAGGATGGCCCACGCCCAGGTTGGTCTCCCTAACAGGTTTAATTCAAAATTTCCGACGAGCACCCCCGACCCTTTCATGTGGCAGTCCCCCCCGGGTTAAAAATATACATATTGCGTGACAGCGTGACACGTCACAAAAAAAAAAGCAAAAACCCTGTCAGGGAGGTGTTCTAGCGGCCATTTTTCCCATTTAACCTCTGGGAGAGAGTTAGCCGTTTAACCTCCGGCGCGAGGGTTCCCATTTAACCTCTGGGACCGAGTTAATAGTTCGAGCACCTCCCTGCACTTGCTGGGCCGGAGATCGGGGCCCGTCAGCAAGCTAGACAGTCCCCCCCCGGTAAGTCAATCTACCGCACGGGTTAGTCAAGCAGGCTTCAGAGAGTTGGCCATCTCTCACCGCCCTATAACCCCACCAGCAAAATCAACCTACCTTTCGCCTTAGAAAATTGACCTATATATTTGGATCGAAAACTCATTTCGCTCACTTATGGTTTAAAACACTCATGGTACGGTTCTTCACAGACGCATGCGTGTTGGGCCAAAAAATGGTTTGGAATTTTCGTTGATTCATACACAACATCCTCATTCACTCAGGCCCGTTCAGTTCAGCTATGAAAAATATGGCTATCATTTTGTAAAAGTTGTTATTCCTCAAAATCTCGCGTAGCCCAGCTTTCCACAAACTCTTGTTACAAAAACGCGCCTTAGAGAGGTGCTCAGCATTTTATAAGATTAAATTTGCTATGAACTGTACATGCCATTGGAGACTTCGTAGGATACAATTTCCGCCCTTCAACGACTCAAGCAACACCTTGAAGGAACCATGAACATGAGGCAAGATCGACATCTGAACAACGGCCTACTTATGCACATCAAAAATTTGATAATGAACGACCCGGACACTGTTAAGGTTACAAGCAAGCAAACAGCTTTTTGTTTCACACACTATGCAAACGACATTCTGGGAAATTTGAGTGGAATACGCTTGGCTTGGTGTACGATGAGCTCCCCACCTCCCCCGCCGGCCCCTTACGTTTGTAAAAGGCTCTGATGCCTCTGAATTGGGTCCTAAAATCAGTTGTATTCGTAAAGGAAAAACGTAAAAAGGTTTGGTGATTCAGTCGAGGACTACCGATTCTGTTCGGCAGGCCCCTGGTGTCCTCTTCTCAGGCGCACTCAGTGAATGCTTTTTGGCAATGCAATTTAATAGCCAATGATTTCTCGTTGTAAAAGTATACCTCGTTATCGACAAGACTGTGAAATAAATGGAGCTGTGTAAACCCGTCTAGTCAGACCATTTTGTTGTGAAGTTTAATTAATTAGAGTTTAATAATTATTTTTTCGCAGTTAGATTCCCTGTTTCCTCGACATTAATAAGAAGCTTGTTTCTTTACTAGGTATTGTTCAATAGCACAACAGAAAGGCGGAAAACAATTATTAGTGAATTATTTCCAGTATATATTCAGTAAAGATGGAAAGGAAAGCCATTCTATTTCAGTTTTAATTATTTTTGATGAAGAGGACACGATAAAGGAGTTTAAGATCCAACGACCGAACAGCAAGGAAAACATCGCTCAAAAAGTGAATTTTCGTTCTTTCAGTCTTTATAGCGATTATTCCTATCCACTTACTTTGTCAAATGTAGGCGAATCCTCCCGAAGCTGAATTTCAAGGGACCATATCCAGGCTTAGAAAGAGAAATAAAATTTCGTCGTTGCTTGTTTACGTCCTCCACAAAACGCGAAATTTGGAATTTTCACCGCGTAGTCGTGCAAAAACGGAAAAAAAATGTACAAAAAAGTGCGAGGCACGTGCAAATTTGTTGTTTTGTGTAATAAAACCTATTGTTTGCCGTCGCGTCATTGAATCTTAAAGTCAATAGAACACGCTGGTTGCAAAACACAAGATTAGGTTTTAATGCTCCAAATTTAACTTACGTTTTTTTTACAGTAATATTGCCTCCAACTGCTGAAAAGAATTTCACAGTTGCATCAAGTTTAGACGTATTTTTCGTTCCTTTTCCCTAAGTCAGAAAATAGTGGATGTTGTTTAATTATGCGCAAAAGAATACCGGTAAAATGTACCACAAACGTTTAGTTACACATTATTTAGAGCGGTGATTTGATAAATGCAAATTTTGCATTTAAGAATCTCTACAGACACAAAAATTCGCAAATAAACGACTCTGTATATATGCAGAGTAAAACTACTTCGCAATTAATTAATTGCGAGTTTTTTACTCACTCACATATACGAAGCAAAATTTTGCAATTAGTTAATCGCGAAGTTTTCCTCTAAATACATATTTATTACACTGATACAAATCTCGCACTTAACTATTTTCCTTAACGACGAAATTTCTGTCTGTTTATAGTTAAAGACTCAAATCTCGCACTTAACTATTTTTGTGTTTCTTACTATAAACAGAGAAATTTCGCAGTTAATGACAAATGATTAACTGCGAGATTTGTATCAGTATATGTATATGCATGCACAGTATCTTTTTACTTATTTTACTTTTCACTGAGATAATTAATTGCCAAAGTTTGTCGTCTATCTGTAGACAAACTTAAATGCAAAATTTGTATTTATATCTACTCCCGCTCGCATACCTTCAAAGATCTTCATAGAAACCGACTCTGAAAGACGATATACAACTTTCGACTTATAATCGGCTTCTTGAACCGCAAGAGACCTTCCGACCGGTGATGTTTGTTCAGGGGTTTTGAATAAGTATGAAAAGCCGATGATTCCGTTTTTAGTCTTATTTTCACCAAAAACAAATAAAGAAGAAATCTGAATTTTTTTACCAAAAGCATCGGTTTACCCCTTTAATAAAATCCGACTTTCTGGACTTTGAGAAACTGACATCTTTGTACTCTAGAAAGGCTTCTTTTATACTCAACACATCATTAAACATTTTTTCTGGTCTTGTTTTAACTAAAATAGAAAAAAAAAGAAACAAAAAAGAGATTTTTTCTAAGATTTCAAGTTGCCTGGTTATTGTTGTTAAATATATAAATATCTGAAGTCCACAGCAGCAAACCCGAATGAGTGTTGTCGGATCTCTCAGTTGTAGACCTGGATCAGTACAATTAAACTTGTAGAAAAATATGAAATGGCAAACTGATCCTTACGGCAAGGCGATGAGGAAGTAAACAAAAGTCAAAGCCCGCCAAACCGGGAATACATGTACGCTCGGGGGCTTACACTGTGTGACTTGATCTTGTGGTTAGGTAGCTCCAGCTGTAGCTCATTTTCATGATCCATGCAATACGCAGCTGTGAACACCTTCAACAGCACATCTTCTGCGACTATTTCCCGTTCTCTGAAACAAGGAATTCCTCTGTAGCATCTCCGCTGAAACTGCGTTCATATGTTGTGACGTACGGCATTGATCTTCAAATTCTCCTAGGCGAAATCTTTTACAGGGCTCCTTGTTAAAAACTTTCAACTTGTTTTGAGGATTAGACGTGTCATGTTTTTTGCACAACAAGCAGAACAGACCTTCGCCTTCAACATAAACAGGCCTCCACATCTCAGTTTTAACACAAAATGACTTGCTATTTTGTTTAGCCAAATATGTTGAAATTTGTTAAGTCTGCTTTGCAATCTTTGTTGCGTCGTTGATGGGATCCTCGACAGTCTCGCTTAGGGGTGTAAATTTCGAATTTTGCTTGATTCTAGGTCCCAGATCTCGCTCATTAGAAATTATACAACGTGACCAACCTGTTCTACTGAGCTTCATCTATGAGAGTTTAAAATAGTTTGGATCGGAACAGCTTTTATTAATTTTTGCTTCTTTAACAAAGAAATACAGATTTACTTTGAAAAATGTAGAACAAACACTGCGCGCTGTTTTTAATACTGCTTAGGGGTAATCGATAAATTGCCTCAAATCTCAAATTTTTATTTTAACACGGTAAAAATTCATCAGCTTTTTTGTTACATATAAAGCATAACTACATAACAATATTTAATAATAATAAATACGTATATAAAGAGTCTCTTAAAAAAACTACTCAAAATTACACTAAACTATACCTTTTTTCCATGAATGCCGTGTATCTAACTTAATTAATTAAAATGAAATTTTAACAATTGCTTAAAACGATTTAGAGATTTCTCTTTCTTAAGATTGCGGGGCAGACTGTTCCAGAGAGTTGCATCTCTATAGCTAAAGCTCCTTTTTAGGTACTTGGTTCTTGGTAAAGGGACATTTAATTTGTTCGTAGAGTCCCTTAAGACATAGCCTGACGTACTGCGCTCAGTAAACATAGAGGATAAATGGTCAGGAGCCAGATCATTAAGAGCTTTGAACACCATTAAAGCTACTTGAATTTGACGCTGGGTGATCAGGTCTTTTCAACCAAGTTGTTATAACAAGTAGCGAGCGTCAGCATCATAGGAGGAGGAAGTCAAAATGCGAGCAGCACGATTCTGCAGTATTTGTAAACTTTCAGAGAGCGTTTTGCCGCAATTACCCCAGACAACACTACAGTAATCGAAATGGGGTTGTACCAAGGCATTGTAGATGTAATGTAGTATTTCTGGCGACACAAAAGGTCTAATTCGCTTTATGGCGCCAATGCCAGGCTAGAGGGAATCTTTGGATAGTTTTCCCCCCGGGGGTACTTTAGGAATTTCTGAGTGGGGATGTGCCGCTAAGACCCTGGAACTCTTCACCTATACCAGAGCTAGTACAGCTAACGTTTGCTACCCTATACTAGAGTAAACTCCCCAAATCTCCCTATCCTAGAGTAGCTGTTTCCCTAGTCTAGATAAAATCTTCAACCAAATGATCAGTTTCCTGAAAAATGATACCCTTTTCTAGACCCAAACGCTCTGATTTATATACCCTATCCTAGAGTAAACTGCTTGAAAACCATACCCTTCACAGCGGCACATACCTATATAGCCCATGTATGGCAGTAACCCCCCCCCCGGGCTTGCGTCGCAGACGCCCAAAATCTTCTTTATGAATGGTTTAGACGAATGCGTGGGCCGGCGGCTGCAACGCACGCGCTATTAGATCTATGAAAAGCTGAAGATTCCTTTTAAGACCCTGACAGCAAACTAATCAACAGATGCTAATGAGACTTGACGACAGAATGGTGATAATGATGATAATGTTGATGATGTTGATGATAAAGAAGAAGAAGTAGAAGAACATGATGATGATGATGATGACGATGATGATGACGTTGATGGTGGTATTGGTGCTAGTAGTGATGACGATGATGATGATAATGATGATGATGTTGTTGTTATGTTGATATGTTCATGGTGACCATGACGATGATCATGATTGGTTAGTCATGACTGCACATATTCTCAAACCATTTTTTATTGTTCATCAAAAATATTATACTTAAAAACATGCTTACCTTCAAGTAGCAGTTGTCATCCGTTGGATTGTGTTACCTGTTGGTCTTGCTCTGTTTTTAGGCAGAAGTTCGGCTTTTTTTTCTTCGCAAAACGTGGGTAGCAAATTTTCTGCCACTTTCTACTAGAAAAATTTAGCTTAAATCATTAAATTAGACATCATTGTGCCTAACTATGTAAGGTGAGGAGGTAATAGAGTATTATTGTTGGGAAATGAGGACTTCTTCAATTCTTTTGGCAAAAAAAAATCGGTTACGTGATGAGTCATGAATCTTCAGGAGGAAAGATGAGCAAAGATCATAATAACTTCAAGACAAAATATTCTGACACTTTATAAAGCAGAAAGGGCAGTAATTACATTTTGCGGATGCAATAACGTATTTTGAGAGTGTTAAGTATATTTTTTATCAGCAGCTACAGACTTGTACTATAAACTAAGCTGAGGCACGACTTGACACACACAGAGTGTCCTTTACTGGCCTAAATTAACTAACTCTCCTTGTCACTGAAAATGTGAGCAGGATGCAATTTAGCATGTTATCTGTCCAAGGAAACGTTAAAGAGTTCCCTCTGTATAAACGCATTTTAGACACTAGTGAATTTCAATACTTGAATACACAACTAGGAATTTATCGATCCACTACTCAAACGCTGTCTTCTATATCTCAAAGTCAAACTCTAATCCAGTTCCTTTCAGTTTTTCCAACACTTCCTTTTCAAATCTCTCATTCAGTTCTGGAGTGAAGTAATTCTTCCATCCACCGACCACTCCCTTCCGGAGAAGCAAGGAACTCTCTTCGTTCCGAATCTTATAACTGATCTCATTTTTCGTCATGTTCTTGAATGTACATTGCTCTGCAATACGATTGATGAGTTCATCGGACAGTGGTTTATTCAAAAAATTAGCAATCATTCGTACATGGAGCGGTGAATCCTAGGAGGAATTGAAATTGAAATTGAAATTTGAACAACTAATTATCCTCTCCTCTTATATACATGGGGCTTTTCAGGGAAGATGAAACAAATACTTCAAAGAAGACATAAGAAAGTTAGGAATCACAATAGGTAGGAGGCGAACACTGAGTTGGCTACAGTAAAAACCCGCGAGTAAGAAACTGAAAATTAAGAACCTGTTAGCCTAACATTTGCCATTTATACCCCATATAAACAAGAACATGTTTAGCCTAGAAAATGAAAAACGGGTTCTTATTTTTTAAAATCATATTAATGAAATGCAGCCGCAAAGCTGTGCAAGAATCCTGTTTGGAGAATTAGGAGCTTGGCATTGCTGTGCAAATACAAGTGCTAATTTATTGATGTAATAAAAAAATAAAGTGCAAGAGGTTAACATTGTTGTATCGCTTTTTGAAATTGAAAAATACGCTGATTACCATCTTGTTTTGTAGCTTGTTCTTTTTTATATATTTTTTTAATACTGTGTTAACTACCACACAGTAATTTTCAAGGAGTTATCATAACTCCTCTAGTGGGGCTAATTTAACTCCTTACGGTGGAGTTATTTTTTTGGGAGTTATTTAAATCCAAAAAGGAGTTTAAAGAACTCTTTTTCAGGAGCAAAAGTGACCCCAGATATTGAGAAGTTAAAATAACCCCAGAAAAGGAGTTATCCTGTACCTAACACTTTTACTCCACTTTCAGAGTAAAATTAACTCCAAAAAGACTAAAAACAACCCATGTGACGAGTAAAAATAATCCCATTTCGGGTTATATTTACTCCAGACTGGCAGTAAAAAGAACTCTTTTTCAGGAGTAAAAATGACCCCAAATTCGGAGTTAAATTAGGAGTTAAAGTAACACCCAAAAAGAGAAAAGAGGTTATCCTGTACCTAAAATTTTTACTCCATTTTTGGAGTTATAATAACTCCCTAAAAACTACGGTGCATTTAAATAAGAACCTGTTTAGGCTAACTTCGGAAAATGTCGGTTCTTACTTGCGGGTTTTAACTGCATTTCACAATCGCGGCCAACAGATTTAGCTAGCTGTCACTGGTGGGACTTCCACTCGGGGCCTTTAGATTACAAGTCTAGCGCTTTAATCGCTCGGCCATGCTGCCCCTCCCAGCAAAACTGTTAAGCCCCGTGTAAACGGACGCAACATCGTTGACCAACAACTCGCAACATCGTGTATGCTACATGTGACGTCCGTTTGCACACCATGTTGTATGTTTTTACCTGTTGTTGCTTGTTGTTGCGTAAAGTTTGAAACCGGTCAAACTTTTAGCTACGTGCAAACGGGCGCAACAACTCTCAACAATGTTGGCCAAGAATGTTGCGTCTGTTGAAGCATCAGTGCACCAAGCAACAAGGATTAAGATTGTTTTATCTCTCAGTTAGTAAGCGCGCGAGGATTTGTCTGTTCTGCGGGCTGTATGTTTTTTTATGAAACAAACCCACGATTTTGAACACAAAAATTTAGGATTTGACAAGTGCCTTCCATCAACGACCCAGCGTGCTTCTTGAATTGAAATCTTCGATGCCTTTTTAGCGTCTACTTAACCCAAATATATAATAGACATCTAACTAACCTAGCTTTCTCGATCCATACTGCAAGTTACGGAACCCCGTTTTTTTCCGTTCCGACTTATGGCCCTCGCGCTGAAAGCTCAAGTTACGGGTCAAATATAAATCCTCCGAGCGAAAAAAACACCCGGTCCTTAACTCCGGTACGGACCTCAAAGAAGATAAGTCAGAATTTTTATTTTAAAGTATGTAATTGAATTGAGAAAGATATAAGGATGATTGTATTCACAATTGGTATGAAGGATGTTTATCTCGGGGTGACTAACTCTCCCAATAATCTGAGGCTATATTTACACTATTTCTCTTTTGCGACACGAAAACTATACCAGATGGGCCTATGTTCATTCTTAAGAACTGTGTTTTGCAAGGGCGATTCTTGTAACGGAGCGAAGTTGCGCCGGCGCTCCGATCGAAAAATGAAATGTCTCATATCGGACAGCAGTTTCTGTGCCACACTTTCGTGCAGTGTGAACTGCGAGGACTGGAGTCAACTAAGACGGAAGTGAATATTTAAGAGTGAAGACTGGGATTTAGTACGACTTGTCCATTTCTATGCCGTTGCTGTTCATACAACTACACCTGGTGGCTTTTCGTGCCCTCACGGATGCTATCCGTTATCCGGGGGGGAGTACTTTAGGACTTTTTGGGTGGGGATGTGGGGATGTGGGATGTGCCGCTGGGACCCTGGAACCCTTAGTCTATACCAGATATAGTTCAAGTGAATTTTGCTACCCTATACTAGACTAAACTCCCCAAATAAGGTCCCTAATAACCAACATTAACATACCCGAGTTACGCCACCACCTCCCTCCCCCTCCTCTTACTCCTATCCTGGGATCATGACTTCCCAAGTATGTATCACTCCAACCATTGCCACTGAAATAAGAGTTTTTATGCTACTAATTCAGGATAAGTAATCGGCTCCTGACTAATTAGAAGGAAACTGCAAAATTACCTTGTGCAAATCTTCATATTTGAGAAACAAGACATTGGGATCGTCTTTATGTCTCCACCAATCAAGAACATGGTCGTTCCAAGCGTTCCAAGCGACTACAGACAACAAAATATTACTGAGTAAGATCAGAAACTCATAAGGGTTTCTGGTAAGATGTAATATAATAAGCTTCTTCGTCCTATTGACATGCGAGGAACGAGCGCAGAAATTCCACTTTGATGACGTGACTACACAGATCTGGGTAGTGCTTCTGATTGGTTGAAGCAAATTCCCTTGCAGCACGACCCATATCTGGGTAGTGATACGTCATCAGTATGGAATTTTTTTTCGCTCGTTCCTCACACGTCTTTTTGCGGGGAAACCAATGGTGACGTCGCAAAATACCGTCTGTTTGCTCAGCAGGCTAGTGACGCTTTAGCCTGCGTTGCGGGGGTTAAAAGGGGAAGGGGAAGGGAGAATTTGGGCGCGCGAGGGAAACAGGAATCACTCCTCCCTCGCGCGTGGTCTCGCGCCCTAATTCCCTTCCCCTTCCCTTTCGAACGCCTGCCACGCAGGCTAGTGACACTTGGGCTAATCTATATTTTACAGTCACGCCAAAGATGTAAATAAAACTTTGAACGACGAGGCTGGTGTAATCGAGTCTTCTGTCGGAATATTCCACTTAATCTGTATCTAGCGTAGATTGGTACAGATAACACGATCATTTTTTTTCCGTGTGTAATGTACAAAAGGATACGGAACCGTTTGTCATTCGTCGCGTTAGAAACGAGAAGGGGGCTAAAGCCGAAATGCGTCCAGCAATTTTTTAGGGGACCGTTACTGAGGACGCGTCGGTCAGCTATTAGGGACTTCATAAGATCGAACTACGCGGACGGCAACGAGAACGTCAAAAAATCAAGGTAAAAGCAAAAAAACAATTTTGCACGTGCATCACGCTTTTTTGTACATTTCTTTGCGCGTTTTTTTACGATTACGACGTGAAAATGCCTAATCTCGCGTTTTATGGTGTACACAAACAAGGAACGGCGAAATTCTATTTCTCTTTCTGAACTTGGATGAGGTTCTTAAGAATTTAACTCCAGGAGGGTTCGCCTACAATTGATCATGACTGATAAAGAAAGTGGGTAGGAATAATCGCCATAAAGACTGAAAGAACGCAAATTCACTTTTTTAAGAATCGTTCTCTTTGCCGTCGCGTCGTTGAATCTTCAAGTCCATGGTTGTTTTCCCTGTCTCTAGTAACATCCTCAGAAGTTGCAAAATTTAACTCAGGCCACTTTCCTTCTCGTAGCTATAGCAGCTAATCTGCTGTGGTACACTTCTCCTTTCAGAATATGAAGACTTACCATTGCCCTCAATGAACAACTTGCAGGCGAATTCCCATGGTCCACTGAAATCAAAAATGCCAAGCTTTTTCCAGTCCTCCATGAAATGAAAGTAAGACACCGCCACATCCTTCGGGTTGCGAGCAACGTAAATATATTTACACTGAGAATCTTTTTTTGCACTTTTAGGGGTAGTTGGGTAAGGAAGGTGGGTCTTCATCAGACGAGGGCTTGGCAGAGTTTTAAAGTCAACCAACATCTCTCTGACAGCACTGCAGGCAGCGCCTTCAAAGTATGGGATCCGGAGCATTTGTCTTTCGGTGCTGATTGTTCCCTGATTGTAAATTTGCCAGACAATTTCCTGCACCCAAGTTGTTCCTAAAGACAACGAGCGATGCAAAATTGAAGCAACCTATCGTTTTCGTTCTTTTAAACATGAACGTTCAAAAAGTGACTGTGCACATTCTATATTTTACCCAATTACATGAAACTCTGTATATCTATGACGAACGCTGTTCTGTGATAGCCCCGGTTGCCGTGATCTTCACCTCTTGAGATTACGGACCTACGACGCGAAATGACCAAATTCGAAGTTCTCTATGGAACGTGAAAGTGAAACTGCGAGAAATTTTCTGCATTCATATGAGCTTGGACTTCATCCCCTCTCTTCGGTTAAAGATTAATCGCACAACTTTTAAACAATAGCTGAAAAGAATGAGAGAGGATGCATTTTAAGCTGGGTGAACTTTGAAATTTGAAAATGAATTAATCAGCATGTCAAGAGCTTGGGACAAAGAGAAATAGAAACCTAGTACATGGCCTTGCTCTCCATGAGTTCTCCGCAGCTCGCCCGGTGTTTAGGAGGTCATCGGTTCGAATCCTGTCGGGGACTCAGATTTTTTCTTTATCCCACGCTCGTGACATGTTGATTATTTAGTCATAAAAGTTTGAAAAGACTTGAACTGGTAAGTCCGTTTTTCAGTGACGTTTTGTGGGATCGTAAGGTCTCTAATTTGCGATCGTTACATCGTCGGAATAGATTTTACTTGTTCCATCTCGACGATTGTGCCCGTCCACATCGTCCTGCTTTGTCACGTCTCATCATCATCATCATCGTTTGGGACAACTCCACCGTTGATGGAGACTGTGACGTGGACATAGATGCTTAAAAATGGGGGGCTGGGGCACCTAATTAACCATCGTCTATGACTAAGAAATGGCATTATTTGAGTACTATCCAATAATTCTGTTTAAATTATTGTAAATAGCACCTTGAGAGTACGAACCTGACTTGGGATATGAAACGACGAACACGTCATCTGGTCGGGTTTCGAAATGGGAAATATAGTCGGCTAGCAACTCTGGATCTTTTGTGAAAAACGATGGAATTTTTACTCCCAAAACGTCCCAGTATTTCACTGATGTCCATTCGCCTTCTGTTATTTGAATCACTGGAAAACCTGCCATGGTAAATTCCGCGTTACAATCTTGATCAGCTTTGCACAAACAATCGAACAGCTTTATCTGTTTTCAAACAGAAAGCCTGCATGCGATCTGTAACGTTCATTATTATATGGTTAGGGTTCTGCTTGCGGCCAAGGTGAAGCAAATCCTGTGTTCGGATTGGCTACCCGACTAACCCGAGCGGGCAAGATGGATCTATCAAGCCCCTTCGGGATTTCCCGCTTTGGTCCCGCGAGAAAAAAGCTTCGGTCAAGATGGCCGGACATTGGGCTTGTTTTTTTGCGTGTCATTTGAACTCGACCTTGTCTTCGTCCAAAAACCGCAAAATAGAACTTGGCCGATAACCAGCTACCTTGACCTCGCATAACGCATATGCATGCACGATCTCATTATATTTACTTACTAGAGGCAAATATTTACTGAGGTCAATGTTTCCATCCTCGTTCCTCTGAGTCACGGTATCGCACCCGGCTTTAAAACAAAAATACCCTTATAGAATTTTCCGAGAAGTCATGTATTTGCAATCCATGTTAAACTTAAAACACCCTTAACTTTTCATAGACAATATGTTCAACTCTGGCAACAATTTGTTGACCATACGTTTGAACAGAAAAGTGCGTTTCAGATTTTGCACAAATAGCAACTAACAAACAGAAATGCCAACCAATGAGGTGGTCTCTTACAAGAGCAAAACCACAGGGTTCAATTACTAATAATGCAGACTTTACTGCACGCAATGTCTAAGTCAAGGTACGTGCAGTGCCGTGTTTTCATGTAAAAGTTCTTAGTGAGCACTGAAAATCTGGTCTCTTACCCAGGTCTACGCAGCCGTTGTCGCGCAACGCTCCTCGCCAACAGGGGTTGGGCGCGTTGCGTGACGATCCGTTGCGTGACGTGACGTTGAGTGATGACCACCAACCACTGTTCAGGATATGACCCTGCGCTCCTTTCCTCTCTGCTCGGAAGGAACAAGACCGGACCCAATCTAGCATTACAGGGAACATAGAGATGAAACAGAACACACGTCAAGTGGCACAAGATTTTGGCCCCATTTGAATACCAAAACCGAGCGCCAAGTTCAGAACCACAAGGTTGAAATATCCACTTACTCAAACGAGATCAGGATACGTACGGTGCCATGTTTTCGCTAAACGTTCTTCCTATACTCTGTGCGCGAGCAGCGTGGTACATGCAGAGGAGACAAAGAACATAGAGATCAGAACATGAGTCCAGTGATCGCTCATAGAAAAGCTTAAATTAACAATGGAAATTATGAAGTGTTTCGAAAACTTAAGACTTTTTTAACGGCGACAACAACAACAGTCTTACAAGAGTATATCATATTATCATTTAATCATTAAAAACCAAACTGACACGCACGTAGATGGCTAATTCTCGTTTTTGCTATTTTTGTAGATACTGCGGAGCGTGCAGAATCCGAAATCCAATGTCATTCCTCCTCTATATCTCAAAATCAAACTCTAAACCAGTTCCTTTCAGTTTCTCCAACACTTCCTTCTCAAATCTCTCATTCAGCTCTTACGCAACAATGGCGAACTCTGCTCTTCGTCCATTATCTTGTAACTGATCTCGTTTTTCTTCATTCCTTGGAAAGTACATTGCTCCGCAATACGGTTGATGATTTCATCAGAGAGTGGGTGGTTCAAGAACTCCGCTATCCTTCGAACATAGGAGGGCAAATCCTTAGATGCATAATGTATTGTCAAAGTTACAGTCAAGAAGACTTTTGCAGGGACTGATCAAACAACGTGAAATAGAGTTAAGTTGCCATATTTCGACTGGCCAATACCAGTCTCCATCAGGTTTATTGAGATATCACGAATTTACAGAAATATATATGAACTAAAATAATGACCTCAAATTACATAATATGACGTGGTATGGTGTGGCTACTTAAAGAGACAAGATAACAAAAAAATAAAAGATATACTATATATAGTTACAGTTCATCACGTTTATTGATGCCCAGAGGCTCAATTGTCTTAGCTTTATGGATAAGGTGAGCTTCACGTGCTTTCCTGAAAGAATCACGCCCATGTTTAAGTTTTTCAATAGGAATCAAGAGCACATGATTGTCGGAATGATTGCTGGTAAGGAAGTGTTCTGAAACTGCAGTATGGATGTAAATACCAGTAGGGTTGAGTATAGGTCGTCTTTGTTCATTAAAACGGTCTTTGAGGCGACGTTTAGTTTCTCCAATATATTGAGAAAGATTGTTCGTACACGGTTTTTGCAGTGTTTTTTTTTTACCTTAACTAAACAATGTATTGTCAGTAGATTTCAATTCATCAAGGACCCAGCATACCATTGTAGTTGCGCTACAACAGGTGCTTGCAAGCGGCCCAATTCAGAGTCGACGTTTCAGTTTGGCTTTCCGGCTTTAGATAAAAGGGTCGCTCGATAATTCTTAGCATGTGAATTGACACGCCAACAAAACGTATCGAGTATATATACTCCCCAAAAGATCTTTTTGGGTACATTTCGCTCAAATGTAGAGTCACGATTTAAGGACTCCTAATCTACAAAAAAAATACCGTATTTATTCGATTAACCGCCCTGGCCGCTTATTAAATTTCTGGACCTTGAGAGTGGGCGTTTATTCGAGGTGGGCGCTTATTCAAGGCTGGGCGCTTATTAAATTTTCAACATTTTCAGCAAGTGAATTATGTTTATTTTGCAACTAAACAACTGAACGCTAATAACAAAACGCGAAGAAGTAACAAAGCAAGGTTTCTGTAAAATACTCTGAACAAACCTTCGTCGTCGGGGAAGTTTCTTATTAGAATTTATTCACTCAAGACGGTGGGGTCCCAATCAAACTCAAATAAACGCTCACCCCCAGGAGGAGGGGGTGGGCGCTTATTCGAGGCTGGGCGCTTATCAACTTTTTCTACCTTTAGGATGGGCGCTTATTCGTGGTGGGCGCTAATTCGAGTAAATACGGTAACCATAACCTGTGTTGTCTAGAAAGCACAACAAACCGTTAACCCATGCGATGAACCATGTCGCAACCTGTTTACCCAAGTGAAAGTTTAAGTGAGCAATCTATTGTTGTTGGAGGTTCAGAAGGGTCTGGACTCCACTCCCCTTAAAAAATCTCTCAGACCAAAGCTAAGGATACCACAACAAAATATTTTAAATTCATAATTAACTACTTCTGAAATAATTCACTCAAGTGTCTCTTACAATTTTCATCTCATAGCTTTGAAATAAAACTTGCGTTACCTAACCTGTAGTACTGTTGCCTTTCAAATCACGGGCACTTGTTCAAGATTAGGAAAGTTTGACAAAATCGTTTTATCAACAAACAAAAGATGCAAGTGTTTGAAAACTGAGAATTCATAGCCTGGGAGTGAGCTTTCTACTGGAAATGGAGAGAAACAAAGAAATACAATTTCGTTCACAGAGCTAGAGGCTGCGATCCCGTACGCTCCCGCTGGATTTTGAAGGATCTTGGACGAGATGGCGCAGAAATTCAGTGGGGAACTTGGCAAACAGTAAAATGTCTTCAGCTACTGTTTGCCACTCTAATGATCAGTTGAAATCTTCAAAGCAGAAAAACAATGCTGTTTGTATACCTGCCAACCCTCACGCCTTAGGCGTGAGTCTCACGCCTGCGGGTTGAAAACTTCGATCTCACGCCCGCTCACGCCTGCGGACCAATTTCTCACGCCTGATTGAAAAATGTGAGTTGTTGTCGTCTTGCTGGACACAATTTCCAAAAATATGTTAACTCAGACCCATGTAACGAACGAAAACCATGTGTAAAATGAATAAATGACAATACCTTCCTCGCGATCTCTGATTTTGTGGATAAGCGTTTTCTCGATAACTTCGCCTTCGGCAGACTTCGGACGTCTTCGGAAGACTTCAGACGTCTTCGGAAGACTTCGGACTTCTTCGGGAATCTTCGGAAATGATCGTGTCGTTTTCAAAAATCCGAGCACTCCCAGGATAAAAATCTCACGCCTACATCTCAGAAAAACTTGGCAGGTATATGTTTGATTTTCTACAAGCTGATGCATTCCCAGTATGAAAATGAAAACATTTCTGCCAAGGTCACACTATATGTATCCCTACATAACGGAATTAGCAATTTGCAACATGGCGCCGAGTCGTGCTTCGAGGTGTATTCTGTTATTTAATTCGAGGAACGTTTGATCGTAACTCACAAACATGGCTTTGGTGGCGGGGATGGGTGTTGGTGTTTTACTACTGCTAATATTTTGGACTCTAGGCATTGTAGGTTGTGTAGCGTTGTCAAGAGCCGAAGGACCTTTGAAGTAAGCTTAACTCTAAGTGAAAACTTTCTAAACTTACTAGCTTATAGTAAACACTGCCTCTTTACAGTGATCAGTTTTGATATTACAGTCTAACATAGAGAAGAAAAAGGTGTTTTTACTGCTTTACATACCTGTGTTTTTATTGCGTGCTGGGTATCTTTACGATCATGTGTATATCAGTATATGGTTACTTGAATGTGTATGCATTTCTCTATATGCTATATATTTACAGGGCTGTCAACTCTCCCGGATAATCCGGGAGACTCCAGATTTTGAACCTTTTCTTCCAGTCTCCAGATTAGAGGCTGAAATCTCCCGGATAATCGCCGAAGTTTGCAGTTTCTTGTAGAATCGACTTTCTGACAATGAAATTTCAAAATTGCGTTGTTTTAGCCATTTTATTGTTAACATCGAACGTTTCCTCACAAACTCCGGTATGCCATTGTTATATAAGCAATGATGTGATTGGTGGGAAGTAAGCTAATTAGGTCAAATGTTACAATTCCAACAATATCTCTTTCACGCGTTTTTTTCCACAAATGACATCATGTGCTGTTTCCAATAATGACATCATTTATCATCCCTCGACCCCACATCAATTCTCAATATTTGAAGACATGGGGGGTTGACAGCCCCGCGCTACCGTTTTCTAAAATTTAAGCTTAGATCAATTCTCTCTTCTGCATTTAGAAATGCTGTTGTAGGAATATTCTTGCTTGTTGTTATTCTCACATTGGCTTTGATCTTCTGGCCAAGAAAAACTAAGGAAGAGGAATTGGCAGGATCCACAGCTAAAAAGGTGTGCATTGGAATGGTTGTGTGTTTATTAAAGGGGCAGGTTCATGGTTCAGCGCATGTTCATTAATTAAATTACTTTTTTCCAATTTATGATTTATTCTATCGGATTATAATCTCACTCACATGTATCTCAGCCATCTAAGAGTGTATTTCAAAGTAGAAGTGTGTTTCACAGTAACCTGAAGTAGGATGGAACAGTACTAAAATCGGAGAAAAAATTAGTGGATTATGCCAACACTACCAATGTCGAATTTGTTGTTGACCTGAAGGTTTTATTCCATGGTTGATGAATTTACAGCTATTTGGACATAAGTTGTTCAAGTGACTGCCAGAGGAGTGTGCAGATTCAGGAGCAGATCTAGGGGGAGGGTGCAGGGGGTGTGCACCCTCCCCCCCTGAGATGACCTGCTGTTTTCTAATACAACTGGTATTCTGCAAAAAAAAAAACTATGTGGTTTATTGGTGTTGAAGTAGAGCAAGAGACGAGTGCACCCCCTCCTAAAAAAAATCCTGGATCTGCCCCTGAGATTGGTTCTTTAACAACATTAAGACGTGATCATATTGCTTGCATAGACGATACTGCATGTCCCCCGGCACAAAAATAGCATCTTGATTAATGAGCATGTACTGAACCGTGAACCTGTCCCTTTAACCCTTTAAGTCCCAATATCCACATACAAATTCTCCAAACTGGTCTCCATACATTTCCTTGAAGAATTATTTGAGAGAATTTGGTAAAAGATCAAATATTTTTCTCTTTGTGATTATTTTGTTAATTCTCATAGACTTTGCTCATGATAGTCTATGGATATCGTTAGGAGAAAATTGATCTTGAGCACTATTGGGACTTAGAGGGTTAAGAATGAACAGAATATAGTACAGACTAACACCTTGTGTGGCATTTCTGTGGGGTTGTCCATGACCAACCTGAGAAAAGGTCAGTAGTTTAAGACCTTCAGATATTTCATTAACCCTTTAAGCCTCAATATCCACATACCAATAAATTATTAAATTCTGTAAACTTATCTCCATACATAACTGTTGAGAGAATTTCATAAGAGATCAAAGCATTTTTCTTTTACTGATGATTTAATTAATTCTCACCCTTTCATCTCAATTGTTTACTGATATTGTTAAGAGAAAGTTGATTTTGGTCACCCTTGGGACTTTTAAAAAGGGTTGATGAGAGGACTAGGATCTACTGTGAGTAAATTGGATGCATTTTGCTAAAAATTATGTTACTTCATATTTTACAGGGCCTCCATTTATAAAGATTGTTATTATTATTATTATTATTACTATTATTCTTCATTTTGCCTTGAGAATGGTGTCATGATGATACCGAAACATCGGCTTTTAACGCTAATATTCGCTTGCTTATGTTTTAAGAAATCGTTATTGATCAAGATTATTATTATTATTATTATTATTATTATATTTTGTTCAACAGATTGAAGTTGATGAACTGATTATTCCTAAGACTGTCCTGTTCGTGTTCCTCTGCATCTTTGCCGCGGTTGCCTTTGTTTTCCTGGTTCTTCACTGGATGGAGGCAGTATACTCACCTGCCCTTACCTCCAGGAAAACATACACATTCTAACAGGCAGATTCTGTTGATATGAACCAGCGATGCATGGATGATAACAAAATCAATGGAGAAGCATAAATAATTATTCTTCACTGTCTTTATCTTCATCTTAAATGGCATCATATTGAGCCATGTCTTGAAAGGCCTAGTTCCAGTGGTTATGCAGAGAAGCTTGTTGTGGCTTGCAAAAATATTTGCTTTACCGCTGTTTCGGATAACATGCGACCTGCAATGTCAAAAATGTCTTTGGACTTTGGGTTTTTCTGTGACGTCAGTCAAAATCTGAAGGCTCGGCACTTTCTAGCGGATCTCTTAGGAAACAGAAGTTTACTTCAACGGGTTCAAAAAGTCATGGTTTGTGATTTGTGATTGGCGGATTTCGATCTGTTTTGTATGGTGTGTTAGGAGGATTTGTGCTATGATGTTCTTTTGTGTGATGTAAACTTTTCGCGTTTTAGCTTTCACATTTTTTGCCCTCTTACTTAAACATGGCAGGTTTAGATTCCCAAGGTGAAATTGTTCCTATAGAGCTTCAAATCCAGATATGGGAGAAAACAAATTGGTACATTCCCGCTAACAGTTAATTTTGCAGCTTCTGCTTGTTATTGCGGCACTTTATTTGACAAGTAAGGATTAGGTGTTATGGAAACGGTTTGATTGACATCGAAGAAAAACCCAAAATCCTGAAACAATTTTGACAATGCCGTCCATGTTATACAAACCAGCTGTAAATGTCATAAAGGACAATCAATAGCACCATGAAACAATGTCATCTCAGGAATTCCAGATGATCTGCAGAGATGCTTGTAGTAGCTTGTACAATTCATGGTTTTCAATCTCGTAAAGGAGAGTGGTTTAGTGATACTGTGCTGCTTATTTGATTGTGTAAATTTAAGTGACAACAACATTATGACTCTATTATGGATGTCAAAGTGCTAATATTACACCACATCATACTTAATTAGGTAACAAAAATGTTACTTTATTTACGATCTTCAAGTACATCCTGAAGATTTTAGTAGCTATAATTTAATTTATTGCCGGTATTTTTTGTGTATATTAAATAGGTATGTAAACAATGCATTAAAGACAAATTATGTACAGTGATTATTGAGAGAGGTTTTTGTAATAATTATACCATAAAATTTCAAAAATAAGGCCAGGGGCTTTTATACATTTTCAAAGGCACTTTTTGAGAGGGTTAAGGGGATTGCCTCTTTGCAGCTCGGAGTCAGGAGACCTATCTCATGCTGAAACCACGGGATACAAAAAAGTACCAAAAAGTACCCGAAATTGAAACAGCTTCAAACAAAATGTGGTGGGTCTGCCAGGTTTTAGTTTTAGACTGCCTTACGGTCTAGCATGATTTTTTTCCTCACAGAACCTTATAACTTAAAATCATCATACAATCTCCTTTTAATATGGTTATCACCCTAAAACTAATTTGTTTTCTTGCTTTTTCTATCTCTGGTATAACAGAAATTGAATGACCCAATTTCTGTATTTTGCAGGTCCAAGAGAGGAAAAATCCTTTTTTTTAAAAAAGGATTTATTCTCTCTTGGCAGGTAACAGGAAATTGGGTTTTAAACATCAAGGGATTGTTTAGTACTTTCAGAGCTGTGTTGAGGTTGCATCTGCAATAAAAGTTAAATTCCAGTAGAGTGGAATTCATTGCCCTTTCCTAAGTTATGTTCCTCAAATGATCTCAAGTACCGAAAGGTAGTACCCCCGGAGGGGGCTCCCATAAGAAGGGGCGGGGATGCTAACTTAGGGGTGTATATTTTGGATTTTGGGTCTTACTTAGGGTGTTCTGGGCAAAACACCATTATATTTAGCCATAAAGGTCTTTTTAGGGTTGCACATGATGAAAGTTATAAAAATAACTATACATTTGTCTGTGTTTTAAAATGGTCTCTTTCAGGGGTCAAAAAAAGGTTGGGCCATGTCCAGATTGGTCTCCTTAGGAATTTCCGATAAGCATCCCTGCCCCTTTTTTAGGGGAGTCGCCCCCGGGTTAGCGCTCTGTCTCACAATGAAGTCCTGTTCTTTGACCTGTGCCAGCAGTTTTAGTTCAGTCTGAGTTCTTCACTCAGGCACTTTTACTAAGCGCATATCAAGCTTGAGGTGACTGATCCTGATTAGTAGCTATTAACCGGGGAAAGCTACTCCTGGGAATTCTTGGAGGGGTGTGCCACTGGGTTCTCCAAATTCAGTGATAGATTGTGCTCGTAAAAGTTGCATCATGCAACTACCCTATTTCAGACCAAAAAATGTCCTTTTCCATGGCCACACCCATTTTAAATCTGTACCCTCTAGGACCTCTAGACCATGACTTTACATAGGCATTAAGCCTTACTTAGATTAAAACGTCAACAAAAAGGGTAACCTTTTTCAGACCAAAACGGTGCGTTGTCGTTGATTTGTTTCATCGGTCCTAACTTTAATCTGGAGGGTGTGAGGTTCCAATCTTGCTCTGTATAGATTTTCGATTCGTTAGTCAGCGGGGCAATTGCTGGCGGTAAGTACGTCATTTATGGTAATTATAATGTACCGCGATATATTATTGCACTCTTGAACAACGCGACATGGATAATTTGGTAACTGCCCTTGAAAATGAAATTTTGGGGAAATGTGAGGGAAGTTCACTGCCTCCTCTGTCTACTTCCACCTACACCGATGAAAAAGATGGAGCTCTCCTCCGCAAAGCGTTGCTTGGGCAAACTATCTGCTACATTGTATCCGCTGTTGTTGTACAAGAAGGTCGCGTTTTGATGATGAGAGAAGCCAAAAGATCTTGTCGAGGAACATGGTATCTGCCAGCTGGCAGAGTTGAGAAAAATGAATCTCTTAAAGAGGGTGTCATAAGAGAAGTGCGAGAAGAAACTGGTCTCAACTTCCAGCCAATTTCGATCATTTGTATCGACTCTCAGGAGACATATTGGTTTCGCTTCACTTTTGTCGGAAATATCACAGGAGGAAAGCTTAAAAGCTTAGAGGAGCAGGACTCGGAGTCCATGGAAGCTGGCTGGTTTACACCAAGCGACATTTTTTCCTCCCTTGTTCTCAGAGGGGGTGACGTTCGTCCTTTGATAGATGCCGGGATAAAATGGTACGAAACCAGGCAAGGAAACCCCATTTGCAGATCCCTGCCAGTTAAAAAACCCCACAAAAATATAATTTTCAGATTGGTGGTAGTTAAAACGCAACCAAAAGATTGCAAGAAGTCCTTGTTTTTTGTTCTAAAGAATGGCAAATTTGGGGATAAATCTAATCCCCATTTTCCTTACAGGATTGTCAATAAATTTGATAGCATGAATGTCATTTCTGCGGTTGAACAGTTAATGAGAGACATTAACAGTGGAATTACATACAAAACACATGGCTACCTCAGTGTTGAACACACTGGAAAGCCTTCAGGAGATGTGGATGGGCTTTGTCTTACACTCCTTGTAGAAATATTCATACCACTGGAGGATGGCATTTTAAACGACAGTTATAGCTGGTTTGAGGTTAAAGAACAGGATCTCATAGATAAGATTTGGGAGCTCATTGATAAAGGCTGTGTAGAGCTTGTACAATGCTAAAAGAAATGCAAAGCAGTGACAATGGACCTAACATTCTTCCTTACAATACAGCTGGCCGTCCTCGGATTGTGATGGGTGCCTCAGCTCTGATATGACTTTTTGCAAATGATTGAAAGCATGTTTGCAATCAATGTTGAGAGACAAGTTTATTGGACAAAGAGAAAGAATAAAAGTGACTTCCCACTTGGTTATTTTTTCTTTTTTCTCAGATATTCACATGCCATACTCTTTCCTTGCCTTGCACTGATGTAATTAATTCTGTTTTGCCCTAGTCAAAGAGTCATGAATTGCTTAGGCACTAAAATGTTTACACCCAATTGATGAATTATGTATATATATCTCTGACCCCTCCCCTCTGGTGCCCTTCTTCCTCTGCAAAATAATAATAAGATATTAAACAGACTGAGAGGCTTCCTTGAAAGTAGTGTCACTGAGCAATTACTTATTCTTACAAATTTGTTGACCAGCAGAAAAATAATAAACAATGATTATTGCGATGAGGTTAAGTATGGTTGAAGAATTAGGCAGTGAGTGAAAAAAGTGTTCCAACAAAAAAAAATGGTGCTAATTTTCTTCCCTCACCTGGCCAATGGCTGGGTTATGGTGGAACAACATGAGGGAGGTGAGATTGAATGCCATCATATTATGAAGGAACACTTTGCTGCCACTTCAGTTCATGTATGATTGTTCTTTACCATCTCAGATAAAAAGTGGCAGAATTCAGATACATCGTGACACCAGGGTCTACACACGTTATTAGCAATTAAATTAATGGTTGGGTGTCCAACTACTGTATGTATTAATGATTGGGTGTCCAACTACTGTATGTATTAATGATTGGGTGTCCAACTACTGTATGTATTAATGATTGGGTGTCCAACTACTGTATGTATTAATGATTGGGTGTCCAACTACTGTATGTATTAATGATTGGGTGTCCAACTACTGTATGTATTAATGATTGGGTGTCCAACAACTTTCAGTCTACAGTAGAAATAAACTTGTTGTTGTTGTTGTTGTTGTTAATGAGTCCTGAGAACAATCTGAAGGAGTAGTGTAGGAGCTGCTCATAAGGTCTCTCCTGTTTGGTTGCAGGAAACAATAACATGTCATTCTTCCAATTGTCTCAGTATTTCAGGGGCGTAGCCAGGATTTTTCAAAGTGGGGGGGCACAGCAGGGACACCATCCGGGGATCGCCGACTATATATGGTTTATACCGCTGCTCTCCCTCGTGTATCAGCGGGCTCAGTTGTATTATTGCGGCATTAAGGCCCATATTAACTTAAAAAAAGAGCCATTGACGAAAATACTTTTCAAAAAAACAAATTTTAAAAAAGTGGGCTTTTCAACAATGGCATCTTTTACGGCCAAGATATTGTCATGGCGTTTTCGCCAGCTGAATATTGTAGGTTGTTTGCTCAAAAGAAGGCCTACCAAGGGGGGTCACGGTCACCCCAGGACTCCCCCTAGCTACGCCCCTGTATTTTTTGGGGTCAGGGAAATGCACCATTGGTGACTTCTCTTCCAAGTAGCTGCTACATGACCCATCTGAAGAATTATGCAGATTGAGCAGGGTATTATCCACTGAGGCTTCCGATAACTGCATGGCTCAGATCGTACAAAGGCCAAATATAATTCATACTTTAAAACATGCTTACCTTGAGTGGTGTTTGATCTGGCAGGTATTCTTCAAATAGCAGGTGTGTCATCCATTGAGTTTTAATTTCTGTCATTGCTATATTTTTAGGCAGAGGGTTGGCTATTTCTTCTTGGCAAAATGTGTGAAACTTTCTGCCAATAATTTTCTCCAGCACTGCTAAAACAACTGAGTCAACCCAACCTCATCCCCAGGACTTCTCAGTGGTCATCCCTTTTTCAGGTGATAGCTTGTATTATCGATGTCATTTTACAGGACATCACAAGCATCTTCCAAATTTGGTGAATGCTAGTTGGTTTTTGTAGAATAAAACGGGGGATTTGAGCCAAAGCTCATGGATGTTGGTACAGAATCTAAAATAACCTAAAATAATAAAAGAAGGAATTATTACTTTATGTTTACCACCTTGGTCTGAAAAAAATTATGGAGAAAAAATTATGTGCCGAGCAGTCTTCTTTCCAACTTATCAGAAGGAAGTGGCTGTTTTTATATAAAGGCCTTTAGTAAGATTTCTTTTATCAAAGTTTGATCTATTTACATCAGCATTTTAATGCAGCAGAGAGATTATTTTTCGCGGTCCAATTTCATACCGGAAATGATTTCGACCGGAAGTATTAGACTCAGACGAGTCACGTGACCATCAGCTGTCCAGCATACAACTCATTTATTTCGAGAAAACACACTTAGGTTAGATAAGCTACAGTGTTGAATTTTCTAGATTATTTTGAATATCCCTGCGGCTTAAATTACCTTAATGATTAGAATCTTCACCATATTTAAGTTACCGCAGGTTTAATTTGGAAGCAGTCTGTTTCTACGTAAGGACCATCTACAGATCGCACAGTATGGAAAGCCTCGCGTGAGTTTTTGGTAAGTCACGTATACAGTTAGATGAACTATTTTTTTTTAAATTCTTTTTGCGATGCAAACAACTTAGAGTCTTCCAAGGGGCGAACCCGTTTTTAAATGATTGATTTTTTTGTAGAGGAACATGAACATCTGACAAGCATCTGCAAACCCCGGCTGAAAACACATCAATGGCGGCTTCAATAGATGTGTTTCGCTCCTAAATTTTACAGAGGGCTGAATATTTAATACGCCTTTTTGTTTATGTTATTTCAGCTAATTGTTTAACTTCAAAATAGTCTGTTTTGCATACTAACAGATCTTCATAAATTACCCTTAAAAGTGTTTCTCGCTGGCATCGAAGTTTTCATCAATATGAAAAGCTACCAAATTTTTAAAGCCAATCTCAGGACGTGGGTCAAGTTTTCAGTCTGTTAAAGAACGTCTAAGTAAGTAGAAAAATGAAAAACTAGGATTTTTTTTATTTTTGAAACTGTGATATGGTGATTTGTTTTTGAAGTCAAAACAATGCATTTCAAAGATGATATTGCAGTAATGAACATTTCCAGGTGTATACCTGTTGTCGGTAAAATTCGTTATTCTCATCAGGTATTGATCAGCCTATATATTATTTTACACTTTATAGCTTTTTGCTAGAGTTTATTTCTTACCGTGGTAACTAGCAGGTGGAATTACTGCTTTTACTTGAGAACAGCTTTTAGCCTACAACATAATTCATTAAATACCCATCTGCTCTTAAATAAACTGGCCAAAATTGAAGACCTTAACTGCCTTTCCCCCCTCAATTTTAAGCTTTCTTTTATTTTCAGCTGTGAAAAATATTAGGTTTATTTATTTTAAAAACTACATCTCTCCATATGCAAATTTTCGTGAGATTTTCCTGAGATGGCTTCCCTTGACTTGATAATTACACATGTATTTTGGATAAGTCATTGCTGAAAGACATTGCAATCAGGACAGATCTCAATTTTGACATTTTTTGTTGTCAGATTGCTAAGCCAATAAATTTGCTAAGCGACAAATTTTGTGCCATAAACCTATGAACACTTTCAGAGTGATGGATAATGTTATACCATTATTCATAACAGTCTGTCGAATTTAAAGGCCACCTGCTCTGACCCGTTATCTTAAGAGGAAGATGTTCATTAGATACCCTGCATTAGTTATTGTATTTATTTGAAGAAGGAAAACAGTAATCATTATTTGCCTTTTTCTGTAATGAAACTATCACTGTAATGCCTGCAAAATTTTTTTTTTAAGAGCATCAGTTAATGGTCTTTCCTGTGGAGAGGGGGGGTTGGTGGGTTGGGCTGGTTAGTAAATTAATGCCTAGAAGGGGATTACAGGAACCTCTATTCAGGGGACACCCTCAGGACCATAGAAAGTGTCCCCTGAATAGGCTGGGGTTTGTTAATTATTAACCAACAAGATAAAATATTTTTCTTTTATTCTGCCTCGGAATCTGCTGCGGTCATTATTTCATGCAGCTGGATATGTATAAAAAATTATGATTAACTTATGGCCCCTTTTTGAACTGTGGACATACCTATCCCCTCCCCCTGTGTACCCTTACCCCCTCCCTCCAAAATCAATGTTGTATTTAGACCCTCAAGTCTTTCTTGGGGGTGGTTTGGGGGGGGGGGGGTGGATTTACGGTATTTAAAGAGAATGAAATAATAAATAGATGAAATTGTTGATAAAAGTAGCACCAATTTTAGACAAGTGTGTCAACTACTTTTGTCCCTGATTGAAGGTTTCACAACCCAGAAAAAGTGTCCCTTTTCCCTGAATAGCCTTTGTCCCTTCAATAGAGGTAACAAGTACCGAATTTAGTGTCCCGTGAATGGAGGCTTCCCTTCAATAGAGTAAGTTAGTGGTCTCCCAAAGGAGAGGTTTCACTGTACCTATACCTTTTTCAGGCAAGAGCTGGATAAATAGATTTCACAAGTGAAGACATAACAAAGGAGAGGGAAATTATGCCATTTTGGATTTTTAAAGAGTCTTATCTGTATCTCAAAGAGATACCCAACAGTTGAATGTAAGAAAGGTTTGTAGTCAAGAAAAGACTGACGAGGCTGCTTACCGGTAGCCATTAACCAGAATCCTCGTTGTGGGAATTGATGAAGGAGATATATTTTGTTTTGTTTTTTCATTAAATGATAGAGAGGGAGGACAGGAGGGTGTGAACATGGGAGAATACAGGGTGGGGTGGGAGGGGGTAAGGAAGGCAGGCGAAAGGCAGGAGAAGAAAGGGTAGGAGGTGATTGGATTTGACCCTTGTTCCCTGATAATAGTGGTGCATCATGAACAATTCCTTGTTGATAGGCACAAGGTATATAAGCACCTGTCATGGTCTTCTGACCAAAGTGTAAGGAATGACTAAAGGACATTTTTCTGTCTTTCTTCTGCAGAATTTGTGTACAGTCCAGACATGGCAAACCCTGCCACCATACCGACACCTGTAAAAGATGTCCAGGGTGATGGCCGTTGGATGAGTATGGTGAGTATACCTGGGGGTGGGGCTGTCCCACCATGCAGTACCCCCTTCAATTTACCTTGGGGAGTCTGCTGTGGTGTTCCTGTGACTTTGTACCTGTTCTCAAAGGGATACTCCAGAGGTATAGTGATATAGGCATGACTGGAAGATATCTTGGGGGTTCAAAGTTTGCATTATTATTTTTTTTTTTGGTGGGAATATTTGGAAAGCATATTGGGTGCCTAATTTAAGTATTAATTTATGGGGTATTCAAAACAATCTGAAGATTGGTACTGTGTGAGTATACCAGCCATGTAGTTATGCCTAGTACAACCAAACATTGAACATTTAATGGGAATAAATGTTTTGACCAGGGACGTTTTGTCTTTTGCTGAAAGCCCTGGGTGCTTTTGTGTTTTTTTTGTTTTTGACCCATGACTTTGACTCTTGAGTACCCCCCAGACCCTATTCAACACAAGGATCTATACTTACTGTACAGAATGAAAAAGGAGGTTTTTTTTTCCTCTGAGGCTAAAGAATGAAAGGGAAATGAAACTTCAAATTTCGTAAGTTGGAAAGGAAACTTTCAAATTTCATAAGAGGGCCATACTGCAGAATCAGGTCAATCACAGCAATGCATACTAACTGAGAGATATAATAAGATATTACATTACAATAAATCAGAAAATTGTTTTATGATTTAAGAATAGTTAAGCATCACAATTGTTAAAATTTGTAGTAATGGTTAACTCATTAATGTTTTTCGCTCCCTATTAAATAGCATGAAAGATTTTTGCATGAGGCCAAAGTTTACCCATGTGATGTTTTATTCATTGGCGACTCACTTATACGGAATATGTTTGAAACTGAGGTAAGGGATCGCTTGGCCATTATTTTTTAATGGAAATAAATATTAAAATTGAACACTAACATTTTCTTTTTCAATTATACATTGTAAATTTAAGTGAGACACCCGATCTGCACAATCTGATTGGTTCTCCGAATATCCTCGGCTTGTCTATCACTACAAAATAAATATTTCAAATTACTTAAATTATTGATGTAACTTTGATAAACAAGGACCTCTATCGTAACTTTTGATGATGTTACTCTTTTCAGGTATGGGATAGCAATTTTGCACCATTAAATTCCTTGAATTTTGGAATTGGAGGTGACTGTACTGAACACATACTTTGGAGAATAGAACATGGTGAACTAGATGAGGTCAAAGCCAAGGTGAGAATATAATTTGCCTTGTTTTTTTCTTATTTCATTTGTAATAATTACAGTAGCACAAATTAATTATTAATTTGTGCTACTGTACTCCAGTAGAGAGTAAAATGTGACATTCAGTCAGTGGCTTGGAAGTGGATTTAGGACATATTAGTTTCAATCAGGTTATGGATATTTTTTGAAATATTATTATTATTAATATTATTAATTATTTTAAAAGTTGTGTGTTCTTATTAGGTAAGATTGCTGACTGCTCGTCATTTTTCCAGCTGTGTGTTAAGAATGTGTTCACTTTTTCAGGCATTAAGGATTGAAAGCGTGTAAAATTTCTAACTAAGGGCCTGTTTCCATGGAGGTGGAAGACCGCAGACAGGTGAGGTAACATGTGGCTGGTCACCCCACCTATCATGTAAACATGATCAAATTAAAATGAGAGATTATATGGACAGGGGAGTTACCCCACCTAAGCAGGTTACCTCACCTACCTGGGGTTCCCTACCTCCATGTAAACAGGCCCTAAAATACTTATGTGAAATACGTATTGAAAGTTTATTTCTATCATCTTTCAATTTAAGGTTGTGGTGTTATTGGCTGGAACAAATAATCACCACAGTTCTGCTGACCAACTTGTAGAGGGAATTGAGGCAATTGTTTGGAGTATCTCAAGCAAGTTACCCGCCGCTAAGATCATTGTCTTGGTGAGATAAATGTACAGGGATACCATCTTCATTAACTGTAAATTCACAGTCACCATAACCTTATTGACTATCCTAACTTGAACCACTTTACTTCTTAACCTAAAGTTCAGTTAATAAGCCTTGTTTACAGTCAACAATGTGGAAAACATAGATTCTCAGATCTAAAACTTTGTGCAATCAAAAAACCTAGCGTAATTGATTCAGGAGATCTCTAGGGTGTGGCATATTCATATACCCACAATTTTTTAGGTATGAATCACTTTCCAGAGATTTTGAAAGGAATGAATTGATTTGAATAAGGTAAAAAGTTAATTTGTCAGTCATGCCACCCATATTAAGCTAATACCTCACCACTGTCATGAATAACCTGGCAATACCTTAATATTTCCAAGAAGAAATATCATTTGTCTGACTCTCATAATCAAACAGAACAAGTCAAAGCATTACTTAATGAATGTTATGGTATTTTCATTATGGTGTGTGAGTAGCTCTGGCTTTTAGTGCTAACACGTAAGGTTTAAATGACTTCAACAGATGGAATTTTCTCTGTTTCATAGATTTAATTCATGTTTTCATATAGACACGAGTGTTTTACTGGAAAATAAACCACTCGTAAAATTCATAAAAACTACATCCATGACCTGCGTGGTTTATTTTCCATAATCTTACACGTGAGTTTATCGATGACGTAATTTCGGTCATTTCCCTCTATTATTTTATTGATGTCTTTTTGTCTATATAATAAAAAGAACATTACACGGCGGCTTGAAGATATGAATTTTATATTCTCGTGGCAAAAACAATATTTTACTCACTCGCTGCGCTCGTTCGTAAAATATTGTTTTGCCACTTGAAAATAAAATTCATATCTTCGCGCCACCGTGTAATATCCTCTATTTTTTTTTTCGTTCATAGGGTCTCTTACCCCGGGGTAGGCAACCAAATCATCTTCGTGAAAAACACTTTCAAGTAAACCATGCCATCAAGGAAGTTATCGAATCCATCCCTAACTCACTATATCTTGATGCTGACCCAGGTTTTGTGAGAAGTGATGGTTCAATCAGCCATGAGGAAATGTTCGATTATCTGCATTTGACAAGAAAGGGATACAAGAAATTCTGTAAACGTATCTATGAGGTGGTTCTTAAGTTTGTCAAGTACCCTGGTGTTAACTCTTAACTTCAGTCATTTTTAAAAGTGATACATTTCAGTTATTTATATGTAGTAACATCTTGTAATTACTAATGTAATATCCTGATGATACTCAGGGAATTACTTGGGGAACACACAAGACACCTTCAGGGGTTTCCTTGGGAACAACAGGAAGAAATGCAAATTCTCAAGAACTCCAAGGAACTCATGAAAAAACAGTCAAGAGATTTTTATGGAACTTCTAGGATCACTATCCTGTTGACAAGAAAATATTGGGAAATCCTCAGGTCAACCTGAGGACAGTTTCCATGGTGTTCTTAGGGCCCCTGGGGGATATATTAGGTCACTTAGAGTATGCCCGAGATCTAGAAGCTAGACGTCTTATATAATTACCATCATTGGATCCTGTGGCGTATTTTTTGTGCTCTTTATCCTGGCCTAGTTAATCTTCAAGGGCTTTGCCATGAAAGCACATTGGGATTCCTGTGAAATGCTTCTGTATTCCTCTCATATCCCAGTGGCGGATCCAGGGGAGGGGCCTGGGGGGCCCAGCCCCCCTCCTCCCCGCCTCCTCCCCCTTATTTTAAGAGGAAACTGAGGCTGTTAATCCTACGTCCCAAAGCTGGCTGCAAGACAATAGGTAAAATCAATGATATCCAACACAAAGCAAGGTGCCAAGTGGTACTTCTTTGAATTTACAATTTCTCTGGTATTAAAAACCCATATATCTGGATATATGGGAATTCAGCGGAACCTCATTAACACAACCCCTGTTGAGCAATGAAAAGTTGGTTGTGTTAGAGGGCTAGTCTCACATTATGACAGTGAGCCTTTCTAAACTATGGGATAACAATACATTATCGACTATCAATCTTTTGGTTTCATACATAGACCAATTTTCGTAAGACCTTAAAATGAAAACACAAGAACAAAACAGAAACAGCAAACCAACGGAAATAGAGCAATTTGATTGGTTTATTGAACGGATAAAAACGCGCGTGGCTTTTGATTGGTTAAATGAACGCTAGGGTGAAAAAACTTCGTGCCCAAAAACATTCTAGAAATCAATCGATACCTCGCTTTGACGTCATACTGCGACACGATTGGCCAATCGAACAATGCCTTCTCCATGTTAGAGTTTTCTTTGGCGGGAAAACGAAGAGTCCATTTTCTGATCTTTTCATCTGTTGACGGATAAAACAAATAACAAACACAAACCGAAACCATTTTTAAGGTCATACAAAAATCGCTCTATCACTTGAATTCTTTCAATTACGCACGTAGACCTAAAGGTCTAGTATTTAATACAGCTAGCCAATGAATTGTTGGCTCGTTTGAATAAGCGCACTTGCAACAGTGAATCAATGTGACATAAATTATTGCCCTAGATATTTTAAAAGCCATTCATATCGTACGTAATACGACAGAATTGTGCTTAAAATGGGTATTCAAGATATAGATGAAAATATATTAGTGTTATTGTTGCAAATAGCACAGAAATGTCATAACGCTACTCACTAGATTCAGTTTTAACTGTATATTTTTAATGAAAATTATCTATAGTGGAGCCTATGTTAAGCAAACTAACTACTGAAATTATTTGAGGTCTTTGAGAAGAAAAATAAGTGACTTACTGACGTCCGTTGTTTACTAAATAAAGCGTGCCCACTGTATGCTGGTTTTCACTGTTTTACTCGCGGATGCGTAGTGAAACTCGTCGTGTTCGAGCCTTAATCATACTGCAATGTTGTTTCCTTAGACAAGAAACGTTGCTTCATGCTGTTTATTATTGATTGCCGTGGTGAAGTTAGCCTAAGGGGGGAGGGGAAGGGGAACTTCGCGCGCGCCGGGAGGTTCCCTTTTACCCCCTCCTCGGGCGCCCCTTGCGCTCCCGTGCTTAGCCTGCGTAAGATGGCGGTTTTGGTTGGGCGTGCAAACTAATAAAGGCGGGCGGGGGCAGAGAAACCGTGAACGCAGGCTATATGGTGGTTTTTCTATTCAGCGGTCTGACAGCGAGCTCAAAACTGGAATACAATTGAAGATTTTCGTGAAAAAAAAGAGAAAAATAGGGATATGGATATCATATTTTATGGTAAGACGTACGGATAAATATGTAAAATAAAGTTTGGCAGAATCTCAGGTCGGCAGTCGTTAATTCTGTTGTAACATCTCAACATTTTTCGCAGAGCTGTAAGTTTTCCAACGTGGCCAACCTCGTCCCAGGGCTTTTCCAAGGAAAATGGGAGGGAAAAATCCTGGAAACGAGGCTGAGCCCAGATAATTTATGCCCTGGAAGTCAGTTTCACATCTGGGCTACGGGTGGGAAGTACTGCGGGCGCATCGAGGAGGCCGGTAAGTTCCGAAGCTGGTGTCGAAACTTTGTGTTTGCGAAAAAAATTCTGATGATAACGTTGAGACTGAAGTTTTCTTAAATCCTTGTTTCGGACTTCTTTCCTTTCTGTGTAGTATCTGAATACCCGCAAAACAGAGAACTGATAGAGAAAGGCGGGGGGGGGGTAAATGAGCGCACAGTCGGCCTCAGGTTTATCAGCTAAAGTACTGTTATGAGTCACCGGCGTAAAATGAGAACCTTTACATTTCTAAGGCATTTTATTTTTCACTGTCCAAGAAGAATGACCCAGTCATTTCTTCAGCACTGTGCATTGTAAAAACTAAACCAGCAAAAAGTTTGATTTATTAACCGAAACGGTTCTTCAAATTGACATTAAAAGTCCCATCGCGGCGCGACACTATGTAACTGACTTTAAATTGTTAGAGGTATGAACCTATAACAATGAGATGCGCTAACTTCTCAACAATGGAATAAACTGAAATAAGAAAAAATCCCCAATTATGTAAATGACCGTGCAAAGCTATTGTAAAAGCTTTGGAGTGTCGTGGTATTTTATAGGAAACACCTGTTCGTTTTTCAAGACTGAGTATCTTTTCCCCAAAATGAATTTGGCTGTTTACAAAAGGAAGTCTTGGCGAGAGACATTGAAAATATCTTACAAAGAGAAAGATTGTATATAATATGAAGTAGATGTTAACATTTTGTGATAAGCACGGTCACAAGGCAGTTGAAGAAGCAGTAAATGACAACGCTGGAATTAAACTGTGACAACGAAAAAAGACGGCAACCACAAACGGTCAAATAGATAAGTACCGCAAGGGCAATAGTTTAGTCTACCATACATGAAATAAAGGGTTTTAAAATTCAGATTTGCTCTCTAAAAGAACTTTATTATTAAAATAATTTTAGTTGCAATATCCTGATGATTTGTTTAAATCTTTTATCAGTATATTGTAAAAGGGTTGTAAAGTAATAAAAATAAGACGGTTGAATGTGCGCTATGATTGGTTACTGAACTTGATTTATAACGTTTTGAGATAAATTATTTAGTGCTATAAAGCTAATAGGCGGTTGTTTCTAACAATGAAATTACCGGCTCTAAGCTGTGCCAGCATGGATAAAGTGGATCCAGAGAACTGCACAAAGCCGTCCAAGTTTGCAGCTATAAGGACAAAGTGGGACAAATACGCGAATAGCGCAACTCTACATGGTCTGTCACATATTGTCTCCAGCAGAACGGTTCTGCGACGAGTCTTATGGTGTATATTTCTTTTCACGGGAATTGGGTACGTGTCTTATCAATGGACGCTGCTTGTCGTGAAATATCTTAGCTACCCAGTGAACTCAAAAGTAACCGTGGAATTCGAGTCAGCCCTTGAATTTCCAGCCATAACAATCTGCAACTTCAACATGCTGAGACAGTCATTCGTCGATCAGGAGAATTTAGGAAATGTTGGCAAGTACGTGTTAAGTAACAAACTTCCCTGGTGGGAAGAAAAGACAGGCGAAATCGATTGGAAACGCTTTGAAAATATCAGCACTTCGGCTACTTATTCCATGGCAGGACACCAAATTAAGGATATGGTTATGGAATGCTACTGGATTGGTGAAATGTGTAGCTTTCGCAATTTTACACCTGTTTTGACCTCTATGGGGCTTTGCCACACATTTAATTCAGGTCAGTATGTTTGGTTTTGAAAACGCAGGTCGTATTTAAATAACTGTAGTTTACACATGAATGTATAGGCAGCATATCTTTTAAAGAAAGGAATCTGATACACGAAAAGGATTGTTACTTTTTCCGAAAATCTAGCTAAGCTTACGTTGCGCCAAAATAACATTTTATCCTTTTAAAGACAAAATTAAAGAAATTTGCTTTCTCGGTTTTAATGAAAACGTATCCAACACAATGTTTTAAGGGAAACAAATATCGCGTTTCCACTCTTTAAATGACCGCGGTTTTTTTTACCCACATACTGTTTGGTGCTTGTATTCACCTTACAGTTGTGAAAATAGTTGTTTTGTTTTGTTGACTTTGTTAAAAAGTTAGTGATAACAGCACTATTGTCAGTACCATGGCTTCAGAGGTTCGCTCTATAGCCGGTATCTTGGTTTGAAAGAGCTTTTAAGAAAGGAGTTAAATTTGTTCCTCTGCGCGTTTTTTGCTCAGTTAAGAATCCCTTCCCCTCCCTCCCCAAACACCCCCCACGACGCTTTGTTGACAAACTCCGTATAATCAGCGAGGATGTTAAGGAGGGGTGTATAAAGGCGGTTCTTTTTCGAAGGGGAGGGGGTGCTTATTTAATATTTTCACCATAAGGTCGATCTTATTTATTTTAAAGAAGAGCGCATAGTTGAAAGGGGCCGCTCATTTAAGCGTTACGGTACTAATTTTTACCTAGTTTTTATTAGCCTGCAAAAACAGCCGTTTTCCCTCCCTTCTCGATCGACGTTGGGGAAGTTGCGAGAAACGTTGCGAGGAACGAGGAAAAACGGCTGTTTTCGCAGGCTAAGTTTTTAGAGTTTAATTTTAGTCCGCATATTACAAGTCCAGTCCAAGGCCCAGTTGTTCATAGAGTTTCTTTTTCTTTTTGTTCAAAAGCATTTTCTAGCATAATTTTCACTATTCTTTATAATACAGCATCCAATCATCAAATAACAGACAAAAAGAGTTAAAGTGAATCTGCTTTTTAAGCTTTCATATCTGAATTTAAATTTCGCATTAACCCTTGTCGGTTATTTAATAATCCAGCTTTGAACAACCCAGCCGAGTCCACTCTGCAAAATGCCGCTGTCACAGTCATATGGGCATCCCCATTATATTGGCATCCCCTATAAATCTAACCCTAACCCTAACCTAAATCCCTAGGGTAATATGAGAAGGGTATGCTCATGTCACTAGGGTTTTGGGAATTAAGAAGTCCAAAACGCCAATATTACTGTAAGTCTGTAACACCGTCAGAAAAATTTAATAATATATTATCCTTGAAACATATAATCTCAGCCCACCTGCGAAACACTAGTTCTAATTAACATCACAGCAGGATTCACGACGAAAACGTTTTAGCGACGGTTTAAAAGCTTCAATGTTGACTTACCGGTGCGATTTGACGGTCCCTCACAAAGCATATACCGTAAATCCTCTATTAAGCCCCCCCTCTCTAACAAGCCCCCCCTTTTCAGAGGAGGAAAGTTAATAAGCCCCCCCCCTCCCCCTCCCCCAATCCTTATTCTTCACAAAAAAAATTAACGATTCACGTGGACTGATCAGTTATGGTTTATTCATAAAAATTACTGAAGAACATGAGGCCGAAAGCACATTTTTGAAGAATAAATTTTGAATTTTGTTTAAATACTTTTTGCTATAAGTGATGCGTTTCGCTAAATTAAATAAGCCCCCCCCTCTCTATTAAGCCCCCCCTCAAAAGTGCTTGAAAAAAATAAGCCCCCCGGGGGGCTTAATACAGGATTTACGGTAATACTTCATGTGCAAAGATTCATTTTCTACTGCAATCGTCTTCTTAAAAGTTTAAACCAGGTTTATCAATCACACTTTACAATTTCTGCGAGGATAAAAACTAGATAAAAAAACCTCTGCTTTGTCGGAAGGATTCTCTTTTAAATTTTTTTGCCAAAAATTGGCAAAACGACGCTCCACTTACATACAAATTAATTAAACACCCCATAGCAATCAGGTAATGACAAAGAATAAATTGTAAGCGGAATTTATCTCCTAAAATTAAAAAAAAAATTGTGAAAGAAGAATATGTACATCCTAAAACAACAGCCAACCTCTTTGGAAAATAAGAGGGGAGGCCTGGTTGTTCTGCAACGGTTTTATACCTTAAAACTCTTCCAAGAGTCTCGCAAGGTAGACTGGAACTTCTTAAACGGGCAATCCCTTTTTGGACGAAGAGGTAGGGTATGTGTCTCTCAAGAGGATATAATTTTCCGTAGATTTAATAACCCTTTCACTGCCAGAGTGTTTGATCGAGTTTTGTGAAGTGATTGTAACTTTTGAGTCTGTGGATGAAATCCCATGATGTGACCATTCAAATGAAAGCTCTTCAGTAGTACTTTCACATGGTACTATTTATTTAGTATGTAGTTCTAACTTTTGAGTCTGTGGATGAAATCCTATGATGTGACCATTCAAATGAAACCTCTTCAGTAGTACTTTCACATGGTACTATTTATTTAGTATGTAGTTCTAACTTTTGAGTCTGTGGATGAAATCCTATGATGTTACCATTCAAATGAAAGCTCTCTGCCTGTACTTTCACATGATGCTATTTGTTTGTCAAAATTTTAGAAAATGAAATTTGGAAATTTGCTCGAAATTTGCCTTTGGCCACATTTGGCAGTGAACGGGTTAATAGGGTGAACAAAGAGTACAGGATTTCTCTATTGAGCATCTTGAGTAGGGTGGTTTTCTGGACTGGAAGCCTGAAACATGGCGGTGAGCTGTCTAAATGCGCAGTACCGACAATTTTTTTGCGCCCTTCTACTGGAAAACCGCGGCACGAGTTTAGACTAGTCACCAGTCTTATTCTTCATCATCAGGTCAAGACGGAAGTCAAATCTTAAAGGTAAACAAGCCTGGCGCTGATTCTGGTTTGCGCGTCATGTTAAACATAGGACATGATGATTATTTTAGTCTGCACGCAAGACAAGCTGGTCTTAAGGTTCTTATTCATCACCACGAGACCCCGCCCATAGTCGATCAACTTGGTTTTGCAGTGGGGCCTGGTGCGAGTACGTTTGCAGCCATCAAGAAAGAAAAGGTAAGGAATATAGACCTTTTTAGCTTGAAGATTCTTTAAATTCCAATTCAGACCACGTGATGTTCTCGAAATCATCGTGCAATTGTTTGTGGGATCGTCACTGGGGACGCCCCGATCAATTACTAGCCATCTAGTAACAGTCCCAGAATTCTTTGCAAAAGTTAACTCGTTTCCAGTTCTCTTCTCGTTAGCGAACTAGTTGTGCACTACCGTAAATCCTCTATTAAGCCCCCGGGGGCGATTATTTACTTCAAGCCCATTTGAGGGGGGCTTAATAGAGACTGGAGGCTTATTTAAGAGGGGGGGCTTATTTAATTTAAAAACGACAATGGTATCAGTTCCCCATAAAGAACTAGATTGCAAAGTGGAAAAGCTCAAGTACAAGAAGTCTTAGGCTATGCAGCGGAGGATCAGAATCAAATCCGATCTTTCAGTTGGTAAATAAACCATCCTGGATCAGTCCACACGAAGTTTTACAGTCGTAGTTGATTGATACAGTCTATCATTTATTAGTGAAGAATAAATAGGGGAGGGGAGTAGGGGCTTAATAGAGAGGGGGGGTTATTAACTTTCTTCCCCTGAAAATGGGGGGGCTTATTAGAGGGAGGGGGCTTATTTGAGAGAGGGGGGGCTTAATAGAGGATTTATGGTAATATGCTTTATTAAAAATTGAATCATTGGTTAATGCAATTCTAGAGCTCTAATTGGCTTAGCCATCATAGAATATGAGCCATCACATCATGCTCTCCAGATATGGTAACTGACACGTCCGCTAAAAATTAAAACAAGCTAAAAATCGGTCGTTTTTACAAATTAAGTCAGGAAGAATTCTCGATATTTTGTGGGCGTTTTTAATAAAACAATTATTCCACTCGCGCTTGTTGGATATGAGTTGATCATAGCCAACGTGCACTCGTGGAATGATTGTTAATTGTGGATACGGTAACATTTCAAAGAAACAATTCTCTGGGATAACATCCCATGATCTGAAATGGGAACAAAACATACAAGCTAAAAAGGTCTGCTGACAAAAATAAGAAAAGTATACTAAACTGGACCGTCAGAACGTATTGCCATAGTTGCCATAATTATTTTACAAAACGCTTTTCAGAGCGTTTACTTGAGCTTCGTTGACCTAGCAATATACAACAAACAAAAGGTTTCAGGCTAAGGAACATGACCAAATGATCCGAATAGTACGTTTGAGTTAGGAAGAGAGTTAGATAGTTTGAAGTCCGAAGTTAAAGTTTATTATTCAATTTTTTCTCTTTACTCTGCCTTTGTTTACATTTCGTTTTGTTTCAGACATTGAGTCTCAAATGGCCTTACGAGAGCAATTGTAGTGAAACTCCGATATTCAGTATTCCAGGCTATAATAAGTACACGACTTCTACCTGTACGTTGATCTGCAAAAGCAAATATCTGGTTGACAAATGCGGCTGTAGGGACCCTAGACTTCTTGGTAAGTGCTACTTAAAGTTTGTATGTCAATCTTTAATTTTTTCAACAACGATTAAAGTTTGTCATCAGGGGGAGTTTTTTAAATGGAAAAAGACTCTTTCTTAGAAGAGAAAAAATGGTACACCATTGCGGGAAGAGATTTTCCCGGTTTCCAGACGAACAACTCGTTGCGAAGCTCGAGCAATGCCGATCGTTTCGGATACTTAACCGAAACTGGTTGACCACGAAGGCTTGAGAAAAATTCCCACAGGATAAGAGCGAAATTTTCATATCTACAAGTGAAATTTCTGCTCTTTCATAAGGCCAATTTGGACAAAAGATTACTGGAACAGGGCTAACGTTTTATTTATTTTGATATATATCTTTTTGGCTTTTAGCTGTCGGCGACGCTGAAGAATGCGGTTTAAAACAAACTGCGACTTGTATTTTCCGTGAAAACGGTAAGGTCAATTTTGCGTTCCTCAGAAACACCCAAATACCTTGTTGACGTTGTCATCTTGATGTCCTTGGTAGCTGCCCACTAGAATGAATTCTGGTCCCCAGAGCCCCAGGCCCCCAGCCGTTCTGGGCGCGGTTATCTGGGCTGCAAGAAACGTGGTACTCACTTTCGGGCTCTGCAGTCAAAGGGGCCAGGAGTAATGAAAGTGTAAAAACTCTCGACGAAGTGTGGCCGAAACCTGCAGGCTTTTTAATATTTCAAGACACTCCCGTCAATTCTTCACCATCCAAAGAGAAAAATACTCCAAGATTCATTACTGCTTATGATCATTTTTTAACTCCTTTTCTCTTTTTAGACAATTTTTACAAAGAAACCGATGAAAGATGTACCTGTCCAGTTCCCTGTGAAACAATCAGTTTTAACCCAGTTCTGTCTTTCGCAACATTCCCGAGTGAGAAATATATCGCTGAAGCGACGAACAAACATGTTGGAAATGTTTCCAAAGAAGAAAGACTGAAATTCCGTGAATTTATCAGGTACAAGACAGGGGGGGAGGCACCGAGCAAATGGTTATTAGTGAGCCTAAGCAAAGACGTTTTGGAGGGACGCAAATTACGCGGAAGTGCAGTGTTTTCATTCTTGGGCAATGATTTTGCTCAAATTTTTGGTCAAATTGTCTTCATGAGACTAAAGGCACTCAGCAATCCAAATTTGGAAGCGTTATGGCAAATTAAAAGGGAAAGAGACTCACTTCCGCTTGACGTGCGTCGCTCAAAAACGCTTTAGCTACCTATTTACAAAAACGGTCGACGAGTTGAACTCGTGCAGAAGCTCACAATGAGTGAGACAGCGCGTTTAGACTCTTAGATAATTTTTGAGTTAATTTGCTTGTAAACTTACTTACGAGATTGCAATCAAATATGGCCGTCGATCTTCTAGATGGGTTGTCTCCATGGACTTTACTTCCAAAGATCTTCAACCAGCTGATGATCCTACACCAGCCAAGGCAAAACACAGCGAAAAATGGTGGGGCTTGTCAGATCTTGCGAAGACTGGACAATTAAAAATGTTGAATACTAAGTAGAAAAAAACATGAAATTGATCTTTACGAAAAGAGGACTGAGAAAAAAAATAACAAGCAAAACAAATGGTGAAGTTTATTTTCACGATCCTCCTGTGGAGGGTTAGTGTATCATTTTTTTTAATGCTATATCCGTTAATAGGAACCCTTTTTGGCTTTGTGGTCTTTTAATAGGGTACCCAAAAGCAAAGGAACTAATCTGAAGTAGAAGTCTCCTACCGAGGTCGTGACTTCGACTCTGTCTTAAGTTTAAAAATCAGATCTCCTTTTCCCTAGGCCGTGGGAGATCTGGGTACATGTTAACGTTATCGAATTTATAAAACGATTCACTCTGGGTTTGCTCTAGAATTTTAGTAAACTATCCACTGCCGGCCTAATTTCTCTTAAATAGTTATCTTTTCTCGTGTTTGACCCGTAATTTTTTAGTTTTATATATCTTTCTATTTATCTTTATTAAAATAAGGTCGAGATTTAAAAACCTTCGAACAGATGAAAACGACTGATTGTCTATAATTAATTAGAGAAACTCTCTCATTGAGCTAATCATTGTGCTCTCTCATTGAGCTAATTGTTTATGATTAAGTCGAGAAACTCTCTCATTGAGCAATCTTTTGCTGTATGTTAAAAATTTTTTTGCATACTTTTAAAATGAAGCCATGTTTCTTCATCGTTACAGCTCCAACGTCTTGGAATTAAACGTGTATTTTCAAGACCTGCAAGTCAAAGTACTGACACAGCAACCGGCGTATGGAACAGAAAGTCTCTTGGGTAAGTACGCAAGCCCCATTAGATAGTAAAGCGACGATCGCAATGTCATTTTAATCAACTTTGACAACTTGAGTCGTGCAATGACGGCAAAGAAACCCGCCAAAAATTGCGCTGCACGTTAAGAGTTTTTGTTTCGCTTATTTTCTCGTTTCTGTCGTCATTGTGGTTGCGCTGAGCTCCGCTGTGAGCGTTACCACGCAAAACAATTCTTGACATGCGAAGATTTCGACTGAAAAACTGACGATTTGATGAAAATCGCGCGTCGAAATCGACGTCCGCAGGTACGCATACAGAGGCGCAAAGAAGGGGTTTTTCAGAGGAGTGTTGAACAGGGGGTAAGAAAGGGTAAAGATGGCAAGTGAAAGAGAAAGCCCTTTAGCAACCACGGTCACCTCCCCTAGCAAAAGCCAATGAAGAATGCGTTTGCCTTCCCAAAACAGTCCCGTGGTGCATCCAAACACAACATGGACCCAGTTCCACGCGGAATATCTAGCTGGAATTTTTGGAATTTTTTTATGGAGAGCAGAAATCCGGATCACCGGATCACCCGGAGAAAAAGGGAGAGAAGGAACAATAATCTCAACCCACATTTGTCGCAACCTTGGCCAGGCGTTGTGGAGAGCGGCACAAAGGGGCTGAGAGTGGAGGGGAAAAAGCGGATAACAGGCCGGGAATAGTTCAATATCCTTCTTGCATACGGGGGAAAACGAGCAAGATGAAAACTGACAACTGTGAATAATTAACCATGGGAATCTAATGAATATTAATAAGGTATAAATAGGGGGAACTGCTAACTTTTCTTTGGGCAGTCCCAGTATCTGAAAGCCTGGAACAGACTACACTTGTCGTCGCCTCCGGTATAATAGGGACCTTACGTTTCTGAAACGACTGTGAATTACTAACGTTTTTAACCATTCGGCTGAAAGTAACGACTACCCTAAAGTAGCAGCCCCTTTTGCCTGCTAAATTCGAACAGGGGCTGTTATTTTCGCAATTCTACGGTAACACAAAAACGTAAATAAAAACCTACCTGTTTTTTTACTCACCAGGTGAAGCCGGAGGTTTGCTTGGACTCTGCATTGGTGCCAGTCTTTTGACTGTCATGGAGGTCTTTGACCTCATAATCAGCATAATAGCTATAAAGCTAGGATGTATAGCTACGGACTCGGCTTAAGTCGGCTCGTTTTGGCCTTTAACTTAACTTAAAGCGAGAAAAGCATCAAGCAACTATCGATTTGTCATATAGTTGTTAGACTGTTTCACTTACTGAGCGGTGTAGTCAGAACGAAGGACTGGATCGAGAAGGAGTTATTTCGACGCACTTCTCATGACATTAGTTTGGTTACGGAGCTCGGCTCAGTTTTCAACATTACGCGAAGTCTTATTGATTTCTTTATTTTTAAGCACTAAGTATCCTTTCCAAGGAACCTTGTTGCATGCATAGGTTGCGCACACGCTTAAGAGCCATGAGACGCTTTGAAAGATAACTCTACCACTACGGCACAAAGAAATGACAATTGAGGCAAAAAATTAAGGATGGTCGAGAAGTGGTCAACTCGATGGTTTGTTGCAAATTTTGACCGTTCGTCCCATGATGCTTTGCGCACTGCTGCCCAGCCTCCCCTGCAAAAAACGACGCCAGTGCGCCGGAGCCGCATGCTATGATAAAGGACGAGGATTCCATTCACACAATCAAGTATTGCGTAGTAACACCATCTCATTCGAGTAGTGTAGGAACTGTTCGTAAGGTCTCTCCTAATTGGTCGCACGAAACAATAACATGTTATTCTTCCAATTGTTTTAGTATTGTTTTGGGTCAGGGAAACGCGCCATTGGTGACTCATCTTCCGAGCAGCTGCTACATGACCCTCTCATTCTCTCACGTTATATACAGATTCATATCCTAACTTGTCTCGTCCTGAAATTAGACTCTAAGAAACAAGGACTTTCTGGCGAGGAAGGTAAACGGCGGCAAATATTTACCGAATGGCCCTCGGCATCGAACCGAGGCCGGGATCAATTGCTTCGATAAGTTGACTTACATTATTCACCTGAAAGAGACCTTAAATGAGTCTTTATTTTGCAGGTTTAAACAGTTTTAAACGTATTCCAGTTTAAAGAAAGGAGCTGATTATTACATGATAACCATAATACCCATTGCTTTAAGTGAATGAACCGTTGATTATTGAAGATCAGTAAACTACTGGCACCCTTACAAATCGCTTTCCTGATTTCCGCAAACATAAAGTCAGTAAAAGTGGTTCAGACTGTTAAATTTCGGTTCAGAAAAACGTTTTTTACTAAATCTGAGCAGTACTTGTTGCACTAACTCTTTCCTTGTTATTACTATCTATCGTCATAACGTAAACAAAATTGAATGGGTTTCCTGTTACACCTTAGCTTATCAAACTTTCTGGATTTCAACTTCCAAACATTTCTTCATGCCAATGGACAGCGGAATTTCGCCCTTGACTTCTTCCCATAACTCCTTGAGAACCTTGACGGTATTGATCTCATTCTTACGTAGTTCCGACACCACCTCTTTCATTTTGCCCTGGTCAGTCCAGTTGTACTTCTTTCTCAGACGGGCGAAAAACTGTTCTACTGTCTCCGCCTCACTACTGGCTCCTAATAAAAAAGAGAGCACGTTAAGGTGGCTCGACCTAGTATGTTTTTATGCAAACCCTCCACCCTTGGACCTCTTGTACGTAAGCAGATTGGTCTCTAATGCAAATACATTATAACACATGGATTACACATAGACTGAACTATACTATGAATATATAATTTTTTCCCCGATCGGAATGAACATCATGTCACAATGTGTTTAGCTCTTAATCGAATTGCAGTGCTTATTCGCATTTTCTCTGGAAATGCTCTACGCTACGTTGTTGTATTGTCTGTTGCAAAGTTTTACAAAAAATCTATAAGAAGAATTTCGAGATTCATCTTAGCCTGATCTTAGCCTCTTTTGTTATTGAGCATTTTGACATGACGTCACGGCGGCCATATTGGTGTACCAAGAAGATCTTCTGGAAGTTGAAATCTTCTCTTATGTAAACGCTTCCTTTTCTTCCAATAAATTAGCATAGATGCTGGCCTATGAGTGAAAAAGCTCTATTGCACACAAACCTCTTGAGTAATTAGGAAATTGTTATGGGCTCCACACGAGGAATATGAGGAAGATCAAATATACAGCAAAGGGCATTAGAGAAACTTATGTTTGGAGATTACATATTAATGATTGTACTTGGCCAAGAGAAGAGACTCTTCCCTAACAGGTCGACCTCTTATTGGTTACGTCGAAGTCACATGATATCTAAAAATAGAAAAGTTTTCCCCGCGAAAGTTTTTGAGGGGGCAATGCAAAATCTATGACGTTGGAAGGTAAATACGCTGTTTCCCACACGAAAGTTGACTGCTCTCGGATATTTACTTCATATATTTGTACAATTTTTTCTTCATTAGAAACAAATCAAAACTGTTTCCCTCTGGCCTGCCATCAAGTGTATGTTATTTGTTGAGCGACATTTGATTTACACATTGATTTAAAGATGCGCTTCCTTAATGAGAAACCCGACTGGAAAATATTTCAAAGAGCTTTGTTATGACATTGCTGAGTTGTTCCTTTACAGAAAGACTGTAGTGAAAACAAACGGAAGAAACAAGTGCCGGCATGAGCCACCGCCCAAGAAATTACCTCCAGCTGCAATTTCCCTTTCCCTCTGATTTTTCTCTCGCTGCTTTTTGATCCGTATGAACCTTTCAGCAGAAAGCAAGGCAAAGTCCAAGATGTCGAGAGCCGTTCGCTCCACGGTCAAGGACGTGTCGCTGCTAGTATGCGTGTAATTCGAAATGAAGAAGGTTCTTTCGCTGGAACTACCAATCGCCCACGAAGCCATGTCAAAAGCGTTGTTTTTGTCTTCCTCGTTTCTCAGCTTGTCGAGATAAGTGATGACTGTCACCGGGGCATACCCTATAGAATAAAAAGGTGAAAGCACATTCAACATTCAAGCAGGACGTCGTTAGGTTCAAAAACGCTTGATCAAGCGTTCAAGGGAATGCCCAGCCTGAATGCCCGGGGGGGACACTTGGGTATTTTTTGGGTGGGTATGTGCCGCCCGGGACTCCAAATTGGCACTCCGTTCTAAAAAAAAATTCCCCTTAAATTGATACCCCGTTCTAGAAAGGGGCCAATTCTTTATACCCCGTTCTAGAATTCGCGCTAAAACTGATACCCCGTTCTAGAAATGGGCCAATTTTTTATACTCCGTTTTAAAGTGCAACAAGAGTACAACAATTTGCTTGTTAACGCATTGAACCGTATTTTTAAAGGCAATCTGTCCTTGAATAATTTCAAATGGCTGCTTACCAAACTGGAGCTTTCGTGCGTTCGAAAAATTATACCCCGTTCTAGAAAACGCCTCTGAAATGCATACCCCTTTCTAAATCAGGAGCTTCAAAATCACGACCCCGTTGGGCGGCACATACCCGTATAGGTAATGTATGGGAGTACCCCCCCGGGCCTGAATGCCAACAATATAAGATAGAGTTCACAAAAGCCTGCGTCACAGACGTAATTTAACCTTGGGTTACGTAACGTCGGCGAAGCAGCGCCGAGATCCTTGTTCGGGGCCTCCAACAGATTCAACGAATCACCGGAAATGCGTGTCGGATTTCCTTTTGACAAAGATTGGCAAATCGACAAAAGCTTTTTTAACAGGTCAATCATAGAGCGAACTCAAATCCTGGTACACAGGTGGGGGCCCAGAACAAGGATTTCCGGGCTGTTTCGCAGACGGACTTAACCACAGAGTTAAGCGCGGGCTAGTTCAGAATATTTAACATCTTCTTTTTTGGGGAGGGGGGGTGGGGGGGGGGGGGGGGGGTAAGCTGTCCAAATTTATTTCGACGGTTATCTGGAGCTATTCGAAGGCAAGGCAAGCTAGCCACATAACACTTAACCTTCAGAACATTAATAGAGAAGCGCAAATCTCCACCCTCAGCGAACACAGCAAACAATCGGCGGCGCTGAGAAAACAGCTCCTAAAGGCACAATTGTAGCCTGCGAACTGATAGAGCCGCCTCCACGCTCCACGCTAGAGAAACACGAGACGTCCCTAGCAGCGAGGAGCGAGGAGAGAAGGCTGCATTCGCAGGCTAACACCTAAAATGCTAGGGATCAAAGTCCACCAACCATAAAAGAGGTTCGAAATGCACCTGTCACACCACTAAATTCTTCGTTTTCGTTCGAAATGATAATTCTTGTTCATTCAATTAAAGAAGAAGGAGAATTCAAACACCAGAAAGCTCAGAAAAATTTTCCGAGCTCCAGGTGAGAATCGAACCCACGACCCTCCGAGTTCTAGTTCGGACGCTCTAACCACTGAATTTTTTTCGAGCTGAAGGGTCCTAGAGAAAAGACGGTTGATTTCGGTCGATTTGCGAAGAAAACAAAAAGCTGAACCACTACCACTAATGTAGGTCATTATAGACCGTGTGTTAGGGAACAAAGTTAAAGATAGCAAAAAACTTTAGCCTTACCGTCTTCCCTGAAATGCTCTCGCATTTTCTGCAGAGCGTTCTTGTACTTGCCGTCCTTCAACCGCGGATCATTTGCCTTCACTACAAAGATCACTGCATGGGCATATTTGGAGAGATGCGGAGCTTTTCTTCCTGTCTGAGGATTACCCCCTTTACCCTTGTCTTTACTTCCGTCATAGCCTCGTTCGATCTCTTCACCTGGACGAATTCTTAAATTGAGAAAAATGCAAAACTTTATTTATGGTAAATGTCGCCTCATGTTAGAGAATTCGGATTTCGGAATTCAGGAAATTTTTGCTTGTGAGATCCAGAATCCTAGGCTTTGGAGTCCGGAATATAGCTCAAGGGATTCGGAATCCTTTTAACGATTGGACTACTCCAGAGTCCAAGTTCCACTGACAAAGACTGCAATCCAGTACCTGGAATCCGGAATCCATGGCATGCAATCCAGAATCCAAGACTGTCTTGGATTCCCTCACATGAACTTACACAACCTCGTTCCCAGGTTCTCTCTCTCGCTCCGTAGGGACGGGTAAGAGAGAACCCTGGGAACGAGGTTGGAACTTACAAACGCCCGGAGCGACTATCAGATTCACTTGTTTGATAGAAAAAGTGTATAATAGTCTATTTCATGTTTTTTTTTACCTTGTGACATAAACTAGCTTTCGTTCCCGGAAACTCAAATGTGACGCTCCACTTTGGAGATCGACGGGGCGCAGCCTCGTTCCGTCACAGAAATCGCGCCGAAATCACCGTTCTTATGTGTGTTGGGAAAACAGAAGCCATCCCCGGTATGGTTTTTCAGGTGCACCCAACGAGAATATAGTTCAAAACCACTTAAACATAGCATTGTTAAACGTATTTTAGTATTTAAACGGTGGATATGGGCATATTTTTATCCCCTATAAATTTTTCATCTGTTCGGATTTCCTAGCTGAAAGTCTAATGATCCGAAAATTATAGGAATCAAAACTTACCTGTTCGAAAATTTCAGCCAGAAAAAAGGCTCCCGAAAATTCTAGGTGACCTTTTTAGGGACTGGTCAAAAAGTATAGAGGGGGGTGGGCCAGAGTAGAGAGGGGGTGGGTTATGAGGTTTTGAGCCTTGTGCAAGGGGTGGGTCGTGCAATTTTCAGCTACCCTTAGGGGGTGGGTCACCCTATTTTATTACATAGATAGGCACTAACTACTGACGAGACAGTTGACTACACTTGTTATATAAAACACAGCCGGCTGGAATTATTGCTAAAATACTCACAAACCTGTTGTGCGAGAAAGTACAAAAGGGTGACAGGCCGTACATCTATACGGGCGTGGAACCCTTAACCTTTTTTTTTTTGGCTCTTACGAGCATGTCCTTTAATGATTTTCCTTTTTTGTAAGAAAATGATTGGTGTTTCTTTAAAAATTTATTGAGGTTACAGTTGGTTTTGTATAAGATTCCATTTTTTCATTCAAGCTTCCTTTATAGTACACACTGAGGGTTGGTATTGTGTCACGAATGGCAATATTTCTTTTTCCTCGTTGTTGTTTTGTTTTAGGAGTTTAGACTCCCTTTTGCGAATTTTATTTCTGATAGTATGTTTTCTATCAAAGATTGTGGATAGCCTCCGTCCATCAAGTGTTATTTTTTAAATTTGAATTATTTTTCTCAAAGGTTGTTTCTGAGGAGATTTTTCGTAGGATTCTCAAGGCTTCTCCTTTGACAAATCCTTTTTTAACATCTGGAGGGTGACACGAGGTGAAATGTGTGTGCAAGAAGGTTTGCCTTTGTTAAAAATGTGTCTTTGCATCAAGGATAGATTTTTCCTTGAATCTTGTGCCTTTGTATACAACCGTGTCTAAAAACGCAGTCTCAGTGTCAAATGTTTCGGCCGTGAATTCAATAGTTGGGAGATGTAAGTTTGCTTGTTCAATGAAGGTTTCGATGTCTGGTTTACTCATGTCCCATAGGGCAAAAATATCGTGTATTTAGCATTTCCAAACTGTTGTTCTAAAGACAGTTTTGCTTAGAGTTGTTGTTTCAATGTATGTCATGAAAATATCGGCAAAGGAATCAAATCTACTGTCTTTGTGCCCATTGCAGTTCCATGGTTTTGTAGGTAGTCCTTTCCATTGAAGTGGAAGAAATTTTCTTTGAGGATCGATTAATCTAAGCATTTCCAGCAAGTAATGTGTAGGATTGGGTTGTCTTTGTAGAAATTTTTATTTGTGACAGACAATTTCAATATACCCTCGTTTTGCTGTATATTTGTGTCAAGACTCATAACGTCCATCGAAACAAGGAATGTTGGGTTTTTCACATTTGTCTTTTCAGTGAAAGGTATGATTTCTGTGATTTTGATATTGGTTGTAGCAGTATATCAACAAATTTTGTCAAGCACAGAACAAGGTTTTATTGGATTATTAAGAGGAAACCAAACATCCATGTTTTAACTAGGGGGTGGGTCATGCAATTTCCAACCTTGCTTTAGGGGTGGGTCAGTCATTTTTGTGCCGAAGGGAGGGGGTGGGTCATGTGTTTTTTATCAACCACATTTCCAAATGCTCCGGCCCACCCCCCCACCCCCCTCTATACTTTTTGACCAGTCCCTTAGGGTAAAAATCCGTTGAAAATGGGCAATTTTACCATTTCTTAGATGTTCGAAAATCCTAGGAGAGGCAGGCAAGCAAGAAATTTTACATCAAATGTTCCGAAAATTCTAGATCTCAAATCGTCTTCCGAACAGATATTTTTCCGAAAATTGTCGTTGGGTGCCCCTGGTTTTTGTGCCGGCGCGAAAAAGCCATCTAGTATAGTGTGAAGGATCATAGGTTCGAATCTATTTGGGGTAACTTGGATAATCTTCTGAGTCACCCTTTTCACTTACATATCAAACGTCACTCTCAATAGGAACGGGGTTTGTAGAACACCCACCCCACCCCCCCGGGGTAGAACACTAATTACCTTCCCGACATAATATTGAGGCATTCGTCCATAAGCTTTTCATCGCTGTCAAAAAATCCTCTTGTATCCAGGAGACTTATTTGTGGATGCAAGTTGTAGTCTTCAAGAATGATAGTGCCTTCTTTTCCCTCGCCTTGTTCAAAGGCGGTCTGCCTGTGGCTGTCTCCACTGAGAGATCGCTGTATGGTACCTGTACGAACAGAATCAATATGATTTAATAGGTCTTATCTCGGTTTTGGAAGTCATCTTGATGAGTAGGCAACCGCGTGAGAAATTACACTGTTCGTACGAGAATCTAATGTCGAGTAATTTCCGTAAAACGGATGTTCTGAAAAAAAAAATCAATTGTAAACTAAAGCTACACAGCAAAGGATCTTCATAACAAATTTTGGGGGCCGTCACTGTGCTTAAATTTCTCCAGACGCTTGGCTAGATTTTTCATATAATTGTCTGTAATTTTTCCCGGGAAATTTTAGTTGGCAGGAAGAAAATTTCTTACAGACAAATGTATAAAAAAATTTAAAAAGTGGTTCTAGCGCATGTAGCTGCATATAACGCACTCAAATTTTTTCAGTAGAATCGTTAGCAGTGAAGCTTTAGTTTACAATTCATATATTTTTTTAGAACAGCCGTTTTGCGGAAATTATTCGATATTAGATTCTAATACAAGCACTGTAATTTCTGACGCGGTTGTCCACCCGTCAAGATGGCTTCCAAAAACCGTGACAAGGTCTGTTGAGGGTGGTGTGATTCGCTTCTTTTATAGACACGAGAAGGGGACTGGAGCCGAAATGTGTCCCGCAATTGTTTCTGGGATTGTTACTGGGGACGCGCCGGTCGGGTAGGTACTTGGTGTAAGACTCACATGAATAGTAGTGGGTAGTGGCTCGGGACATTTTGGGCAGTCGTACACCAAGTAGTACCACGCCGGTCCGCTATTGGTAAATTCTTTCCCTGTCCCTTGTAGAAGACTTTACACCGCCTAGTTTCCTTCTCGTACGAATTTCTGATAAAGAGGCACAGGTTTCAATGGTTTCTAGTCTACGCGCGAAATGACGTCTGAGGAGTGAGGAACGAGCTTAGAAATAGAGGAGAAGTGTTACGTCAAGTTACCATGGCTGCTAAATGTTTGGATAGCTTAAGCAAAACTTCAATAGATACGGCAAACTCGTCCCCAGGGCTTTTCCCTCAAAAAATGGGTGGGGAGGGAAAAGGCTCTGGCATCGGCTGGTCACGTGTACAGCCTAAATATTCCTGCGAAGCTAATTTATATCAACCTCGTCCCCAGGGCTTTTCCCTCAAAAAATGGGTGCCCCACCCATTGAGGAAAAAGCCCTGGGGATGAGGTTGTAGATACGGTCCTTTCGGATAAAATTTTGTTACCATGGCAACATGACGTAACGACTTCTCCTCCCTATTCCATATTCTACCCCTAACGAGTCCGAAGGCTTTGACTTCAAAATGGTTCGAAAAGTGTGTTAAGGAATAATTCTTTATTTTTTATTGTTTGTTGATTTTTATGTTGTTTTTCAATATAAAGGAAAACTCTTACCAATGAAGGATGTTTTTCCCGAACCCGTCGGTCCGATCAAAGCTATACGCACTCCATCCATATCTCCTATATCCAGATCACGGAAACTTTCCTTTTTAATCCTCGGGGATTCCTGCAAGTTGTAATTCATCAGAGCATCTTTAAGCTGACAAAATGATTCCTCCTCCTTTCGCTGTCGCTCCCTTTCTTCTCTCTCAAGACGTTGACGCTCTAATCGGTTTCGCTGCTCCTCGTCTTCACACCTGGCCCTTTCTTGTGCTTCAAGTATCGCCTGTTCGCGATCTCTTTGCATCTCAATCTGGAGTCTTCTCATCCTTTCTTGATTTTCCTCTTCGGCTTGTTCTCGGCCTTGTCGTGCCGCATCTGGATCTGTTCTGTCCACTGTTTCATAATTCTATTGTCCCAATTACAAACAAACAAATAGGTAAATAAACAAAAAGATAAATACTACCTTATTGCTTTGGCTGGGTTAACCAACACGCGAGAAACTTTTAATCCTCGGTTTCAGAATCGATCGAATATACAGATGAGACGTGCAGTTCCATTAAGCAAACATGTCTATCTCTTTTATAGACAGTGTGTAGACTCTTCTCAGCTTTTCTATTTACTTAACGCAATCTGCAAACAGAAGAGGCCACAAACGTGCGAAAAGAACGCGACAAGCGAGGGACTATGGTTACAGGGAGTGGGCAAGAGAGAAAACAAAATCAAAGACAGTTGAAGTTCTCTTTCCTCCCAGTGATCCCACCCCATCTCGCTCCACTTAGACACACGCAACCAGATCGGCCATTTATCGAATCATAAAACTACGCAATAGACAGAAGGCTGTCAACAGCCCGGGAGGGGGGTAGACTCCGCATATGAAAGGGGTGGGGATGCTCGTCGGAAATTTTGAATTAAACCCCTAAAGGAGACCGATCTGGGCGTGGCCCAAGCTTTTTTGATCCCTAAAAGAGGCCATGTTAAAACACAGAAAAATGAGAAAACTTGGATTATATGAATGGAGTAAATAAAACGGCTTAAAAATATACATATCAAATATATATTTTTATATTTTTTCCCGTGCAACCCTAAACGAGACATTCACGGCTAAGTATGATGGCGTTTTCCCCAGAACATCCTAAATGAGACCAAAATCCGAAATTTACACCCCTAAGCGAGACGATGAGCATCCCCTCACTTTCATATGCGGAGTCCTCCCCCCTCCGGGGTCAGCAGTGTACAGTGTACTTCTGTATGGAACTGTATAGAGGGTTTTCACATGACGTCAAGGCGGCCATATTGGTGTTCCAAAACAATGAAACGGCGGCCATGTTGGTGTACCAAGACAACCCTGTGGGAATTGAACTCTTTTCTTATGTAAAAACTTTCTTTTGTTCCAATGAATCAAGCTGTCATTCTCCGAAGTTCCGGAAATCAGGTCTTTGAGTCCCCCCGCCTCGCCAAACTGCCGTTTACGCGAGCGATTTGGAAGGTGTATTATGGGCAATGCGAAAGTAGCTAATTCCCAGATACATGTCCGTCGGAAAATTACTCATTGGGCACTAACGCCTACCAGCTAACCGACACAAAGAACTTTCGAATACCATCGCCGCTGTTTTATAAAGGAAAACTTAATGCTCTCTTTTCCGCGAAGTTGTAATAGTTGCACTAACCGACTTGTCTTTTTTGATCTCCTAGAAAGTGCTCCTGAAATCTAAAAGTTTCATAGAACTCTTTATACATATGTTGTTGTAATTTTATCCTTGGTTTAAATTTTATTTTCGTTTGTTTTTTGTTTATGGTAATGTATGATAATGTTAGTAAAAGAAAATAAGGTAAAATTTAAACCACAACACATAATATTCGTTTTCATGTGAAAATATTTTCGTCAAAGCATCGCGTGACCATTTTAATTGAAAAGTAACTTATCGCGTGACTGTTAACAAATAGCCTGACGAAAAAAAGCTACATCACATGTTCTTTGCTGACAAAAAGAAAAAAAATTCTAGAAATGCGCTAATGAATTTGTTTGGAATTAGTTTGCATTAGTTTTTAGAAGGTGGTAGTATTTGCGACAAAAAAAAGAAAAAAATAATGAAATGAAAGAGTTGTCTAATTCCTGGAATTCGTTACATCGCAAGCGGAAGTATATTTCCCAGAAATTTACATTATCTGTACAGGAGAAAATCTTATTTTCTCTCCATTTGTATGCCCTAAATTCGCCTCCTTTGGTTCTTTTTAGAAGTGCTCATAATTTCCTCTTATTCGTATCTTGGTCTTTTAGCGATTTGCGAATTTTGACGTTTTTAATGCTTTTAATCGGAAGGAGCACATAACAGTTTGAAGCGCCCGAAAACGCCCGTATGCAATTCACACAAAACGCAGCGTGCAGGTAACTTTCTTGCTATCATGCGTGTCTTAATTTTCAGTACAAAATTCTGCATTTAACGATTATTTGGACCGAGGAACAGTCAGTTAAGCCTGCGGTTTTAAGTGGATCTATGTGGTGTGACGTACCGACAAGTAATGCCTCAACAGAAAACACGATCTACTGCTGATGCGTAACACTTATACTAAATTATTATCACTTTGGTTACTGGTAAGGTTCTTAAAATTGCACCAAAAAAAAGATATATGCATACATAAAAATCACAAGAAAATAATCCAAAGGACCCTTGCTTCTTCCCCTGAATCGAGGAGCAATTCATTTAATTTACGCGACGAATTTTAAAAAATAAGGAACTACTAAAATACATAATAAGTTACAAAGACCTGCTACAAAATTTTACTTACAATTTTTGAATCGCCGTTCCCCATCTTTAAAGAGATTTCTTCTTCGTCAGTGCAGTCCTAACTTTCCTTGGGGCTTCCGTCTTTCGCTGGCTTTCGCCGAAAGTGCAAGAGAATGACAGTGAATGCGGGATTTAACCACGGAGACATGTGACTTCACTTCCGGGAAACGGCCAAATATAGAGCTCACCGGCTTAAAAGTGAAAGTGTTTGTCCCGGAAGTCGGTCATTCTCAATAACACGGTGCGTTTTAGCACATTGATTCTAAGAATTTATCGGAACAAAGAAAGTCGGAGCAAAAAGGAGCGGAGAATATCTTTTAACTCTAGTTAATAACAAACGACGAAGACGTGCTACTGCGAATAAATTTTAAGAGATGAAGCCGCTAATTTTCCCACCGTGGGTTGAAAAAGTGTGCAAATGCCCCACCCTCTCCCCGTCTTTTATTTTTTTGGCTCTCGTTCCATTTTTCGCGCGGCCAAAATTAAAATTCCCGTTCCTCGGTCTTTCTTAGCACCGAAACCACACGGGATCGCTTGCTATGCAAGTTACGCTGCTGAATATCTCAAGGACCATCGTTTCTCCCGGTAAAGTGCAAATTACTTTTCCCCAATCTTAAGCCATCTAAGGTAAACCGGGACTGTCGTACAACCGGCCTTTGCTGGAGATAAGGCTAGTGCTTAAAATGCAAAAGTGGGCCACCCTATCCCCTACTCGGGCCAGGAACAGTGCGTATCAGTAAAAGCCAGCAGGTTGACGTTTTTTGGACAACCGTGAAAACTGCCTACTATCGGTAGTTCGTACCAGTACCAGTTGATACCAATCACACTTGTGGTAAGCTGGGTACAAACCATGGCAGTTTACTAAGGCACATCACTTTGAAAATTTTTACCGATATATAGCCTATCATAAACAATTATTCCTTGAGCCCGAATGGGCTCTGAGTCAATAGCCCATGAGGCCAAATGCCGACAAAACAACGCTATTCAGCCGGCATTGTTTTGGCTTTCAAAGCCGGCGCTTTTCGCTACTAGGGGGCTATAACGTATAGCCTAGTAGTATAACCAGTCAGAACGCAGCATTGATAATAGACCACTAGCTGGATTTTACTAAAGTGTGTAACCCGCGTAGCACTCTAAATTGTGTTTATTGAGAACTAAAAAGTGAGAAACTCCACCAATGATTCAAGAAAGGAAAGTAAGATAAACCAGGAATCGAAGAAAATGTTTTTGACCCTGGTTTGGATTGAAGTCCCGATCGCTGGATTAGTTCTACCAGCATTCTATCCGACTGAGCTACGAAGCCAATCGGGAGCAAATCGTGAGCAGTTCGGAGTATTGAAGTCGCGGCAGTATATTTAGTACGGAGACTATAAGCCAAGGCGGATAAGCCTTTGTGCGCCCTGCTATGAGCTGATCAGCGCCCCTGTCGTCTGAACTGCAGTCCTTTTCGTACATCTCTCTGAAAAGGAGGGAGAGGGGCAGGAGCGAAATGGAGGCTGAACGCAGCCTGCGAGAAAGTAGGTTGTACTTTCAAGTTTGAAGCATGCGCAAAGAGCCGACCGCGGTTCGCTTTCCTTGCATTCTCGACCCCAGAGCTATTCTCTATTGCGCATGAACACGAGGGCTCTAGTGGCAAGTGACCTTACGCTTGAAATAAGGCGAACGCAAAGACGGCTTAGGTCTCTCCAACTTTCCTCGCAAGCCGAAGGGAAATTCGAGTTATTCTGGGACAAGCATAACCGCTGACTTTTGCAGCTAGTTTGACGAAACATAAAAGGTCACACCGAAGCTCATGTCGGTAAAAGTAACCTTTGATTACAATCTAACTTACTGGAAATAAAAGGGTTTATTATTTACATTATGTCAGACACACAATGTGCCCTAACATACAATAAAATAACTGAAATAACTTAATACATACATCTTAGAAAAATGGCATCGAATCACTCGACGACACGGAGGACACACACACACGTACACACATATACTAAATAAACCTTTATCAAACACGAACCCATGACACCTTTTGCTTCGTTGTCAAAATTGTTGAAAACAAATTGTTTTAACGCCGGAAAGAGCGCGCTGTTTATTCAACCAATCAGATGAGAGATCAACCAACCGCATAATCCTGGTCAATTCTTTTTTCCCGCGCAGAGTGGACGTTCTCATGGCTTTGCATCGAGATCTGATTGGTTTTTAACGTTTCTTTGATTTGATTGGGCATTTTTGGATCTAAACCCAGTGATCAACATAGAATAACACCAAAGTGTTTTTTTAAGGCATTATTCGAAGACGGAGTCCGTATCTAAATTCAATGGTTGCTCCAGTTCGTTTGTTTTTGTTGTAGCGCTTTCTGGGTTTATGGCTGGCGTTACTTCCGTGTGAGACGGTACATTCTTGTGCAATCCTACGATAAAACAAATAGGAGAAATATTGCTGGTTTGCACGTGACGTCACGGCGGCCATGTTGGTGGTCAAGAACAAAAGCATATCTCTCCTCTGGGAACTAAACTCTATTTTCATGTAAATTCTTCGAGGAAATATTCTTTTGTTTTGACCCCCAACATGGCCGCCTTGTCACGTGGTTGCAAACCAAGAATAAAGGTCGTGCGGAAAATAACCATTCTCGTCCCCAGAGCCTCCTGGGGGCATGAGCACGAGGACCAGGAGGCTCTAGGGACACAGGATTTTTCCAAATTTTAGGATTTCTGGTCATTTCTGATTTTTTACAAAGTTTCTAACAGTGTTTACTTGCTCCTGCCGAAGTGTCAATTACTGTAAATTTAGGTGATTCAAAGCTTTTAAAAGAGAATCCTCCAACTTACTTTTGAATCGGAAATGACCGGAAGTCCTAAAGTCTAGGACTTCGAATCCTGTCTCCCCAGAGCCTACTGGTCCTCGTGCTCAGGCCCCCGTCCCCTCTCTGGGGACGAGAATGGCAACTAACCTGAACAGTCCCTTGCATTATCGAAAACACAATTTTAATCACAAAATTCTCTCTTTATAACCCAGCTCTCCAAAAACTCTCTTTCAGCCAATTTACTCATACTGCTATACAAAACAAAAAAACTTTACACTCAGAGAGAAAAAGCTTTTAAAATATAAGACTGGCTGCCTTAAAAAATGACTTTCAATTTTTTATCTAACAACATGCATTTGTGAAGTGTTTGTTACATTTTCTGAAAGAAAACGGCAGTGTGAGGAAGCTCGTCCCATATGATGGCATCATTAATTGAATTTGGTTGGTTCCTAAAAAAAGGCTCCGAGGTTTGAACAGACCTTGTCAACGCTTCTCAAACACAATTGAATAGTCCATGGTAAAAACCAAATACCGTAAATCCTCTTTCTAGCCCCTCCCCTCTTGAATAACCCCCCCTTTTCAGGGGAAGAAAGTTAATAAGCCCCCCTCTCTTATAAGCCCCACCCCATCCCTCCCATAATTAATCTTCATTAATACATGATAGACTGGATTAATCAATTACGACAATAAAACTTCCAGTGGACTGATCCTCTGTTGCATCACCTAAAACTTCTTGTACTTGAGCTTTTCCAGTTTATATTCTAGTTCTTTATGGAGAACTCATACCATCGTCTTCTCTAAATTAAATAAGCCCGCCATCTCTATTAAGCGGAGGGCAGGGGGGTTAATAGAGGATTTACGGTAAACAAAAAAACAAAAGGATATAACAAGCACATGAGGGGAGTTTGGATATCGGATCTTAATTGTTATAAATAATTGCAATTACTGCTTTCTTTATCTGAGAAGTACCGTAGTTTCAAACAATCGATCAAGTATTTCATATGATACTCAGACACCTCAGAGTCAGTCTTTGAAACAAGTCAGCCACGCCTTGTTTTCTTTTTTCAACTCAATTTTCAGTATCTGAAAAGCAGTGTTTCCTCCTTGTGTTTAGTGATTCTCTTACCAGATTCTCTGTTTTGTTGTTGGCTGATGTCAGTCACTTTGACCTTCTTTTTCTGCGGCTCATTCCTAGTCACCTGCGAAGTGACTGTCTTACGTTCGGAATCATGGGTATGTGGATCGGTCTGACAAAAAAAAAATTAAATAAAAAACACTTGATTACACTGCAACCTACAAACAACTATCTTACTGATACTCAATTTCGCATTTTTCGCGATTGAAAAAAATCGCCTCCAAATTAAAGACCCACGAAATACCAAAGATAATTAAAAGCCTCAAACTAACAATCCTACCACACTGAAAAAGGCAAAGGTTCACATCAGACAGAAGCGTGGGTATCCAAAAATTGTGGTCGATTAGTTAATAGGCCACTTCCAAGTCCTAAAAACTCTCATTTTCAAAATTAGGCCAAGTGCACAAACTTTCTTGTGAAAATGAGTTTTATTTGCATGAGAATCAAAAATCATTTTCATATCAAAGGCTGAGCGCTTAACCTCGTTTTGATACAGAGGCCCGGTGGAACTCGGAAGTGGCGCACTGGAGCTCAACCTTGTCCCCGTGGTGTTTGCTTCAGAAAATGGGAGGGGTGTACTTTGTAAAAGTCCTGGGGATGAGGGCCCCCTACTGATCACAAAGTAACGATGCCAAACTGTTCAAGACTTGAGTGTCGCTCACTGCAAAGTGAAGTGCACTGCATAGACTGGCCTAAGAAAAAATCTGAATAAAGACCCTCAAATTTCTTTTGGTAAAATGTTAAGAAATGAATAGTACTATGTAAAAGTTTTGCCGAATAGGTTTCATTTGAATGGTAACACCAGGGAATTTCATCCACAGACTCAAAAGGTAGAACTACAAACTAAATAAATAGTACCATGTCAGATTACTGCTGAAGAGGTTCCATTTGAATGGTAACACCATAGGATTTCATCCACAGATTCAAAATTTAGAACTACATACTCAATAAATGGCACCATCTGACAGTACTGCTGAAGAGGTTTCATTTGAATGGTAACAACATAGGATTTCATTCACAGACTCAAAATTTAGAACTACATACTAAATAAATAGTACCATGTGAAAGTACTATTGAAGAGGTTCCATTTGAATGGTAACACCATAGAATTTCATTCACAGACTCCACATTTAGAACTACATACTAAATAAATAGGACTGTGTGAGAGTACTGCTGAAGAGGTTCCATTTGAATGGTAACACCATAGCATTTTGTCCACAGACTCAGAAGTTAAAACTACATACTCAATAAATGACACCATGTGACAGTACTGCTGAAGAGGTTTCATTTGAATGGTAACAACATAGGATTTCATTCACAGACTCAAAAGTTAGAACAACATGCTAAATAAATAGTACCATGTGAAAGTACTGCTGAAGAGGTTTCATTTAAATGGTAACACCATGGGATTTTGCCAACGCATTTTTAACTCTGTAACTTTTAAAAAGTTATAGTGAACAATCAGTTTCCCATATCTTGGACTAAGAGTGGAACAGTTGATTGGTTCGTCACAGGTAACCCAGGCTCTGTGATAGTACCACAGTACGGTTCTAGTATAATTACAGTGTTTCAGGACCTGAACAATCGATGAAAATCGATGATCGGAAAATCAATCGATCAATCGATGACAATCGATTAATAACATTATTGTTGATTAGCATCGATTGGCATCGGCCAATCAATGATCAATCGATAACCACACTTGGGTGGTCGCAAACTTCATCGATTGCCATCGATTGGCACAAAATTCATGTCTCCGTATCTTCAGGTATCGCGGGAGTGTACGCAGATCGTATATTATTTTTAAACCTCAGTAGCAAAGTTTGAGAATTGTTCATCGATGTGGCTCCGTGAAAAAACAGCACAAATAATTAAGCCAATTGACATATCTTGTTGTCAGTAGTACAAACTTGATCGATTTAGCTTCGAGTTCAATATCAATCGATTCATTGATATCGATTGTCATCGATTGTTATCGAAATGAAGCCTGGGCACTGTACAAAAAAGTCCATCCCGGGTGTCCTGGGTTGACCTTTCTAGGGACCGTTGCATAGCTTTACCAAAGTTAGCCACCCCTGCTGGAAATACATTAGCCTGCGTGGCAGGTGTTTGAAAGGGAAGGGAAAGGGAGTTTTAGGCATGTACCACGCAGGCTAGAAATACATTTGCTCTAGGGCTATTGTTCACTTGAGACAAACGCGACTCGCCCAAGAAAACTTCATGTTCCAGTGCACGGGTCAAAAGAAGAAGAAAAAGAAGAAGAAGAAGAAGATTTACAATTCCCAAAACTCCTGAAGACCTTAGAATCTGTGATCACTGAAACCTAAATTCGGTTGAAAATGAACTGCACATAATATTTCACTGTGCCTATATAATGATTTGAGGATGAATCTTTTTAGTAAATTCAACGATCGAAATACATTATTTACAAATTACAATATCCAGGATAAAGTCTGTTTTCTTTTTAACAATACTGATTCACATACAACTGAAGCAGGCTAACTGCTAATTTCGTCTTTCAAGCATTTGAAAGACGAAAGAAACATAATTAATTCTACCATTCCATTATATCTTCATTTCCTTAAATTTAGCTGTTTACTGTTTAATATTTTAATCGGTAACGCCTGTACAAATTGGTAATACTGAATAAACTTGTTGTTGTTGTTATTTCTTTAATGACTCATTTCTTGTTATTATTTTGTAATAGATAAAATATTATTGTAAATTCTTATACTAAATTATTTAACAATTAATGAATGAGGCTGAGTATCTTATGAAGAATTATGGAGATCGAGGAGGGTGTTATCCGTCGAGGCCGTAAGCCGAGGCGGATAACACCCTCCGAGATCTCCATAATTCTTCATATGATATGAAAGCCGAATTCAATAATTGTTTTATTATTCATTCAAAATAATTCCTAGTTTAAAAACAAAGCTAAAACATGCTTACCTCCATCGATGTTAAGTTCACCTTCGATAGCGCACATTTAGGGTTGTTCATCTCCGCAAATATTCTCCAAATAGCAGATGTCGTCCTTCGAGTTGTGTTCTTGCTGTTCTTGCCATGTTTTTAGCAATAATTTCGCCTGGTTCTTACTGTTGAAACGAGTGAAATGTCCACCATTTTTTGTTTTCACAACGAAAACAACTCAACCTCGTCCCCAGGTCTTCTCGGTTAACTGTGCATTAACCTGCAAGAACACTGCATTTTTGACGTCATTTCCTCATGAAACACAAAATTCTTCCAAATTTGGCCATCAGTAACTGGTTATGGTGAATTATGCGTGTGCTTTTACCCAATCAGAATCGGGGAAATATTACTAGTTTTAATATTCATAATTTGTAACTGTTACACGGCATGTCTGAAAACCAGCTTGCCACTACGGCGTAAAGAAATGACAATTGAGGCTAAAATTGACGGATGGTCGAGAAATGGTCAACTCGATGGTTTGCTGCAAATAACTTTTTGTGACCGTTTGTCCCATGATGCTTTGCGCACTGCTGCCTAACCTCGTCTGCAAAAAAGACGTCAGTGCGCCGCAGCAGCATTCTATGCCATGAGGGACGAGGATGCCATTCACCCAATCACGTACTGCGTAGTAACACAGGTCTCATTCTCTCTTGATAAAAGCCACCACCCGTTACTTCCTGATTCATATCCTAACTTGTCTCGTCCTGAAATTAGACTCAAAGGATCTCAAAGAAACAAGGACTTTCCGGCCAGGAAGGTAAACGGCGGCGAATATTTACCGAATGGCCCGAGGCATCAAACCGAGGCCGGGATCAATCGCCTCGGTAAGTTGATTTACATTATTCACCTGAAAGAGACCTTAAATGAGTCTTTATTTTGCAGGTTTAAACAGTTCTAAAAGTATTCCAGTTTATACAAGAGAGAATAATCTCTCCTGTTAAAGAGAGGAGCTGACTATTACATGAGTCTAATACTCAGTGCTTTAGTTGATATAAATGAGCCGTTGTTTATTGAATATAATCTATTGTAAATATTGCAAGTCAGTAAAAATGCTTCAGACTGTTAAATCTTGGTTAAAAATAACTATTTTTACTAAATCTGATCAATACTTGTTACAATAATTCTCTCCTTGTTATTATTATCTAGCATCACATCGAAGACAAAATTGAGTGGCTTTCCCTGACTCGCCCCCAGTCGTCTCTCTATCTATCTCTCCCTATTACCCCTTGCTCCCGCCTTCTCCCGTCGCGCGCGTTACGCGAAGACGACTGGGGACGAGTCAGTGGCTTTCCCGTGACACCTTAGCTTATCAAACGTTCTGGATTTCAACTTCCAAACATCTCTTCATGCCAATGGATAGCGGAATTTCGCCCTTGACTTCTTCCCATAACTCCTTGAGAACCTTGACGGTATTGATTTCATTCTTACGTAGTTCCGACACCACCTCTTTCATTTTGCCCTGGTCAGTCCAGTTGTACTTTTTTCTCAGACGGGCGAAAAACTGTTCTACTGTCTCGGCCCCGCCACTGGCTCCTGAGTAAAAAAAATAAAAAAAGTACGTTAAGGTGGCTCGACCCTATAATTTTGTAGGCATATCTTTCACTCTTGGACGGATTGATCTTTATTGTAAACACATTATAACACGATATAATTTTTTCGCGATCGGAATGAATATTGCGTGACAATTACGTCTCAATCTACTTAGCTATTAATCGAATTGCAGCCATTATTCTCATTTTTTCTGGAAATACTCTACGCTACGTTGTTCTGTTGTTGTGTTGTTGTTGCGAAATTTAACAAAAATCTATGCTCAGAGGAATTTCGAAATACATCTTAGCCTCTTTTTATTGAGCATTTTGACATGACGTCATGGCGGCCATATTGGTGAACCAAGAAAATCCTCTGGGAGGTGAAATCTTCTTCATGTAAACGATTTCTTTTCTTCCAATAAATTAGCATAGATGCTGGCCTATGAGTGAAAACGCTCTGTCTCACACAAAACTCTTGAACTACTAGAAATACGTGTATCGCAGAACTTCACCGAGCTCGGGGGGAGGCCCATAAAAGTCAGGGATGGAAGGGGAGAGAACTGGAGTAAATTGTGTAACTTGGGAGGGCGGGTTTCAACACTGGCTCTAATACTGGAAGGTGAAATGTAGTTAATCGCCTTTTGGTTGGAGTATAAAATTTCAACCCAGTGCTCTGTCATTAAAAAGGATTTTCTGGGATTTAAATGGGGTTGTGTTGTTAAGGAAGGGTAGCCAATGTTTCATAGGTCCCGTGTTCACCCCATTTGACCCCCCTACATGTGTAATTATAGTAAAAGAAAATGGGTGTGATAGGGAATTATCTTTAATTTGTAATATTAATTACTTGTGAAGTGTGTCATTAGTAGTGAGTGGATGAAATGGTAGGATATAATGCTGCAGTGAAAACAACAAGTAAATGCTGGTAATTGAAGAAAAAATATTTATTGTTAAGTGAATTACAGCAAGAGAGTGTTTGCACTGGTTGTAGTACATAATCACATTTGACAACTAATTGGTTGGTAACAGTAAGGTGCAAGCATAATCACTTACAATAAAATAGAAATTACATGTAGCAATGTGATATTTTTCCTATGTCACCCCGTTTTTTGCCTTTTTCCCCTACTGAGTGGCCTGGTCCCAGGCTATGTCATTAAGGATGCAGTTGAGGAAAATTATGAAAGTGATCATGAATCATGATTATTGAATATGCTGTACCCTCATTAGCACTGAATTATCCCGGTAAAAAAAGTTTCATTTATAAAAGTGTTTATAGTTATTGCGGGCGGCAAAGGGAGCCCGCCACCTATTCTTGGTCAGTGGCACTCTTTTAACTGTATAGCCGGTTTTTTCCTCGATCTGTTCACATTCCTGTGTTGTACCGACTATTATGCATTGTATAAATGGTACGTGGCGTCGAAGGCCCTGGTGTTGAGTTCAAAGTCCCTCTGATGTCACAGTAATCACGTGAATGCACATGCAAGTGATGCAATCGTTATTACTTCGGTGGGGCGCGAAGTAAAGGATTCGCGACTCTCAGGAATGTATCAAAGTTGACTTTTTTTGACAAGATTGGGCACGCAAAGTCTGCAGGTTTTCGGTTTTATTCGGCTATTTGACGAAGTGAGAGCCGAATTAGTTCGAGATATCTCGAGATCACTTCGATTTCTTTGATTTATTCTTTAACTTTTTCGAGGAAGAAAGAATTATTATTTTGGCTTTCCCGGGGTTTGAACCGACTCACCTGTGTGACCCGTCAGATCAAAGGAGACTCTATGTTGAGGGCTGGGCGTAAGAAGCCCTAGCTTATTACGTCCTGGTTGAGGGATTTGCCGATTGCGCTACAGTGACCCAGGGTAGTTTGGGATATGGAAAACAGTTGTGAAATGATACACTAGTTTCGGGACAAGACTGTGCGTGCAAGTTCAAACATTTCACGAGTGAGCCCTCCTTTCGAACTGTTTTATGATGAATTTAAAGTTACAAAATGCTGCGCAACATTTTGTCATTGTTGAGTGTTACGTAGTAAAATCGCTTTCATGTGTTGCGTGACTTTCTCGAACGTTCTCTACGTATTGGATTATCATAAATAATTAATTAGGGCATGTTTACATTTCAGCATGAGTCAGCAGATTTGTATCAGTTACTGAAATCATAAATATGTCGAAAAGCTACTACTATTCGCCTGTTTAGTATTTTCTAGAACCTTATGTCAAACGGTATACAAGTTCCAAGCGAGTTCTTTTGACGAACTCAGTTTTTTCCCACGAGCTGGACTGCTGTGTTTAGTCAAGTATGACGAGGGTCGGTTTTCAAGTTCTGTGTTTACAAGTTGGCGGAAGCCGTAAGATATCTGAAGTTCGAGTGAGAGTTTGTTATTATTGGCAGAGGCTATGTAGTTTGACTTAAGCTCAAGTCAAGTTTGTGTTGGCGGGTGCTGTGTTTTAAAGCTCTGTAAAGGCTATGTTCCTTTGGTATTAAACTTCCTTGGGTTAATCCGACATCCCTGCGTGCTGATAGTCAGTGAATAATCATCCTCAAAACATTCGAACTCGTAACATTGAGTTTTAGCCAATTCCATGCTCAACGTAACTGACTGTTTAGCCATGCCTTACATATCTTTAATCAGTACATGAGACTGCTATGCTGTTTTTGAAGCCTGATGTGACTAAGAAAAATAGAGAAGTCTTTTTTCACTGTTTGTTTTGTTAGACTTGTTATTCACCGCCAGTAACCTCATATTTGACTTACGTCTAAAAGTTTAGACCCAAGTCAAATTTAGAAGGATTTGTATGGAGTCATCAGAGCATAACTGGGCTAATATCTCAGAGACAATTTGCCTCGAAATGCTAGTTTTTGGTAAGTAGGCCTCTTGGATGTTGCTCTTTTCAGAATATCCTGACAAATTCCATAATTTCACAAATTAACACCTTACTCTTACCATATTTCATTTCTTACTATTCCTCCTCATTTACAACTAATCAGTTCCACAACCACGACGCCGTAGTGTACGCTCCGTAGCGTCTTGTTTCACATTCGATTCGCAAGCACAGGTAATTTACGTACACAAGTACTGCACTAAATGGGAGACTTTTCGATTTGCCTTATCAGCCTGGAATCTATTTATCCAGGAAAATAAAAAAAGAGCCTGATCTCAGCTTAGTGCCGGACAAGTTTTAGGTGAGGAGTGCTAGCACAGTCTAGAAATAAAATTTATTCAGGTTTTACTACAGTGCATGGTTTTTCAGGGTTTTTATATTTTTATACATTTTCAAGCATGTTACGTCGCCTGTCACCCGAAAGCCTTAATAATCTTTAAACTCCAGTGGTAGTTTAAGCTATTTCATTATTTTGCATTGCATATCAACGGCCTTTGGTCATTGAACACGGATTCAATATTCGATTGAATAACAAAACTTCGTGCATGACTGCATACCCGCATTACTTGTGTCACGTATTACTGTTTCAATGTATCTTTGCCGGCCAATAAAATACAAACGTCTTTCCTAGCTGATCGCTCCAGAAATATTGCAGGCTAATTGTACCTAATCAACCGCAAATAAAATCGTTGAATTAAATATATATGAGCCCTGGTTACTGTGTTGTTCAATCCAGTTTTTATGACCCGCAGTGAAAGGCATTCACCTACATATGAAAGCGGTTTCGCCCACACTTCCTAGCCAACGGCTACTGCTAGTCTGTGTACATGCATGAGATTAACAAACACTCATGCAAGAGTGAATTTGTATGAAATGTCTACATACAAGTAATGTTGAAGGTGATCAGTGTTTCAGTTCTCAACATGCATGAGCTTGTCGAGACGTGGTTGCCAGAGGCATAGTTTTTTAAATTCCCAGACTGACAGAAAAAGGTTTACTTTCCCTGACCAAATGAATTGACAGTAGGCCATTTGCACTAAGAGGTCATGTGACATCGTTTTTATGAAAAGAAAAGTTATATGATTTTGAATTCGAAAAACGATTAGTGGTTCATATCTTAAAATGAGTAAGTTCGTGGCTGTTCACGTGACCAAAATGTGACTTTTAAAATTATGAATTACCTCTTTCTGAACACAAATTTTGCACTTAAACTTCAAGGAAAATGTTGAAAAGATGATGTGATAACGTTTACAGCACATCTGAGCGTAACTATCAAACGTTTAACAAGATATAAGCAAAAAATAGTTTTGGCCGCCATGTTGGAGGGCAAGAGTATGCTCTCTAACATGGCGGCCAATACAAATCATACTACTTTGTTGAAAAATCAAAGTGCCATAAAATGTCTCCCTTAAATGCGTTTCTTCTCAAATTTCGGGAGTGAGATAATTTTAATGCTCTCTGTCAACTTTTGGCATCAACGAGATTCCAACTCATTATTAAACGGAAGCATTGGTCGCGTGACCTCTTAGTGCAAGATATTAATCTCTCTTTGTCCAGATATTAATGGATTCCAAATTCCAGTCAAAACTTCGTGTACTGGACACAGATGATGTAAAACAAAAGACTTCTTTGTTTTCTGCTCAGTGAAAATCTCCTTGGTATTGTTTCATAGTTTTTTGTTCTTTTTTTATGTCATCTGTGTCTGGTACACAAAATAAATGCCCAAATTCCCATCACAGCCATCCTGTCCACCTATTTATTGCGTAAATTTATCGCGAATGTTAAGTGCACAATGGATGGATCTCATAGGAATTCCTATATCTGCTCGTCGTGTAATTTCTTGATACAATATTCTTCCAATGGAATATGTTTAACTTCGGTGAATAAATTCTCTGACTTGTTAAATTGTCCCTTACGGGGAAAAAAATTAATTTTCCTGGCATGGTGACACGTCACACACTAATATTGTGAGGAGATCCGAAATCCAGATGTTTTTTTCGAATAGTAAATAGCATCGAAAATAGGAGGCCAGGCTTGACTTAGAAGACACAGCTGTGTTTACATATAAGAAAACAGTCGTTGGGAGCCCCTGATAACTCTTGCTGCCTATCGCTCCATCGAAGAAGATAATTTGACTGTAAACTTCAAACGTTGCCTGATCTTTTCGTCGCTTTTTGAAGCGTCGGCAGTCAGTGTTCCCTCTCTTCATCGGTTTCGTTTACAGTGTAATTATGGTATTTTGTCGCTGCCTCTGTGCATGTTTGTGGTTGCTGTGTTGACGACGTTGCCATTGCTGTGCTAAGCGATGTTCTCTCTGCTTCGCGGTTGTCTTCTTCGATCCTTTCGCCGATGAATTTCAATCGGCGTTCTACAGAGAAGTTTCAATGGAAAATCTTCCTTGGCGAGGATTTGCAGCCGCTTGCTGTCCTAGCGGTTCTGTGTCATTTGCATGAGAAATTGCTTGTGATTCACCGATCGTAAACATTATTCCACAGACGATGACTAAACACATCAGCCTTTCATGAATAAAACATGAAAATGCGGCCTGGTCATCGGCGGCAAAGTCTTTGTAGCCTGGAAACGCAAAATACTCCATGACGTAACGCTACATGACGACATTGGCGGGTGTACACCAAGCATATAGTCATAGAAAGATTTATTTATCTATTTATTTATTTATGGGGCATCGAGTTTTGCAGCTGGCTAAGACCACGCGCGGTTAGCAGGCTGCGCACGAGCGACGAGATTACAAACTCTCTACGCTCCGAATTAGGAAATTTTATGGGCTCCACACAAGGAATATGAAGAAGATCAAAGATGAAGCAAAGGGCACTAGAGAAACTGATAGTTGGAGGTTGTATATTAATGATTGTGAAGGGCACCCTCTCATTGGTTACTTCAAGGTCACATGATATCTAACGATAGAAACGTTTTCCCCGCGAAAGTTCCTGACGGGGCAATATTGCAAAACCTGTGACGTCAGAGGGTAAATACGCTGTTTCCCACTCAAAAGTTGACCGCTTGCAGATATTTACTTCATATATTTGTACAAGTTTTTCTTCATTAGAAACAAATCAAAACTGTTTCCCTCTGGCAAGTCATTAAGTGTATGTCATTTGTTGACCGACATTTGATTAACACATTCGGTTAAAGATGCGCCTCCTTAATGAGAGATTCGATTGGAAAATACTTCAAAGAGCTTGGTCACGACACTGCTGAATTGTTCCTTTACAAAAAGATTGTAGTGAAAACAAACGGAAGAAAAAAGTGGCGGCTTGAGCCACCGCCGAAGAAATTACCTGCAGCCGCAATTTCCCTTTCCATCTGATTTTTCTCTTGCTGCTTTTTGATCCGTATGAACCTTTCAGCAGAAAGCAAGGAAAAGTCCAAGACGTCGAGAGCCGTTCGGTCCACGGTCAAGCACCTGTCGCTGTTAAAATGCATGTAATTCGAAATGAAGAAGGTTCTTTCGCTGGAACTACCAATCGCCCACGAAGCCATGTCAAAAGCGTTGCTTTTGTCTTCCTCGTCTCTCAGCTTGTCGAGATAAGTAATGACTGTCACAGGGGCATACCCTATAGAATAAAAATGTAAAAACACATTCAACATTCAAGCAGGACAGCGTTGGGTTAAAAAGCGTTTGATGTTGGGTTGGATCTCTAGCGTTCAAGGGAATGTTAACAACCTAAGATAATCAGTTTACAAAAGCCTGCGTCGCAGACGTAATTCGACCTCGGGTTGGTAACGTCTGCGAAGCAGCGCCAAAATCCTTGTTCTGGGCCCCCAGTAGCCTGATTCTCAGACGTCCGAGGTCGTTCGCGATCCCTTCGCTTCTCTCCCTCTCCCGGCCAAGTGTGGCGGTTAGAAAATAGGCGAAACATATCGCGCCAACTCGATCACAACAACAACCAGAACTCTTTTTAATCTCTCACTACGTGACCTACGCTTTCCATAAACGAGCATATGACATAATGGTGTAAGGAAAAACGGCTACTTCCTTCCCTTCTAATAGGAGCTAGGAAAAGTACAATAAAATAGACTCAAATGCTTAAGGTCCTAAAACTAGATGCACATATTTTAAGCATCTAAAACCACGATTAAGCTCGAGCGTAGTTTAGTCTCTAAACGTGCAACGACCTAATGCTAACAAATAACTTTGTCACTGCTTCGTCCATGTCTCTAACAGACAACAATTGCTCCAGAGTGTCTTGTACTGTAATAGTTTGCCTAAACTCAGCGCATCAAAGTCTGGGCTATAGTCCATCAAGCGCTTGTCTTTGTCCGTAGGGACGGATTTCTCTGACAAATCGTGGTTGTAGACAGGTTTCCAAATGCGAGCTTTCGCAAGTCTTGTGCGACGTCCAGTAGGACCATAGGTGTGAACTACAACAGCGACTTGGACTTCACCGGCTTCCACAATTTCTCCAACCAGGATCCCTTGATGGGTGTGAGGCCGTCGATACGCAGCTTGTTCTAAGACTAGATAATACGCTCCTCCAGAGGGATCTCTTTGAGAGATAAGTATCGGCAATGTGCTGTGAGACCGCGCATTCTTCCAAGTTTGGCGAGAATTTGCTTGGCTGCTGGGTAAACAGAGTACAGATGCTTGCGAGCTTCACTAACTGGAACCTTGCCTAGGGGGTCTAGATACTGAGCCAGTTTGAGCGAAATCCCCTCGTCTGCTTGATTGTTGCTCTTGGGAAGGTATATGATGAATTGACCAGGTTTGTATTGTTCCTCTCTCCCCCTTGATTGAGCAGGAAGAGATGCTCCTTGTGCGCAGGATTCTCTTAGTTCCCCAGGTTCGGCTTCTGGAACTGGTATCAGCTTGTCAACGTCAGTAGGAGGTAATTCTTCATTGGTAATGACGTGCCGTAGACGATTAAGATCACTATTCCTCAGATGCTCGCCGACGATATAAGGTCCAGCGTATTTTCGGATGAGTTTAGTGGCTGATCCCTTTTCTACGTTTGAAGGAGGTGGTTCCCTGTCTAGGACCTGTTGTCCGACAGAAAATTCTGTAACGTTAGCAGACAAATCGTTATAATCTCGTTACCTCCTCCTTAAGTCCTTTTTGATGCTAGGAAATAGTTTTTGTGGCGCTGAAATCATTTGAATTAAATGCTTTGCATATTCGTTAGTAGAAGTAGACGGGGGGTTCTACGCAGTGGTGGAGGTGGTGGAGTGACGTCACAATAGCTCAGGGGATTAAACTGATGAGATCATCATCTAAAAATAGAAAGGTATTCTGTATAACAATCTAGGGAGTTGACGTCATTAAAAAACGATGAGATCATCATCAAAATAATCATTTAATATGGTAACTGGTGAGATGACATCATCAGCTTAAATTAGAAAGGGTTTTTTGACATGATCAGCTATTTTCTATAGTCTATGACATCATTATTTATTTTTTATCTTTTTAAGACCATATAAATGAAGGTCATTATAATTATTAAATATGGTTGTCATCCAAAACGAAAATGGGTATTATTCAGTCTTTCATAAGAATAAAGTTTAATCATTATCGTATGATCGCGAGGGCCATAGTTCCCCCCTCGAGAGAAGTAACGTCTCTCCAGAAAACATTTTGCGACCTCCCAGGGTCAACAGTTTCCAAGCTGAAAGAACTCCATTCTGAAGTATTTCTAAAAGTCAATTTGGGCAGACTCTTGGTGTTCTTGAAATTTGCAGAGGATCTGGAACTGACGCAAGAAGAATGGGGACAATTATATGCTGTTATTTATCCCACTTTAATATCTCAAATCTGAGAGCAGTTATATAAGGCCATGATGTCAGCAGTAAAATCATTGAAGACTCGAACATTGCGAAGTGATTAGAGCGATGGGTTGTTGTCCACCATCGACCACGTTTGGACATCATTAGTCAGTTAATTATGCGAGTTCGCAAGCCCACCGTTGCATACAAATTAGTTCAGCTCTGCAGGAAAAATCCCAAGAGAGAACCTTCAAGTGACTTATTATTATAAAAACAATAAAAACAAAATAACCTAACAAGGATCAATTGAAACACGCGACTTACAATTGCGAGCAATAAAATTTTTAAAAACTTTATTAAAACCAATAACAAAAAGAGTCAAAATACACAGCGATTTGAGAGGAAAAGGAATGAAAATTAATCCTTTGACTGACTATTACAAATTCGTTTTCTCCGTTCTATTACGAGGAATAATAAATAATCCTTCCCTGTCTACGCAATTTTCCTATAGCCTCTAAGCGAAGAGTTCGACTTTCTTTGTTTCTTTCGGTTTGTCTTGTTCTTTGTAGTTGTTCCTTTAGCTTTTGCTTTAAAAGAGGCTTTATTTCTTCGTGATCTTGACAGTTCGTACACCGTTTCTTGTGTCTGTACTGGACTGCCAGTACTAGTTGAGAGATTTTTTCCGGAATTATCCGCTTCACTTTCGTAAACGACAACTTTAACTTTAGGTTGCAGTTTCGCCTCTTGTAAATACTGTCTTCGCTGTATGTGGTCTAACTGATGAACATCCGCGAGATGGTTAGCTAATCTGACAAGGTACTTCGCCCCGCACCATGAAATCGGACAGTTTCTGCAAACTCTCTTGTAAACCATGTTCAAAAACCTGTTGACGGTTCGATGGCTGAACACAAATGACTTCTATTTCGCAAATATTCAGGTTATACAGAGTATTAGAAAGGCCAAACACAGGCCCGAAAGGCCATAACCAGGCCAGAAACCAGGCCAAAAGAGACAAAAGGAGACAAACGGGCCATTTTCAGTCATGTGCCTTTTTTCTCGTACACACGCGTGGGTGTCGCGCGTCGCTAGTCACGCAACAGCTTTCAATATTGGAATCATCATCTTTATTAAGTGTAATCACAAATAACAGTGCCTAATTAAAAAGTTTTGTTCTTCCTTTAGTAATTGGTATTTCAAATTTCAGATTTGCTATTTATTGCACAAGTTTACTGTTATTGGTATTATGATCAAGTCATCAATAGTTTGGTTGTTTACAGTTTTTATTGAAATGCAACAATACAAAGGTCCAGGAAATAAAAAATTCTGTAACATTCATAGTAGGTCTAGTCTTGATCTTTTGGAATGGGCTGCTTTTGGTACAATCGATTTAGTAAGAATTTTCGCTTATCGATAGCAAGTTCTGTCGATTCCAACCAGTCAAATCCTTCTGTGTCTTTAAGCTCTTTTTGAGTTTCCATCACTTTTTTGAAGGTGGGATCCTTTTTCATTGCACGCATCCACTGTAGATTCTCTAAGAGTACTTTTCTCAGCTCTTTTCTGTAAACAGGAAGAAGAGCGTTCTCGGCTTTCACGCGGGCCACATTTTCTGAATCTCTGTTCCCTTCGTACTCACTGATCAATGCGTTGAGCTGAGTCTCATGGCGTTTCTCGGCTTCATCAAATATGCGTGACCAAGGCTCTAAGCTTTCTGTTTCTTCTTGGGAAGACTCCGTTCCTTGGCTAGAGACTTCGCTTTCTTCGCTTTCTTCGCTGTCTTCATAATTTCCAGCACCTTTTTGAATAAGGTTGTAATGGAGGTCACTGTTCCACATCTTTTTGGTTTGAACCGCACGCGTTCTGATAGGAAACCAAACATCAGAAAGTAACACGTCTCTTTTATAGAAAATGGGTGAAGGCGGGGTTACTAAGCTAAATAATAATCGAACTTACATCGACCAGTTATTTCGAAGATCAGATGGGCCAAAGCAAGGCTAAAAAGGCCAAACGAAGGTAAAAAGGGCCAAACGAATATCAAGACTAGACTGGCTATGAATTACAAAATTTTTTATTCCCTGGACCTTTGTATTGTTGCATTTCAATAAAAACTGTAAACAACCAAACTATTGATGACTTGATCATAATACCAATAACAGTAAACTTGTGCAATAAATAGCAAATCTGAAATTTGAAATACCAATTACTAAAGGAAGAACAAAACTTTTTAATTAGGCACTGTTATTTGTGATTACACTTAATAAAGATGATGATTCCAATATTGAAAGCTGTTGCGTGACTAGCGACGCGCGACACCCACGCGTGTGTACGAGAAAAAAGGCACATGACTGAAAATGGCCCGTTTGTCTCCTTTTGTCTCTTTTGGCCTGGTTTTGGCCTTTCTGGCCTGGTTATGGCCTTTCGGGCCTGTGTTTGGCCTTTCTAATACTCTGTATAACCTGAATATTTGCGAAATAGAAGTCATTTGTGTTCAGCCATCGAACTGTCAACAGGTTTTTGAACATGGTTTACAAGAGAGTTTGCAGAAACTGTCCGATTTCATGGTGCGGGGCGAAGTACCTTGTCAGATTAGCTAACCATCTCGCGGATGTTCATCAGTTAGACCACATACAGCGAAGACAGTATTTACAAGAGGCGAAACTGCAACCTAAAGTTAAAGTTGTCGTTTACGAAAGTGAAGCGGATAATTCCGGAAAAAATCACTCAACTAGTACTGGCAGTCCAGTACAGACACAAGAAACGGTGTACGAACTGTCAAGATCACGAAGAAATAAAGCCTCTTTTAAAGCAAAAGCTAAAGGAACAACTACAAAGAACAAGACAAACCGAAAGAAACAAAGAAAGTCGAACTCTTCGCTTAGAGGCTATAGGAAAATTGCGTAGACAGGGAAGGATTATTTATTATTCCTCGTAATAGAACGGAGAAAACGAATTTGTAATAGTCAGTCAAAGGATTAATTTTCATTCCTTTTCCTCTCAAATCGCTGTGTATTTTGACTCTTTTTGTTATTGGTTTTAATAAAGTTTTTTAAAAATTTTATTGCTCGCAATTGTAAGTCGCGTGTTTCAATTGATCCTTGTTAGGTTATTTTGTTTTTATTGTTTTTATAATAATAAGTCACTTGAAGGTTCTCTCTTGGGATTTTTCCTGCAGAGCTGAACTAATTTGTATGCAACGGTGGGCTTGCGAACTCGCATAATTAACTGACTAATGATGTCCAAACGTGGTCGATGGTGGACAACAACCCATCGCTCTAATCACTTCGCAATGTTCGAGTCTTCAATGATTTTACTGCTGACATCATGGCCTTATATAACTGCTCTCAGATTTGAGATATTAAAGTGGGATAAATAACAGCATATAATTGTCCCCATTCTTCTTGCGTCAGTTCCAGATCCTCTGCAAATTTCAAGAACACCAAGAGTCTGCCCAAATTGACTTTTAGAAATACTTCAGAATGGAGTTCTTTCAGCTTGGAAACTGTTGACCCTGGGAGGTCGCAAAATGTTTTCTGGAGAGACGTTACTTCTCTCGAGGGGGGAACTATGGCCCTCGCGATCATACGATAATGATTAAACTTTATTCTTATGAAAGACTGAATAATACGCATTTTCGTTTTGGATGACAACCATATTTAATAATTATAATGACCTTCATTTATATGGTCTTAAAAAGATAAAAAATAAATAATGATGTCATAGACTATAGAAAATAGCTGATCATGTCAAAAAACCCTTTCTAATTTAAGCTGATGATGTCATCTCACCAGTTACCATATTAAATGATAATTTTGATGATGATCTCATCGTTTTTTGATGACGTCAACTCCCTAGATTGTTATACAGAATACCTTTCTATTTTTAGATGATGATCTCATCATTTTAATCCCCTGAGCTATTGTGACGTCACTCCACCACCTCCACCACTGCGTAGAACCCCCGTCTACTTCTACTTTCGTTGTTGGTGATTGGCTTGCTTAGGAACTGAAGAGCAACTGTCTCAGGTGATGTTGATTTACGGCCAAACATGAGGAAGAATGGTGTTATACCATCAGTGCCGTTGATAGCCGAGGTGTTGTGCGAGTACACTGCAGCTGGCTGCAAGTAGTCTTCTCATTATTTTTGCCATTTGGACGCAAAAATAACAAGAGCCGAATTCATGAAGCGGTGAACACGTTCTGCAGCGCCATTAGCTCGAGGGCAATAACTGGATGTAAACACTTGTTTAATGGACAAGAGTCTAGAGACTTTATGTAGTACAGCGTTTAAGAACTCTACTCCTCGGTCGCTGAGAAGAGTGGCAGGAAAATCTAGTTTAAGGAATACATTATCAAACAATGTCGTTGCAGCTGAAGTAGCACTCCGACCTGCCGTTGGTATTGCTACCAGGAAGTGAGAGAATGGGCAGACGGCGGTAAATATAGCGGTTTCCGTTGACAGATTTCGGAATGGTCCAGCAAAGTAAATTTTAAGTACTTTCATTGGTTTGTCGTAGAACCGAGGATGCATGAGTGCATGTTGCCGATCGGCGGGATTCTGCTTAAGGCATTCTCGTCATCTTGCAGCCCAGCGCTTCGTTGCCTTCCCCATCCCTCTCCAATGGAAATCTCCAACGAGGGCGTGGTAGGTATTATCTCGTCCTTTGTGCATCCCGACTGGCGAGTCATGATACGAACGCAGTAACTGGGACTTCAAGTCTTTGCTGTGGGGAACGAAGATACGAAGGTCGCCAGGGTCGTCAGGAAATTCGTCTGAATACATAACAAGTCCTTCCAAAATAAGACATCTTCGTGCCAGGTTTTGAATGCAAGTTTGTTCGCGGGACGACAAGCCATGAAGGACAGACTTCTTACTTCCGGCTGATAGATACTTGTGGCTGAGCTTTAAGGTTGAGTCTTGGAGTTGAAGAGTCATGAAGTCTTGTCTGTTGGATCACAGGAGAGTAAGGGGTTCTGTTGTCTGACTGGTAGTTGAGAGATGCTCTGCTTTGGTGGGGCGAGAAGTGCTTGTATCTACCGTTGTTAGGACAAGGGCCCTCTTCAAAGAAGATGAGATGGTAGGCGTAAGAGGGACGAAGTAGTATGGAGTTAGTCCCAGTGAAGTGACCAAGTAAGCTCACACGTCGACCGGTGGCAATATGTCAACAAAAGTGGCAGATGAAACATTGTTCTCAGACGGGATAAACTGGGTTACGGCGTAACGTGAAAGGGCAACAGGAGTGCGTTACCGCGACCAGGGCGGTGACGTAGTTCAAAATCGTATTCAGCAAGTGAGGATACCCAGCGTGCCGTAGCTTGTCTTTATGGGGAGCAATAGAGCACAACCATTTCAAATTAGCATGATCGGTTTCTACAATGAATTTTCCAGCCATACAAATCTTTAGACTCTCAAACTTGATACACATTCCTCTCTTCAAACCCTTAAGGCTGGTTTTCACTAGCGACGGAGTCGGAGTCGGAGTCGTAAGCGGAGTCGTAAGAGCGCTTATGACCTAGTGAAAATCAAAAATCGGAGTCGTAAGGAGAGTCATAAGCGCGGCGGAATCGGAGTCAGAAGAATCGGGGCGTTTTCATTTTCTTCCGACTCCGCTTACGACTCCGTCGGTAACGTTTCGCTTATGATCTAGTGAAAACCAGATTGTTGGAGTCGGAAGCAGAAGCGGAAGGATTAACCAATCACAATGCAGGTTCCCACGCTTTGTGATTGGTTTGGTTCTTCTGCATTTAGTGTGGGCCTACCGCGAACAGTGTGTGCATCTGTAAGATACTTTAACAATATATTGACACGTTCCTCGAAACAGCGTCGCCAAATTTTATCCAAACTGCTTCTTCCTGCCGCTTTGAAAAATTTCGAATCAAACGAAATCTAAATCGTCCCGCATTGGATTAACCACATTCAGATGACCTCTTAGGAAACTCGCAATTAAAATAGACCTTGTCACGGTTTTCGACGCCATCTTGACGAGTAGGCAAACGCGTGAAAAATTGCAGTGTTTGTATGAGAATCTAATGTCGAATAATTTCCGTAGAACGGCTGTTCTGACAAAAATATGATTTGTAAACTAAAGCTTCCCAAGAATTCTACTGAAAAAAATTGAGGGCGTTAAAATTTAAATTTTCTGTACATTTGTCTGTAAGAAAGTTCCGGGAAAATTACAGACATATATATGGAAAATCTAAAGCAAGCCTCTGGAGAAATCTAAGCACAGATACGTCCTCAACATTTTTTTAGGACAATCCTTTGCTTTGTATCTTTAGTTTAGACTTGATATTTTTTTTGAGAACAGCCGTTTTACGGAAATTATTCGACATTTATAGATTCTCATACAAACACTGTAATTTCTCACACGTTTGCCTACTCGTCAAGATGGCGTCGAAAACCGTGACAAGGTCTATTGTCTTTCTATGATTGGTGCATTTCGATCCTCTCGTCGAAAAAATGTCAGACGCCAATCATCTTAACGGACCTCTTAGGAAACACAAGTTTTCTTCAACGGGTTCAAAAGGTCATGGTTTGTGATTTGTAATTGGTGGGTTTCGATCCGTTTTGCGACTTTCTGTGTTTCAAGGTTCGTTGCTTGTGATCATAATGATGATAAACGGCAGCGAAAATTAAAACGTAAATGTGCTGGTGGCTTTTGAGCTTCAGAGGTCGCGAGTTTTTGAAAAGCCCAGTGACCTACGCCAACAGAGTACATACTGCAATGGTTTACCCAACAACACCATCCACGTGACAACACACATTGTTTGAATCATAAATATTATCTCCACTTTACCCACAAACGTGACTTTTACACTCAATAACAAAATGGACATGAAAACAACAAATTCATATGCCCTCTTAGGAAACATGCAATTACAATTCTTTCTCCATGATTGGTGCATTTCGATCCTCTCGTCAAACAAATGTCACACAAGATAGAATACACATCGTTCGTAAAGGGCCCACCCTAACAAATCACATTGATTCGTACATTTCGATATGTCAGACAAGATCATCAAGATAAACTCTTGAACAACAGTGTACATTAACCTGCACAAACAGAGTACATACTGCAATCCTTTACTCAGGAAAAAATTCCACGTGACAACACGCACAAATCTTACCCCAACTTTTCCCACAAACGTGACTTTGACACTCACGAGCAAACACGCACGTGAATATACTAAAATGCTCCTTTCGTACCGACCATAAACCAATTCCTTTTAAGTTCATTTAACAATTCCTAAATGTATTTGTAATCTTTATTTTAATCTCTCTAGGCTGCAAGTCAAACATTTTTAGCAACATCTCCTTTCGTTCTCGACCTCTCAAAACAATTTAACATCGCTCAAAGTCTTATTGTGACGAAAACCCGTTAATAGTACGAATATTTTTAACAAATTTTATCCCCGGACTTCAAAGTTCCAAATTTAGATGAGGTAAAAATACTGAAGATTCAGATTGATTTTTGAGATCATAAAAGTAGGACAAAGTACCTTGCCACCAGAGCTTTCTTTCGCACATGTCTCTTACCTTGTACAAGACGTTCGCATGGCAGACATTCACCTCGCTTGGCTTGCTTACTTGCCTTGTTTACGTTAGCACGTATTGCCTGCCTATTGCACTTTTGCATCAAAACAAGCCGTTTCCATTACTCTATTTGGGCCACGCCCAAAAAATAATTCTTTCTTCCTCGAATAAGTTAAAGAATAAATCAAAGAAATCGAAGTGATCTCGAGATATCTCGAACTGATTCGGCTCTCACGTCGTCAAATAGCCGAATAAAATTGAAAACCTACAGACTTTGCGCGCCCAATCTTGTCCCAAAAGAGTCAACTTTGATACATTCCTGAGCGTCGCGAATCCTTTACTTCGCGCTCCGCCGAAGTAATGCACCTATCAAAGTAAACCCCGTGGGGGAGGGGCAAGGGGTGGGGATTTGACAAATTTTAAAATTTTTTGATCAAATTCCCCAGGGTGGGAAACGAAAGGTCAATCAAAAGTGTCAAAAAATGTTATTTCTGACGAATGAGCCCGCGAAGAAGGCAGAAATAAATATTTTGACGGCACGAGATACAACAGGGCCTGGGTACTAGGCCGGGTGCACCATGGGTAGCCATATCGGGGGTATATAAGTCTGCGTATATCACGTGTTCGTCATCTAGGCTTACGAACCAACCTCTCCTTGGTTTTTCTTAACGTTCTTATCGGCTCTTTCTTGCGTTATATCCGTCAGCAAAGACGAAGTGTCCGATCTCATTGAGGAGAATAACAAACAGTTAATGGACTCGTTTAAAGTTTTGTTAACAGAAACCGTTGGTCAAATCAAGCGCGCTAATGAATATTTGGCCGAGCAGCAGATGAAGGAAATTAAGAAACTAAAGTATAACGAACCACGTAAGTTCAAGAAGAAGGCCAACGAAAACCAGTTTTAAAGGATCCACAGTGCAGAATTTTGCGGCCGTGTAGCGTACTAGGCCCGTAAGAAGAAGAAGACCACTCAAAAACAGATCCTCGCCAGTGGGAACGCCGGCGTCCACCTCAACTTCACATATGCAACCCCAGCCTCATGTCAAACGTTCCTGTTTTAATTTTCGCCTTCTCGACGACCCAGTGTCGGGACCTGTTTTGCCCGTGGAAAGCGTTCCTGTTACCCGACGATGGACAAGCCAAACATTCCAAACTCCCAAATGGCTAGATGAAGGACAACAATCAGGTGCAGTCTATTCTAATTTAGTACTGAATTTTTTAGGCGGCAAGCCGTAATATGGATCAGGATTGTCTCGATATTATACCAGTTTCTTCTGACGTTCACCCCGCTAGTTTTAGGCGCGGTTTAGTGCTCTGAGTGTACCGTTTATATTTCTATTCTGCCTTCAGTTTGGGGAAGATTTTTCACAGTTATCTATTTCTGGCATACTTTGCTAGTTTCTCTGTTCATTTTGAATGTTTTTAGTCTTAGTTACAAATTCCCTTCTTCCAGCTTTTTATGTTTTTTTACAAATCCTACAATGCCTCTGCACGTGTTTACAGTTCTTTTTGTCCGTAGCTGTTAATGAGCTTCCCAGCCTCAACCTCCTTTTAAAAATTTTTGCATTCCAATATCATTTACCCGCTTTCTGTTTGACGCGCCGCTCCGGCTAACAAAGGTTAATCCTGGATTTTAGGCACGTTTGCACTTTTTTCTTCAAACAGAAATTCAAGTGCGAAGACTTGTCCATGGCCACTTATATTTTTGATATGGGTTTTTATTTATTCATATTTTACCTCTAGTGCGGTTATCGTACTTTTCCCTGATCACCAGTTTTTCCTTGCGTTCATCTGGGATCTCGGCACCTGGGTTTTTAGGTATTTTCTACTTTGCGCGCTCCCCTTTGGGTTCTTGTTAGCCTCCCTCAAACCGCTTCAGAAATCTAGAAGAAGCCAAGGTATCCCTATTGCCATTTTTCTTGACTATGGTCTAGCTATAGGAGGAGGAGCCTATCGCGTTCAGGCCTTAATTTACAGTTTGCGGGCTGTCCATGCCGATTTGCTTTAGTCTCGCTTTGTTCGAATTCCTATGAGGAAAAGTCCCTGTGGGAGCCCGTTCGAATTTTCTAGTGGCTTCGCGTTCATCTCAATATAACACTCTGGATGGAAGTATTAGAGCCACGGATGAACGCATTGCTAAATTGCCTCGCGACCTGGCGGCTTTGTCTTCATATTAGTCGTCCACCACAGTCCACGTTTTACGCGTCCCGTGTGTAGCCGCCCATAGTATTTCCGTCTCGAGTAGCGTGGGATCCGTCGCGTGCATTATGGCCCGATTGCTTTTCTCAGTTGTTTACTCAGCTGTTTCCTGGGATAGCTAGGTTTTCCTGTCCGTTGATTCTTTGTATGAAATTGAATTTTCGTCGAATTATGTTAGCCTCTCTACGGCAAAATTTACCGAGGGGTTCCAGTTCGCTTCCAGTGAGAGTAAGCTCCGGCTTCTCCGATGCTTCCGATTCAGCCTGCGGCGTTTAAGTGAGTCTGAACCTGAGTTGATTTTTATCAGAATTGGTCGGAAAGTGTTCGTAGATCGACTTGAAGAGAGCTCAAAGCGGTTTGTCTTGCCTTACTAGCCTTCGCGAGCCCTTCATCTAATTCCAAGGTTTTTTGGTATTCTGACAACCAGAACGTCGTATCCATTCTCCGCGACGGCAGCAGGAAATGCGATCTCAAAGAATTTAGCCCTAGTTGCTTTTCAAATTTGCTCCCGTCATTGTATTTCGTTCGAGGTCAAGTGGATCCCTAGGGACCTGAACGCTAGTGCGGTCTGTATCTGCAAGCTCGTTGACTTCGATGGTTACGGCCTCAACGATTTTGTTTTGCTAGGGCTAAATCACCTCTTAGGTCCTTACATTATTGACAGGTTCGCCTGTAGTTACAACGGCGAGTTGCCTTGGCTTAACTCTCTATTTTTTCAGCCAGGCTGTTAGGCTGTTTATGCCTTCGCTCAAAATTGGGGATAGGACAACAACTGGCTTGGCCCACCTGTTTGCCTCATTGTCAGAGTCATGTATATCAGACACATTGGGCTCTGCGCGCTCACAGGAGCCCTTATTCCTCACGTATGGAAGTCAGCTATTTTCTGAAATGTTTCTACTAGAGATGGAGTGCATTGGAATAGTTTTGTTGTGGACTGGGTTTTATTGCTTAAGTTCCAGGGATTATTTGTTCCAGGGAAGGTCCGTAATTCCCTTTTCAGAACCAGGCCTTTATTTTTTGGCGTCATAGCGCTTCGAGTTTGTTTTCGGCGCCCCACACCTCCCTCGTCCCTGGCGGGCTTCTGCTCTACGCCGCCTGACGGAAAGTGTTGCCTGTGCCTCTACACGCGTGTTATGCGTACCTTTAGGTTTGGACCCATTAGGTTTTTGCATGTAGCCTTTTGACCCCCCACTTCCCTTTTCCGGTGTTTTTTTTCTTTTTTATTGCGTGATCCTCACATTTTCTTTTGTATTTTCGATTACTTTTCAGATATATTCCGCTCTGGTTTCTAGCGCGGGCCCCAGAATTTCCCACCAGAGGGTTGAACCCTGAGGCTGACAGACAGTCTACAATGCAATCGACGGTTCTCTCCTCAATTAACAATTAGTTCATGCGTCAGCGTGCGTATGTCGAGATATTGAGCACGCGGGAAGTTTGGAGAGCACGAAAGAGGCGTAAGAGTTGCACGAGGCGCAGCCGAGTGCAACTCTAGCCTCTTGAGTGCTCTCCAAACTTCCCAAGTGCTCAATATCTCGACATACGCACAGCTGCAGCATGAACTAATTGTTTTATAACATTATCAAAGCGATCAATGCAGCAGTTAACTGAAAATTTTATTATTGAAGGGCGCGCTCAAAGCAGTACGCGTCAATGTTTACGTGAATATATCTTTTTTCCTCACAGTTAATCTTATGTTTTTATCCTGAAACTGAGAGAAAGTGTACTCTAAAATGATTGTAAAATCCATATTTAGGTGCCGGAAAACTATTAATTTACCGAAAAATTGTTATTGAGAGAAAACAACTTTGCAAAGAATGAGCTCACGCCATAGCCCGCACAGCTCGCGGAGATGACAACAACAACAACAACACTCACCTCTTTTCCTTACTATCGGTTAACAAATTCAAACGTTTCCTCTTAAATTTCTTTACAAAACACATGGTAAACGCTTCATTGTCTATTGCTGAGTTATGGATGCACTCAAGAGACTCAGGATTGCTAAGCTCACAACAACTCGAGGAATTACGAATAGTTTATTGACGTCATCAGCGTGCTCAATAGGAATATGAAGCACGCTCGCGCTATTGAATTTGATTAGGCGAATTTTCTAGCTATGTTATAAAGGCAGTTAGTACGACAGTGGTGTACCTTCGTGCTTCTCGCAAGTAAAAATGTTTTGCTGCCAGTAAGCTTCATTCCTGGGCCTGTCCTGCCAGTCCCTGCCATGTTGCCTTGTATTTGCAACACCTCATTGAAGAGTCGCACTCCCCGTGCGTCGTAGACTCGGATGTTTATGGTATTAAATGGGTTCATACCATGGCGGGTTTCCCCTCTCCCAGGGATAACTCGATTATTGAAGGGGCTAGGTGTGTTTTCAAAACGATTTTAGGTTTGATGAGGTCTCCATAATTAGGGGGTATTATATTTTCTTTGTGAGGGTTTCATGATCATTAAGGTTCTCAAAAGCAAGAACGACCAACTTTGTAAGGACGATGACTCGAAGTGATTTTTTCGGAAATGTTTGGCCCTGCTTGTCCTGTCAAGCTTCTAAAGAGGTACCTTGCTCTTTTTTCCATCCCCTTTAGCTCTGGGGATCTCATTTTTGCCCCATGTTTCGCGGGAACAACTCTTTTTAGTTAGTTTCCCAGAACGAGCCTATCAGCTATACCACAATTAGAGAGGCTTTTCGCAAGGACCTGAGAATTGTCGGGGTTGACTCTTCCACTTTTGGTTTATATTCCTTGCGTTCGTGAGGGGCCACCTTCGCTGCTTATCATGGGGTTTGTGACAGTGTGTTTCAGTGGCTCGGCCGCTGAAAGTCCGTTCTAGCCAAGGGCGCCTACCGATGATGACCTAGAAAAAAGGCTTTCAGTTTCCAAGTTTCTTGGGCTCTAGGAGCTTTCATTTGTCATTTCGCCCAATACTTTGTCACTCTACGTACTTTGTAGGGTTGGTTCTCGCCAAGCCGTCCCAAAATAAACTTATTTGCCATTACGTTTTGTCTGTTGATGTTGTGTAGTGGAGTCAAAATATGTTATTTCTGACGAACGAGCCCGCGAAGAAGGCAGAAATAAATATTTTGACGGCACGAGATACAACAGGGCCTGGGTACTAGGCCGGGTGCACCATGGGTAGCCATATCGGGGGTATATAAGGCTGCGTATATCACGTGTTCGTCATCTAGGCTTACGGACCAACCTCTCCTTGGTTTTTCTTAAATTTTTGTTTTATTTATTTTTAGGAGCAACATATTCTCGATTACATTGTAAAGTCCCGTAGGAAGGGCTTTAAGCTTGAGCCTTGGTTCCTACCCAGATTTCCTGCCCGCATTTTTTTTTCTTCGGGGTTTTTTTTGGGCAGGTTTTTTCTGGCCTCCGTCTGACCGCATTTACTTCAGTTTGTAAGCGGTAGCTCAGCTCTGCTAGTTTTCAGCCTTTTTCCCGTTTCTTATTTTATGTACTTGTACACTAGTTATCTCAGTTTTGCACCTGCTCCTTTACTTGATATATTTAGTTTCCATGTATGCTTAGGTCAGCTGTCCCGGAACCGCTCTTTTTAGGAGGCGACGTAAGTCTCGTTTGACGCAGTTAGGTTGCAGGCAATGTTACAGACCTCTAGCCAGGGTCGTTATTCATTGTTTACCCTCAATGTCCCGCCCTAGCCTTTTATGGCAGTCTTACTGGTTATTGGGCTACGTGCCTTGTTGGGTACATTAGTGGAGATAATTCCCAGTTTTCCTGGCACTCAGCCTCTGTGCTCCTGAAGTGTTCCCGGTCCCAGTTATACGTTGATCACAGTTTTATTAAATTTCCCCGGCCTAACTGGCACTAAGCCTGCGTGCTTATTTGGGGATTCAGGTCGAGATCGACCAGTTGTAGCAGTTTTTTTTTTTGCTTAGCCTCTGTGCTCCTACCGTGTTCCTCGTGCCAGTTATGCGTTGTCTGAGTTTTATTAATTAGTTTCTCCAGCCTAACTGGCAGCCTAACTGGCACTAAGCCTGTGTGCTTATTTGGGGGATTAAGGTCGAGATCGACCAGTTGTAGCAGTTTTTTTTTTTGCTTAGCCTCTGTGCTCCTACCGTGTTCCTCGTGCCAGTTATGCGTTGTCTGAGTTTTATTAATTAGTTTCTCCAGCCTAACTGGCAGCCTAACTGGCACTAAGCCTGTGTGCTTATTTGGGGATTCAGGTCGAGATCGACCAGTTGTAGCAGTTTTTTTCTTTTTGCTTAGCCTCTGTGCTCCTACCGTGTTCCTCGTGCCAGTTATGCGTTTTCTGAGTTTTATCAATTAGTTTCCCCAGCCTAACTGGCAGCCTAACTGGCACTAAGCCTGTGTGCTTATTTGGGGATTCAGGTCGAGATCGACCAGTTGTGAGGAGTTTTTTTTTTTTGTTTAGCCTCTGTGCTACTACCGTGTTCCGTGTGCCAGTTATGCGTTGTCTGAGTTTTATTAATTAGTTTCCCCAGAACGACTGGCAGCCTACCTGGCACTAAGCCTGCCTGCTTAAATGGGAGATTCAGGTCAAGAGCGACCATTTGTCGCACGAGTTTTATCTTTTTGTGAAAGCTAGTTTACAAGTGTTGTACATTAGGTATTCACCAGTATTCACCTATTATTGTATTTACATAAATACTTTGTAGGGTTGGTTCTCGCCAAGCCGTCCCAAAATAAACTTATTTGCCATTACGTTTTGTCTGTTGATGTTGTGTAGTGGAGTCAAAATAGCCCCCACCCCGGGGGAAAAATCTAAACAAACAATACCATAATACTATTTAAAACGAATAAAAGAACATTTCAAAAGTACGTTCTTACTACTTTTATTTAAGGTTAACGTAAGTTCCGTTAAATTACTTGCTGTAATTAAGTATTTTCTCTCTCCACTAGCATCTCTTATTTTGAACAACATAATCGCTCCAGGAAGATTGACCGTGCTATTATATTAATGAAACGTAAAATGCTTTATAACATCTGCTCAACATGTGGGAACAGGTCGGATCAGTGACCCGTAAAAAATCCTCTGACTTTCATGGTAAAATTCGATTTCAATCGAGGTTTACAATCAGATAGGAACTTGAAGATAAAAACTACACATTATCTGTTTAGATGACAGTCTAAAGTATCGGATTATGGCGATTAAGACAAATGAAAACTTCATACCTTTCTCCAACAGCGTGACTTTCAGAAAGCCTCGAGGGACGGACTTGGTAACCGCTTCTGAATTGATACCGGGCTTCTATCGGTCAAAGTCAAATGTCCCGACCCCGGGGTCGCTTCACGATCAAAAGCCCAACATGGGGATAGTCTCAGGCATCAAATCCCCCCCTTGCCCGCCTCCCCACCCACCGGGATTTACATTGATGGGTGCATAACTAAAACTCTGTTTAACTTCTCACCACGTGACCTACGCTTTCCATACAAAATGATCTTTTATTCTCAAGCAAATAAAACTCATTATAATAAAAAAGGTTTTGCACTTAGTCTCGATTTGATAGTGAGGGGTTTTAGAATTCGGAAATGACCTGTTGTGTTGTTAGCGGCAGAACTCTTCCAAATTTGGTCAACGGCAGCTGATGGAAAGAATTAGGTGGGGAATTTAAGCCAATCCGAAGCGAACAAATGAATTGAAAGAATAAGAATTTAAATTATCATTTCAATCGAAAATGAGGCATTTAGTCATGTGACAGGTGCATTTCGAACCTCTTTTATGGTTGGTGGATTTCGATCTTTAGCATTGTTGGTGCTAGCCAGCGAATGCAGCCGCCTCTCCTAATTGTTTTTCGCCGGTAGAGACGTTTCGTGTTTCTCTAGCACGGAGCATGGAGGCGGCCGTATAAGCTCGTAGGCTACAATTGTGCCTTTTGGTGCTGTTTTCTCAGCGCCGCCTATCGGTTGCTGTGTTCGCTGAGGGTGGAGATTTGCCCTTCTCTAATAATGCTCTGAAGGTTAAGTCTTATGTGGGTAGCTTGCCTTGCCATCGAAAAGCTTCAGATAACCGTCGAAATAAATTTAGACACCTTACCCAACCTCCCCGCCCCCCCAACAGATGTTAAATATTCTGAATCTGCTATTGTGAACTAACCTGCGCCATAGACGAAACTAAACTTTGTTGTTAAGTTCGTCTGCAAAATAGCGCCGAAATCCTTGTTCTGGGCCCCACCTGTTCACCAGGATTTGAGTTCGCGCTATGATTGGCCAGTTAAAGAAGCCATTGTCGATTTGCGAATCAGAATGAAAGGACTTCAGGTAACTCGTTGAATCTGTTGGGGACCTAGCCTGATTCTCAGAAGTTTGAGGGGTTCGCGAATGGCCTCGGAAATGACCTGTTGACGCCAATTGTCTTGAAAAAGCAATTGTAGAACCTCAGCTATTTTTGTTTGAGCTGGGGGGTCCTGGAGAAAAGATGGGTGATTTCAGTCGCTTTGCGAAGAAAACAAAAAGCCGAACCACTCTTGCGCGTATGTGGATCATTGTGTTAGTGTATGTTAGTGATCAGACTTTAAAGTTACAGATTGCAAAAAACGTTAATCTTACCGTCTTCTCTGAAATGCTCTCGCATTTTCTGCAAAGTGTTTTCGTACTTGCCGTCCCTCAACCGCGGATCATTTGCCTTCACTACAAAGATGACTGCATGAGCATATTTGGAGAGATATGGAGCTTTTCTTCCTGTCTGAGGATTACCAACTTTACCCTTGTCTTTACTTCCGTCATAGCATCGTTCGATCTCTTCACCTGGACGAATTCTAAAATTGAGAAGTATGCGAAAATTTATTTATGGTAAATGTCCCCTCATGTAAGAGAATTTGGATTTCGGAATTCGGTTTATTTGCTTGTGGAATCCGGAATCCTGGGCTTTGGAATCCGGAATATAGCTCAAGGAATCCGGAATCCTTCTAACGATTGGACTGATCCAGAGTCCCAGTTCCACTGATAAAGACTGGAATCTAGTACCTGGAATCCGGAAACCATGGCGTGCAATGCAGAATCTAAGACTGTCTTGCAATCCCTAACATTAACTTACAAAAGCCCGGAGCGACTATTAGATTCACTTGTTTAATAGAATAATAGTCCATTCATGGTTTTTTCAACTTGTGACATAAACTAGCTTGCGTCGCGGATACTCTAAATTCCAGATATATCTAGTATATTGGACTTTATCCACTTTGCTATCTAGGTCTCCGGCGGCAAGGCAGGCTAGACATGAACTGGTAGCGAAAATCCATCGACACCGCTGGAAAGAAAGCTTTGGTGTCAGACCCAGGTTTAAACAAGGCACTAGATTTCAAAGAAGATACTCTTTAGTACGGACTACAACATTTCAGTCCTAGCAGTGTGCATGATGTTTAGCTTTGTTTAGCCTCCTACGCAGACGTTCTTAGGGGTTCGTCATGCGTCCCTGTCCCACTGAAACGAAACGAGAGGTTAGATTCCATTCTCATTTTTTTATTGTTAGCAAATATCAGCTGGAGCTTACCTACTGACTATCGGAGAACTAATCCGCGGCGTTGAAGTCAAAGTGTTGACAAGCCAAACACGACCTACAAGCGCGGCAGAGACGAGAGCGATACGTGACCACAGAGTTTTGCTCTGCACAAGAATGTAGGAGATAAGGGTTGGCTTTTTGTATATTTCTCTCTGTGCGAAGACGTGTGAGTTAACTGAGTAGTTTGTTCTAAAAGTGTAAGTTCTTTATCTTTCATGAAACCTTTCTGATCTTTTTTGAAGTCTCACACGAAATTTCTTAAGGTCCAAAGTGCACTTCCTAGATCTGGAAGTGTGCTGTGAATGGTCAACGTTTTTTTCCTCTCGTTTCATCAGACGTTTGTGGGGCAGGAACGCGTGGCGAACCCCTAACAACATCTGCGAGGGAGGCTAGTTTAGCTTCAGCTGTAGCTTCAAGTTTCCTCTAGCTGTGTGGTGGAGAGTCTGAACCACTAAGGTTAAGGTTTTCGTGCCGACACGAAAAACTATCCGCTATAGTGTGAACACCTATCCGATATGTGACTCTCCACTTTAGAGATCGGCGCGGCGCAGCTTCGTTCCGTTACAGACATGGCGCCGAAATCACCATTCTTATGTGTGTTGGGAACAGAAGCCCTATCCAGTATGGTTTTCGTGCCGGCGCAAAATCCATCTTGTATGGTGTGAAGGGTCATAGGTACGAAACTATTTGGGGGTACTCAGATAATCTTCTGAGTCACTCGTTTCATTTACGTATCAAACGTCGCTCTCGATAGGAAAGGGGTAGAACACCCAACCCGCCCCCAGGGTTAGAACACTAATTACCTTCCCGACATAATGTTGAGGCATTCCTCCAAAAGCTTTTCATCGCTGTCAAAAAATCCTCTTGTATCCAAGACACTTATTTGTGGATGCAACTTGTATTCTTCCAGAATGATAGTTGTTTCGCCTGCCGGATCGAAGACAGTCTGCCAATGGATGTCCCCCCTTAGAGATCGCTGTAGAGTACCTATAGTTAAAGGAACAGATGTATATGATTTAATGGAGGGTGGTGTGGGATCATTCACCACTTTTATGGAAACGAGAAGGGACTGGAGCCGAAATGTGTGCCGCATTTGTTTCTGGGGACGCGCCGGTCAGCTATTGGCCAATTTTTTCCCTGTCCCTATTAACAATCCCGGAAGTCTTTGCTCCGCCTAGTTTCCTTCTCTTATAGGCACAGGCCATGTGGTCGTAGAACAATCGAACGAGAAATTCAAATACCTCACGAGGAGTAACCGAGTGTCGTAAGAAGACTGTCCGACCGCTTTACATGTAGTATTCAAACCGAGAGAGGATCAAATGCCCTGTCTTGAATAAGGGACGACCTCTAAATGAAAAACAACGAAAGCATAGAGAATGATATCGTTAAAAAAAACACAAGACCAGACAGTGAAAAAGGTAGAATCTCGCGGTCTTGCTAAAAGTTGCCGTACTTGAAAAAAAACTTTTCAAAAGTAACTTTTTTTTTCGAGTTTGAGAAAACAGCCGACATTTCGTGACACCACCTATGGAAAGGCGTCTGAGGAACGAGTGTAGAAATTCCATACTCTACTCCGGGGTGGGGACTTTACGCCTAACGAGTCTCGAGGCTTTGACTTCAAAATGGTTCGATAAGTGTGTTAGCGAATAATTCTCTATTTTTTGGTGTTTGTTCGTTTGGATTTTGATTTTAAAAGAACAGGAAAACTCTTACCAATGAACGATGTTTTTCCCGAACCCGCGGGCCCGATTAAAGCTATACGCACTCCATCCATATCTCCAATATCGAGATCACGGAAACTTTCCTTTTTAATCCTCGGGGATTGCTGTAAGTCGTAATTCATCAGAGCATCTTTAAGCTGACAAAATGATTCCTCCTCCTTTCGCTGTCGCTCCCTTTCTTCTCTCTCAAGACGTTGACGCTCTAATCGGTTTCGCTGCTCCTCGTCTTCACACCTGGCCCTTTCTTGTGCTTCACGAATCGCCTCTTCGCGATCTCTTTGCATCTCAATCTGGAGTCTTCTCATCCTTTCTTGATTTTCCTCTTCGGCTTCTTGTCGGCCTTGTCGTGCAGCATTTGGATCTGTTCTGTCCACTGTTTCATAATTCTATTGTCCCAATTACAAACAAACAAATAGGTAAATAAACAAAAAGATAAATACTACCTTATTGCTTTGACTGGGTTAACTAACACGCGAAAAACTTTTAATCGTCGGTTTCAGAATCGATCGAATGTACAGATGAGACGTGCAGTGTCATTAAGCAAACATGCCTACCTCTTTCATAGACAGTATTTAGACTCTTCTCAGCTTCTCTCTTTACTTAACGCAATCTGGAAACAGAAGAGGCCACAAACGTGCAAAAAGAGCGCAACACGCGAGGGAATATGGTCAGCGAGTGGGCAAGAGAGAAAACAAAATCAAAGACAGTTGTGGTTCTCTTTCCCGTCACTGATACCACCCCATCACGCTCCGCTTTGACACACGCAACCAGATCGCGCGCTTATCGGATAATAAAACTACGCGATAGATAATAGACAGAAGGCTGTCAACAATGTACTTCTGGATTGAGCTGTCATTCTGTGAAGTTACGGAAATCGGGTCTTTGAGTCCCTCGCGCACATCGTTTTAATTATCCTTCTCCCACCCCCTCACCAGACTGCCGTTTACGCGGGCGATTTGGCATGTCCACAGGCAGGTAGGGAGTAGGGAGAAGGAGCGGAGGGGTGGGGTGGGGGGTGAGGGAGGTGTACTATGGGGAATGTTAAAGTACGTAGCTAATTCCCAGAGGGTTCTTTATATGAAAGGGACGGGGATGTCCGTTGGAAAAATTACTCTTTGGGCACTAACGATTACCAGCTGACCGATACAAAGAACTTTCGAATACCATCTCCGCTGTTTCATATAAAAAACTTAATGCTCTCCTTTCCGAGAAGTTGGAATGGTTGGACTAACCGACTTGTTTTGATCTCCTTCAAACTACTCCTGAAGATATAACAGAATCGTAGCACTCTTTATAAACATCGCGTGACTATTTTAATTGAAAAGTAACGTATAGCGTGACTGGCAAGTAACAAATGGCCTGACGAAAAAAGTTATATGTTCTTTGCTGACGAAAAGAAAAAAAACTTTCTAAAGTGTCCAAATGAATTTACTTAGAATTACTTTTCTTTATTTCTTAGAAGGTATTGGTATTTACGACATAGAAAAAGAAAACAAATAGAATGAAAGAGTTGTCTAATTCCTGGAATTCGTTACTGGGAGGGTCGCAAGCGAAAGTATATTTCCCAGAAATTTAGATTATATGCATGGGAAAAGAACCTTTTTCGTCCCATTTGTATGCCCTAAATTCGCCTCTTTTGCATTTTATTTTTGGAAAAGGGTCATAATTTCCTCGTACTTATTTCTTGGACTTTTGGCGATTTGTAAATTTTGACGTTTTTTACGCTTCTAATCGGAAGGAGTACATAACAGTTTGAAGCACTCGTAAACGCCCCTATGCAATTCACACAAAACGCAATGTGCAGATAATTTTCTTTCTATCATGCGTATCTTTATTAATTCTAAGTACAAAAATCTGCTTTTAACGATTATTTGGACCTAGGAACAGTCAGTGTAACCTGCAGTTTTAAGTGGGTCTATGTGGTGTGACAAGTAATGCCTCAGTAGAAAACACGATCTACAGCTGATGTGTAACAATTTATTACAAATTATCATCAGTTTGGTTTCCAGAAAAGTTTTTAAAATTGAAAAAATTGAAAAAAAGTTATATGTATACATAAAAATCACAAGAAAATAATCCAAAGGACCCTTGCTTCTTCCCTTTGAATCCAGGGGCGTAGCGTAACCATTTTGACAAGTACGCACACAGGTCCATATGGTTTTAAAAACTTCCCACAAAATAACGTTTTTGCTTTCTTTTAGTTATACATAATTGACGGTTTACAGGGTCTACGGGCTTGTTTACAGTAGAACGTTATATCAACAAAAGCTTTTAAAACGTTCTTCGTTGAGCTGCTACAGGAATGTTTACCAGCACGTTCATGTTTGCAGGGCCGTACCTAGCGGGGGGGCGAAGGGGGCAGTTGCCCCCGCCAGGAAAACTAAATGTTTTTTTTCTAACATAGTGTCTGATTTTGCTGGGCTGTTTCTTGTAGCTATATTGGTCCGAAATCTCACGAAAACCGAGTTTGCCCCCGCAGACAAAAAATCCTAGGTGCGGCCCTGGTTTGTGGAAATTTTCCTCACGCTTAGTCGTTTGCTGACCTTTTTAGTTTTTCCGTTTAATATTTCTATCATGAGCAAGAGAAAGGAACAAACAACTGATAGTCAGCATATATTTCTTTCCAGTTCTTCGGCATGAATATCTCTAAAGTTTGTCATTGAAAAAAAAAAAGCTACATCTGTTCGGTAGGAGTAAATTTCCTGCAAAATTCTTGTTGATACCGCACCACGTTCACCCAATAGTTTGCTTCACGTAATACGTGGATTATCGTCGGCATGGTTTGGTCCATGTTTTTCCAAATGTTTTCAGATTGGACGCCAGTCGTATTAGGTGTTCCTCAAGGAACAGTCCTAGGACCGGTATTATTTAATATATTCATCAATGACATAGTGGATGAGGTCGAATCGGAAATCCGACTATTTACAGACGACTGTGTCTGTTACAGGCCAATCGCGAACGTCCAAGATTGTGAACAACTCCAAAAGGATATCGATCACCTAACGTCTTGAGCCAAGAAATGGTACATGTGCTTTGAGCCAAGCAAGTACAAGATAGTGCGCATATCTCGAAAAACCACCTACAAGATCACTTATCAATACACTATGGAACGCACGAGTCTGGAATCTGTTCAGCACACGAAATATCTCGGAGTAACGATATCAGATGACCTTAGATGGAACTTCCATGCTATGCCAACAAACTACTCGGACTCCTTAGACGGAACCTTTCAACATGTGACGGAAGAGTAAAAGAGGCAACTTACCTTGGCCTAGTAAGACCATTACTCGAGTATGCGAGCGAACCATGGGATTCGTATATACGGATAAACTATCAAACTAGATCGAAAAGATACAGAGGTGCGCTGCGCGTTTTTTAACATCTGATTACCAAAATTATGAACTTGGCAGTGTCACTACGCTTTTAAAGGATCTCGGTTGGAAGTCTCTAAAGAACAGGAGAGAAGTAGACAGACTCTGTCTTATCAAAAAGGGATTAGATAACAACGCAATCCTGCCCCTGGATGAATTATCAAAGCCGGCCAGAAAGACAAGACATATGCACAATAGATATTACACCACAATTTTTGCTCGAACCCAGATTTTCAAATTCAGTTTTGTGCCAAGCACAATTAGAGATTGGAATAATCTACTACATAATGTTGTAGAAATTGCGGACGATGCTAAGTTCCGCAAATTATTGTTATTTACGATTCTCTAGGAATCCGCTGACCCGAGATGTAAATAATACATTTATTTAATAAACGAGGTTACATCAAATAAATAAGTGAAGTGAAGTGAAGTTGAGCGACAATAAGGCATTTTTTGATAGACTTGTTCGACATTTATGGAGAGAGAGAAAAAAAAAAACCTAAAAAAACGAAAGGCCTTTCAATGGGAAAACTTTCCAGGCAAATCTTAAAGGGAATGATGATCAGTCCGGGTTGATTCTTTTCCTATTGTTATGAATACGCAATGTATTGTGGGATCGCCTGTAGGCAAACATTTCAAGAATGTTTCGAATCTATCACGTTTCACTACTCAAACTGTTGTATTTTTAATACGTGTACAAACGATGTTGAATATAGCGAGGCAGACAGGAACTACAAATGGCTTTTACTTGTAACAGAAAATCTTTAAAAAAATCCTATCAATTTCTCAAGTACTCACGTGCGTATTTGCGTAAAGGACGCTTCGCCCCTGGATTGAATCGAGGGGAAATTCATTTAATTTACGCAGCCAATTTTAAAAAATCAGGGACTACTAAAATACAAAATAAGTTAGGCCCGATTCAGACGCCGAACTTTTCATGAGCCGAACCTAACACATTGAATTAAGTACATGAAAAGTTCGGCGTCTGAATCAATTAGGAATGCCTGTTTCAATTTGCAACGGCTCAGCCGTTCTTTTCGCCTAGCCCGACCGGGAATTTCTCCTTTAGAGCGACTTTGATTCAGACGCCGAACTTTTCATGTACCGAACCTAATGCATAAATTATTATAACGTATTTTGTAGGAAGTTTGACCGAAATGAGCATTTTTCGCCTTTTGAGCTTAGTTCAGCTGCAATTAAGATCAGCGTCTGAATCAATTCTGCCGTTCTTAATAATTTGTGTCGGCCTTAAGTCGAATTAGGTTCGGCTCATGAAACGTTTTTGGCGTCTGAACCGGGCCTTACAAAGACCTCGTACAAAATTGTACTTACAATTTTTGAATCGCCGCTGCCCATCTTTAAAAAGATTTCTTCTTCGTCACTGCAGTCCTAACTTTCCTTCGGGCTTCTGCCTTTCGCTGGCTTTCTCCAAAGAGCAAGACAATAACAATGAATGCGGGATTTCACCCCGAAGACACGTGACTTCACTTCTGGGAAACAGCCAAGTCTGATACAGTGCTCACCGGCTTAAAAGTGAAAGTGATTGTCCCGGAAGTAGGTCCTTCTCAAAACACGGTGCGCTTAAGCACACTGATTCCAAGCATTTATCGGAGCAAAAAAAGCCGGAGCAAAAAGGAGCGGAGAATATCTTTTAACTCCAGTTAATAAAAAACGACGAAGACGTGTTACTGCGAAAAGCAAAATGAAAACTGTTCTCGCCGTTTAGGTGATGACATTCGCTTCAACAATGGCTCAGTCAATTCCAAGGGTATCTATCCCCTCAGGCATTTCTCATTTTCTTTTGGAAGAGCCGCAAATGCCCCACGGTGGGGCGGGCGGTTCAAACCAAAACCCCAGGGTGGTTTAAAAAAGAGTGTGCAAATGCCTCACCCCTTCTCCCCTCTTCCATTTTTTGGCTCTTGATTCATGTTTCGCGCAGCCAAAATCAAACATCCCGTTCCTCGGGCTTTGCTAAGAAACAACACGGAAACGCTTGCTACACATGCTACCCTGCCTGAGACATTGAATATCTCAAGGACCATTGTTTCTCCCGGTAAAGGGCAAATGACGTTTCCCCAATCTAAGTCATCTAAGGCAAACTGGGACTGTCGTACAACCGGCGTTTGCTGCCTATAACAGGGCCGGAGCTAGATTTTTGTGGGAGATGAGGCAAGTGTATCAGTAAAAGCCAGCAGGTGAACGTTTTTCGGACAACCGCTAAAACTGCCTACTATTGGTAGTAGGTACCAGTTCCAGTTGATACCAATCACACTTGTGTTAAGCTGGGTACAAACCTTGCCAGTTTACTAAGGCACACCACTTTGAAAATCACATTTGGTTCATTTTTACTGATATGTAGCGTATCATTAGCAATTATTCCTCGAGCCCGAATGGGCTCTGAGTCAATATTCCATGAGGCCGAAGGCCGACAAAACAACTTTAGCTAGCAAAACACGATTCAGCCGGCATTGTTTTGGCTTTCAAAGCCGGCGCTTTTCGCCACTAGTGGGCTATAACATATAGCCTAGTAGTAGCTCAACTGATCAGAACGCAGCATTGATAATAGACCACTAGTTGGATTTCACTAAAGTGTGTAACCCGCGTAGCACTCCACATTGTGTTTATTGAGAACTAAAAAGTGAGAAACTCCATCAATGCTTCTGAACTGCAAGTTCTAGAAAGGAAAGAAAGATAAACCAGGAAACGAAGAAAATTTTTTTTGACCCTGGTTTGGATTGAAGTCCCAATCGCTGGATTAGTTCTACCAGCATTCTATCCGACTGAGCTACGAAGCCAATCGGGAGCAAATTGTGAGCAGTTCGGAGTATTGAAGTCGCGGCAGCGTATTTAGTACGGAGACTATAAGCCAAGGCGGATAAGCCTTTGTGCGCCCTGCTATGAGCTGATCAGCGCCGCTGTCGTCTGCACTGCAGTCCTTTTCGTACCTATCTGAAAAGGAGAGAGAGAGAGGGGCAGGAGCGAAATGGAGGCTGAACGCAGCCTGCGAGAAAGTAGGTTGTACTTTCAAGTTTGAAGCATGCGCAAAGAGCCGGCCGCGGTTCGTTTTCCTTGCATTCTCGACCCCAAAGCCATTCTCTATTGCGCATGACCACGAGGGCTCTGGTGACGAGATTGGCCATCCTTGCATCTCGGGCGTGTGACCTTACGCTTGAAATAGGGCGAACGCAAAGACGGATTAGGTCTCTCCAACTTTCCTCGCAAGCCGAAGGGAAATTCGCGTTATTCTGGGACAAGCATACCCGCTGACTTTTGCAGCTAGTTTGACGAAACATAAAAAGTCACACCGAAGCTTATGTCGGTAAAAGTAACCTTTGATTACAATCTAACTTACTGGTAGTAAAAGAGTTTATTATGTACAATATGAGACACACAATGTGCCTTAACATACCATAAAATAACTGAAATAACTTAACACATACATCTTAGAAAAATAGCATCGAATCACTCGACGACACGGAGGACACACACACATACACACACATACTGAATAAACCTTTACCAAACACGAACCCATGACACCTTTTGCTTCGTTGTCAAAATTGTTGAAAACAAATTGTTTTAAGGCCGGAGTGAGCGCGCTGTTTGATCAACCAATCAGATGAGAGTTCAACCAACCGTACAATCCTGGTCAGTTCTTTTTCCCGCGCACAGTGAACGTTCTCATGGCTTTGCATCGAGATCTGATTGGTTTTTAACGTTTCTTTGATTTGATTGGGCATTTTTGGATCTAAACCCAGTGATCAACATGGAACAACACCAAAGCGTTTTTTTAAGGCGTTATTCGAATACGGAGTCCGTATCTAAATTCAATGGTTGCTCCAGCTCGTTTGTTTTTGTTGTAGCGCTTTCTGGGTTTATGGCTGGCGTTACTTCCGTGTGAGAAGGTACATTCTTGTGCAATCCTACGATAAAACAAACAGGAGAAGGATAAAGCTCGTTGGGCAACTAACCTGAACAGTCCCTGCATTATCGAACACGCAATTTTAATCACAAAATTCTCTCTTTATAACCCAGCTCTCCACAAACTGTCTTTCACCAGTTTACTCATACTGTTATGCCACAAAAAACCTTGACACTCAGGGAGAAAAACCCTTTAAAAGATAAGACTCGCTGCCTTAAAAAATGGCTTTCAATATTTTATCTAACCACATGCATTTGTGTAGTGTTGGTTAGATTTTCTGAAAGAAAACGGCAGTGTGAGGAAGCTCGTCCCATATAATGGCATCATTAATTGAATTTCGTTGGTTCCTAAAGAAAGGTTCCGAGTTTTGAACAGACCTTGTCGACGCTTCTCAAACACAATTGAATAGTCCATGGTAAAAACAAAATACCGTAAAACCTCTGTTCATCCCCACCCCTCTCAAATAAGCCCTCCTTTTCAGGGGAAGAAAGTTAATAAGCCCCCCCTTTTATAAGCCCCACCCCTTCCCTCCCCAAATAAATCTTCATTATTATTCATTCAAAATATTTTCCCGATTCTGATTCTGATGACCAAATTTGGAAAAATTTTGCGTTTAATGAACCGATGATGTCAAAAGTGCTGCTTTCTTGCAGGTTAATGCACCGTTAACCGAGAAGACCTGGGGATGAGGTTGAGTTGTTTTGGTTGTGAAAACAAAAATGGTAGACATTTCACTCGTTAAAGAGTAACAACTAGGCGAAATAATAGCTAAAAACATGGCAAGAACAGCAAGAAGACAACTCGAAGGACGACATCAGCTATTTGGAGAATATTTGCGGAGCTGAACAACCCTAAACGTGCACTACCGAAGATGAACTTAACATCGATGGATCGATGGAGATAAGCGTGTTTTAGCCATGTTTTTAAACTAGGAATTATTTTGAATGAATAATAAAACAATTATTGAATTCAGCTTTCGTATCATGTGAAGAATTATGGAGATCTCGAAGGTGTTATCCCTCACGGCCTACGGCCTTGACGGATAACACCCTCCTCGCTCTCCATAATTCTTCAAAAGATACTCAGCCTCATTCATTAATTGTTAATTAATAAATGATAGACTGTATTATTCAATCACGACTGTAAACCTTCGCGTGGACTGATCCGGGATGGTTTGTTCACCATCTGGAAGTTCAGATTTGTTTTTGATCCTCTGTTGCATCACCTAAAACTTCTTGTACTTGAGCTTTTCCAGTTTATATTCATACCATCGTCTTTTCTTAATTAAATAAGCCCTCCGTCTCTATTAAGCCCCCCCCTTCCTCAAATAGGTTTGAAACAAATAAGCCTCCGGCGGGGGGCGGAGGAGGGGGAGGGGTTAATAGAGGATTTACGGTAAACAAAAAAACAAAAGGAAATAACAGGCACATAAAGGGAGTTTGGATATCGGATCTTAATTGTTATAAATAATTGGAATTACTGCTCTCTTCATCTGAGAAGTACTGTAGTTTCAAACATTCGATTGAGTATTTCATATGATACTCAGACACCTCGGCGTCAGTCTTTGAAACAAGTCGGCCATGTCTTGTTTTTTTTTTTTTCAACTCAACTTTCAGTATCTGAAAAGCAGTGTTTCCTCCTCGTGTTTAGCGATTCTCTTACCAGATTCTCCGTTTTGCTGTTGGCTAATGTCAATCACTTTGACCTTCTTTTTCTGCGACTCATTCCCAGTCACCTGCGAAGCGACTCTTTTACGTTCGGAATCATGGGTATGTGGATCGGTCTGACAAAACAAATTAAATAACGCAAACTTGATTACACTGCAACCTACAAACAACTATCTTACTTGTACTCAATTTCGCGTTTTTCGCGATTGTAAAAAAATCGCCTCCTTATACTACCACATGAGAAATTTCTACAATTTGATTGGCTTAGAGCTGTGGTATTTCAGCTTAATTTGAAATAACTACAGGTGAAAATTACAAACATTTCGTGGGTAGTAGTATAAACAAATAATAGCACGATTTGTACCTGATATTTGGCATAAATACCACTCGTGATGTTTCAAAATTGTCTCAAATTCCACTTGCCTAACGGCTCGTAAAATTAAGTATAACAATTTTGAATTATCTTTCGTGGTATTTGTAATGGTAACAGGACCGAGTGGAGTCCAATTCGGTCTGTAATCATACGAGTGATTAACAAAATCGGACGACCGCATAGCGGGAGTCCGATTTGTTTAATCACGAGTATGATTACAGACCGAATTGGACGACACGAAGTTCTGTTACCAATTAATCATAACTTTAACAAAATTTGTGATATATAGGGCTCTTTTTAAATCAAAACACTAGAAATTCCAAGATTTTTTCGCTAGCAAGGAAAAAAAAGCCATTTAAGCGCGCGCGTGATGGCGCGTACTGTCCAATTACTTAGGCATGACGCGTACTGTCCTATTACACTGTCCTATTAAGGCTGAAATCAGGGCAGTTGAGAACCAATCAGATTTGAGGATTTTGTTATAGTTATGATTAATGCCAAATATCACTACAAATCATGCTATTACCTATACAAATTTAAGACCCGCGAAATACCAAAGATAATTAAAAGCCTCAAACTAACAATCCTACCACACTGAAAAAGTCGAAGGTTCACATCAGACAGAAGCGTGGGTATCCGAAAATTGTGGTCGATTAGGTTAATAGGCCACTTCCGAGTCCTAAAAACTCTCATTTTCAAAATTAGGCCAGGTGAGTTCCAAGAATGACCAACATCCTCTTAAAAATATCAATACATAATCAAAACAAAAGGTCAGGAGAATTACTAAAATGATCAGTGAGTGGAAATGTTTTGATGTTAGGGAGCTTAAGCAACGACGACGGGGACGTCAACGAGAACGTCAAAAAAGCAATAGGTTTAGATTAGCAAAACAACAACTTTGCACGTGCATCACGCTTTTTTGTACATTTCTTTGCCGTCACTGTACGACTACGACGTGAAATGCCTAATTTCACGTTTTGTGGAAAACGTTAACACAAGACAACAACTTTATTTTTCTTTCCCTGAACTTCGATACAAGTCTTTTAGAATTCAACTCCAAAAAAATTTGCCAACATTTGACGAACTGAACGAGATGAAATAAGCGCGATAAAGTTTGAAGCAGACCGACTTTACATTATTTTTCGCAGCCGTCGTTGTTGCTTAAGCTCCCTATTATAACAAGTTCTCTCAACTTATTTTACATGGAAATGTATGGAGAATTTGTATGTGGACATTGGGTCTAGGAAGATCGCACTAGTGTCCTATTTTTTTGCCACATACCTCCTGAGTCCAGCCAGTCTCTTCGGGATCATCAATTTCTGGTGCGACAGGAAGGTAGTATATTGAGTCCATGTCTTCGTCATTCTCTTCATCGCTGCAACATCACAATTCACAGTCAGGGTGGATAGGATCAGAGTTAAATAGATTCTCGGAAACTGCCCCACCGACCCCTCCCCTTACCCAACATTTTCCCAAAGTGAGAAGTTAGTGTTAAAGTTGGGTTAGAGAAGACGTAGGTGGGCAGTTTTCCGAATCGTATTAGATCGGTCCGCCTAGTTTTTTCGCGTACTCTTAAAAAATACACACCCGGAAAGCTTGTGGTCCTTTTCTTCCACAGAAAAGTTAACACTTAAAGTGGTTAAACCCCCTTCCAATCACAAAATGATAAAAGTTCCAACATTTGCCAACTTGTTTCGGCTACTACGACATTCTCGCTAAAACCTGTGGTAGAATGATGACGGCTACCACTTTTCCCGCCAAAATGACGCGGGTTCACGCACGCGCAGTACTTAGTATTGAGAAAATTTCGTCCTTGTAGTTGCCCTCGTCCTCGAATCTATTAAAATACGAAGCTTTAGCAACAACGACGGCGACGGGAACGAGATCGGCAAAAAAAAAAAAGGCGTAGTAAGCAAAACAACAACTTTGCACATGCATCACGCTTTTCTCTACATTTCGTTGTCGTCACTGCACGACTACGACGTGAAAATCCCTATTTTCACGTTTTATAGAGGACGTAAACAAGCGCCGACGATTTTTTCTTTCTCTTTTTAATCTTGAAAACGGTCCCCAAAGAAATTAACTCTAGGAAAATTCGCCTTCATCTGACATTTTCAGCGAACTGGAATAGACGCGACAAAGTTTGAAAAAACGCAGATTTGTTTTGCAAGTGACGTTTTCGCTGCTGTAGCAGTCGCCGATGCTGAAGCTCCCTGATGTCTCTAATCCAAAGTGAGTTAACCACTAATGCCGTTCTTATATATGGAGCATTTACATTTGTTTCAAAGTTCGCACCTGCTACACAGAGCGGGAATTCGTTCCACCGTGCACACATCAACTTCCCCTTCTTCTCCTGCCTCTGTTTCAGAAGGTACCTCTGCTTCTTCATCTTCATCTTCCTTTTTAACAAAACAAAAAGCCAAATAAAACAACAACAGGCCTTCTCAACTAACATGCAACATACACTGAGATGGGCCCTTGCCAAATCGGTTGACAATGAAAATGGCGGGAAACTTAACTTTAGAAACGGAGGGAATCTGGGTCCATCATGCTCTTTGTTTGTCACCCCAAAATTTTGCAGTAAGCATTGTTTTCAGTTTCTCTTAGGGCCATTTAACTCCTAAGAGAAACTGAAGACGATGCTTATGCAAAATTTTGGGGTGACAAACAAAGAGCATTATGGTATATTATGGTATTTTCTGGAGTGGTCAATTTTGTCCCTAAAGCATGGGAGTCATGTTAGAATTTTGATATTTCGAACGTAGACTATTAATAGGCTCTTCTCTCCCTCTTCAGTCCCTCGCGCGCTTTTTGTGTTCTCGCGTGTCCATACACTTTATCTTTCGAGGCTAGGGGCCCGTTTCTCGAAAGTCCCAGTCACTTTTCGGGCCCGAAATCAAATATTCAAATCGAAATAAAAAGAATTAGAGCGCTGCTCCTGGCAAGCAAACTACTCCATTTTGTTTCTATAACTGATAGTTTTATCATGTTAGATGCAAAACTATTGAAACCTCGATCTTTAATGGAAACCGAGACAGCTTACCGGGCCCGTTAATTGTCGGGACTTTCGAGAAACGGGCCCCAGCTTCGTAAGCTTGACTTGGCACATAGGTTATTGAGCGCAATAGACGGTGCTATACTTACGATATCAAATTCATTTTCTTTTTCTTCATATTCTACATTTTCATCCAGCTCTTTGAAATCTGGTGCAAATGCGCTCCAGTTTTCCTGTTTTAAAAGAAAATCAAATGAAGTTAACATCTCTCACAATAAATCATTTCCGAGTAACCCAAAGCCTCCGTTTCAAAGCGAGGCTAAGTGAGAAGCCATTGATACGAAGATGATTTTTTATTTTCATGCAAATAAAACTAATTTTCACGAAAAAGGTTTTGCACTTCTATAGCCTCGTTTTGAAAGTGTGAGTTTTAGGAACTCGGATATGGCCTATGTTAAATCTGCATTTAGGATGCAAGGATGTAATTTCCGCGGTAATTTCCGAAAAAATTTCTGGTCATTGATTGGACTGAGTATGATATATGAAGTCGCATGTCACGTGGTCACCATGGTCACATTGCACCTTATTTAGACACTATATGGGAAAATTCAGCCATTTGGGAACTAGCCAATAAATTAGGTGAAATACAAATTCATGTCTTAAAAAGTAAAGGAAGCTTTAAATAGATAAATACAAAATAAGACACCAACGGACAAAATTAGAGAAGGTTAAAATTGGCGGATGGAAACAAGTGACGACCTAAAATAGATTGCAGTCAAGGTTCAGTGCGTGTAACTTCGAGATTTAAGCTGCAGGAGACATCCTGAAGCTGTGATTTTCCCATTTTAGTAGCAATTTCTTCACTAACGCTTTATAGTAAAATTTTCATAGCCGGTAGGTGGCAAAACTAAACAAATGGATTAAATTGTGCTGACACATTCCCTTTACAATTTTCACTTCCAATTCGAGACCATGTAGGTCAGCAGTTGCAGCTCTTTGTTTCTGTTTTTTCCAGTGAGTTTCTTGCTATCCAGTATACAGCTATTTCGAGAGAGGTTGTCGGAAAAAAGTGCACGCGACAATCCCGAAAGGTAATATGGGATATGATCAATACACTGTTTCTGACACTGTAAGCACTCGGAAACAAAGTCCATGGCCTCTCGTGCCATTCTTTCAAAATTTCTACGAAGAGCAGCGATCTCAAAACCACCCACAATACCTTTCGGGATTGTCGCGTGCACTTTTTCCGACAACCTTTTTCGAAACTTAGCAGCTTCAATAATTGTCCATTGCAATAAAATAGGCCATTACCGAGTTCCAAAAACATTCACTTTCAAAACGAGGCTACTGAAGTGCAAGACCTTTCTTGTGATAATAAGTTCCATTTGCACGAGAATAAAAAAAATCATTTTAATATCAAGAGCTTCCAACTTAGCCCCGTTTTGAAACAGAGGCTTGGTGCAACTCAGAAATGACCTATTCAGAATCTAATGATCTTCTCTTGATCCTTACCACATGATTTTGAGCCCAGATTGAGACAACACCACTTGAAATCGAGGCTATTATTGGACGGATTGGATGCCACTGGTAAGATAAAAAAGTGAGTGCTTACATAACTCTATAAAAACAAAAGTAGCCCATACATTAGCATAGTAACTTGAAAAGGGCAATTTTTTCCAACTTTCTTTTAGGCGAAATATCCACTGGATAAATCTCTTTCCAGTTGATGAAATAATATTTGTCATTACCTAGGTTCTTGTGGAACTGTAGGATGACAAAATAAATGTAAGGAAGACTGGATCAGTTTGGTTACTGTTTGTCCTCTGGAAAGCAATTTATCCACAGAAAAATACTTTCCAAAGACATGAATTTATTAAGTGAAACCAGAATAAGGTTCGATAATACCCCCTCCTTCTCCCAAAAGCACATGAAGTGTTCAATGGGAAGACTGTTTTGCTTTTGTTTCAGGTTAGCCCGTGTAGCTGGTGGGGTCATAATGCAGGAGTGCATGATTCCATGCCTAGTGAGTTTGAAGCCCAGAAGGATTCAACCCCATCCTTCTTGCAGCTTTACAGACAAATTCATTCTACAGGTGTTTTTGTGCAGTCTTTGTTGGCAGTCATTTGCAACAAATCCTGCCAGAGATGTGGGCTAGCTTCAGACTGACTGTCTAAATTATACCGGCCATTTTATTGTCATGAACAGCATGAAATCAATGTTTCATGAGTGATAGGAAATCAGAGGAAAAACTGCTCAATTTTGCATCCTTAATTTCTCCTTCCAAAATCATTTTGTTTAAGAGGTATTATCAAGCAATCGACACAGAGTTTCATCAACAAATGTTACACTTTGAAGTTTGTCAAAAATACTCTGCTGCACATCGTATTTTCAACTCTCTTCTCAGTGTTTCTTCTGGTGATGAAACACTGCGTCTTGCCCGATCTCATGCTTGATATATTACTCAAAAGCTCACCACTACATCCAGCAGCAGTTCGCCCTTTGTTCCATGAAGAATCTTGACAAGATTGCCTACACCTTTCTCCCATATGTAAAGGGCATGTGTTCGAGATGATCCTGGTAAAACAAAGCACTACAGTTGATAAGCTGTTCTTATGACTGTGTTCTTAACAAAAGGAAAATTTTCAGTTAGTTATTTCAAGGGAGAAAGTGCCGTTGAGGGATCGTATGTCAGGCTGGGACACCACCTGTTATGGCTGAGCTCACTTGATTTTACAGGATATCAAGTGGAAAGCTTTATAGTTTTGTAAATCTTCACTTGCTACAGCTGCTAAAAAAGATAATGAAAGCCCTGACCTACATATATGTAACATGCCTCCAAACATGCTACTAGAATGAGCAACGTCTATTTTGATTCAAAGATCAAAATTAGGAGAATCATGATTACCTGCACAGATGTATTCTCCATCTCCAGAAAAACAACATTTCTTCCACAACGTTCTGTAAGGCAAAAATTAACAATAATAAGCACTGTGGACTGAGGTTATCACAGGATGAATTTAGGAAGTAATCATTCACGCAAAAATGTCTCGAATTTAATGTAAGTTCTGTTCATAAATGTAGGCCAGAGTACCAGTAAAATCTTGAAGCAGGGGCAAATTCAACCCACTTGTGATGTTACATCCAGGACTTAAACTTGGCCCGCCAAAGGCAGCTAAGCACTCTAACCTCAGCAGTACCCTTACACCCCTGTGTCTGTTACATGTAAGAGAGAGTTGATGAGGCGAATGTTGATAATGGGGTTATTGAGGTAACAGGGTGCAAAGAAAGTCATCTTTACAGCTTGCCATTCGGGCAAGTTGTAGCTAACATTTACTAGCCCAAACATCATTTTAACTAGCCCCCCAAACGTTTTCATGAGCAGATTAATTTCACAGTTCTTCTGTAATTTGATTTTCTCAAAAAACTTCACTTGCCCGTCGGGCAAGTTAGTAACAGAATTCACCAGCCCAATAGCAAAATCCACTAGCCCTGGGCTATCGGACACTACTTTCTCTGCACGCTGGGTAATATGCTCCACTGTAAATTCTAACTTTCCAAATATATAATAAATACACATATAAAAAAAACCTGCTTCAGACATTTTAGCTCTATTACTTTGAGTGTCACAACATTATGTGGGTTGGGATGTTTAAAGTTCCTCCAACACAGATTACAAACGGAATAACTTGTTGTCTTCACCTGTTTACAAGATCTTGAAGTTTCTGTATTGGTTCAGGTTCAGCGCCCACAGTTCCTTGACAGGACAGCACAATCTGACTGTCAAATACCCGGATTATTCTGTCTTGTGAGTTTATGAGAAATGCACTAAAGTAACGATAAAAAGAGGAATTAGATATTTGAAGGCGTGCTGATTTCCCTTAAATTTGTACCCTCCATAGGTTTGTCACTTTTGAGTTAAGACTTTTTTAGGGACTTCTACCACTGACCAAGAGCAACAACAAAAAACTTAAAGGTTTCTTTCTACCTTAACAGTTGCCAAATGACCCAACATACATATGATGTGCGTTCTAAGATATGATTTCCTTTTTTTTCCTTATTACTTCGTAACAGCATAATAGTTTTTTTTCTCTTGTTTTTGTTTGATAACTTCTTTACTTTCTCCTTTCCCTCGTTGTTTCTCTTATTGGTAGAAATAATCTTGCCGCAATAACAAACAAAGGAAAATTAAGTTAGTTATTATGGAAATTCACTGATTGGCTTTATTCCCCCGCCTATAATAAAGATCTGCTGCCTAATTTGGCCTAAGTCTTAAATATCATACCCAGCGTGAAAAATGCCCCCAGCTAGAGAAACTTTCCGTAATAATGTAATAACGAGAAATGTCCATTAAGTAGAGAAAGTTGCCGTAATAATGTAATAACGAAAACTTTCCGCAAGTGGAGAAGGGCCTCATCTTTAGACAACAATTAATTCCAATAATTTTACTCTGTCTTCAATGTTCTCTTTACAAAATGTGTGGCCTAGAGAAAAAAGCAGTGTATAATTCAGGGCTGTCATTAAGAGGCAGGGGCCGGGGATTTCCCCCGGCTACGATGAACGTCTTCCCCAGCTACTTTCAAAAGAAAATAAAAGAAAAATAGAACCGAAAGAAGTTTCTAGCTGTTTCATTCCCCGCGTACTTGTTGTCTTTACCCAGCAACTTGAAATCTTAGTGACAACCCTGATAATTTAGTGCTTTCCCATTTATTCATTCATTTCCTCATGAGAATCAGATTGTATTTCATTTTGGTAAACCTTCAAGCAGTTGCAGGTGGTAAGAAGTGTTGCTTAGTAAGGAGAAGACGACTAATAGTTGGAAACGCTCATAAAAAATCACTTCTAATAAGGGACCAGAAATCACCTTTTGTGGTGAAAGTTTTATCACTTTCTATTTTCTTTAACCTCTTGTAAGTGACTGCTTGATGCATGTTCTGATTTCTATGTTTGCTGCATGTACCACACTGCTCAGACTATACAATGAACTTAACCCTTTAAGCCCTAAGATCAAAATTTGAATTCTCATTTGTTGCCCCTATTCATTTCCTACAGAAGTAGTAGGGAAAGTTGATAAAATATCAATCAAATTCATCTTGTGTGATCATGTCTGTAAGTCTCATGACCACCTTGTTTTACAAAGAATTGATATTACAAGGAGAAATTTGATGCTGATCACTCTTAGGGCTTAAAGGATTGAAGGAATGGCATTGAAACACATATATCATAACTTTGAAATCATCCCAAGAAATTAAAACGCGGAACCTCTTAGAAACAACCACCTGTTGTTCAATTGTTATAAGGGACCACTAAATCTTCACATATTGGTTGGTTGTTTATGGGGGGTTCAACAGTACTACATGTTAATCACACCTTCCTCTTCTGGCAAATTCTATTGCCTTGACAGCTGTGTTAGCACTTGTTCCTGTTTGTATTCTAAACTCTGTCACCACCTGGAATGGGAATAAAATCAAGCCAGTGAAATTTCTGATTGTTTTTTGTTTGTTATAGCTGAATAACACAATGCACAAGGTGCAAAGGTCAGTTTTACAGCTTGCCATTCAGGTAAGCTGTAACTAGCATGTACCAAAAGTCATTTCAACTAATCGGAAAAAAATTTGATCAGCAGGATTGATCACAGTTCTTCTGTAATTTTAATCCTTTAAAAAACTTCATTTGCCTGTTGGGCAAGTTAAGAACCGAATTCACTAGCCTGATAGCAAAATCCACTAACCGTGGCTATTGGACAGTGCTTAGTTTACATGCTGCAACAAAACTTACTTGATGTGTTTCGGCATCAATTACCAAAACCTAAGGAGAGAGAAAGAATATTGAGTTTATTTGAATAAGCAGACATCAAATTTCTTTCTCACAACAATAAATTATTATAGCATTACGGTAAATCAAAATTTCCTCTCACCTTTCCTTTAGAATTCCCCGTGTAGATGTATTCCCCCTTTCTGTCAAATGATGCCACAATATTCTGTTCAGACTAAACAAAAAATGTACATTGTTATTCTAATGAAATGGCCGCCAAATTGGTACCTGATACAATAGCCTAGGACAGTGGACACACAAAAATGAATTTGCCGTTTTAAACTTTATTGTTATTATTCCATCTCATTTAACTATTCTAAATTCAGAGATTTTTTAAGGAGTTGAGTTCTGTATGCAAGTAAAAAAAATCATTGTCTCGAGTTTTAATAATATTATTCTATAAAACACAAAAATAACAAATTCCATTTCGTCATCATTAAGGGACAGCAAAGAAATGTACCAAAAACTGTGTTTCATGTTCAGAGTTGTTCGTTTGCCTATTTAAACTTTCTGTTTTCCTGGACCAGGTTGGTCTTGAAAAGCTGTGTTAGGTAAATCCAGGGTTAGTGTAAAATTTGCATTTAGATAGGAAAGCACAAAAAGAACATTCAGTTTAATTCTTTTTGTCAACAAATTAAAGACTGGATGCTCTAGAAAGAATAAAGAAAAAAAAAACCAGTATTAAATTTTAATCCCAGGTTGGAACTAACTGGCCTTTGAACAACTAGGCCCTAATGTTCTTGTCGCTGTAGCTGTTGTGCAGCAATAACAATTTGAGTTTGATGTGTTTTCACAAAACACTATAGCCAACACCTTTCTTTTAAAACTGCTCATCTTCAGTTACCTCTCCACCATTTGGCAATGAATGATGTTGTCCATCCAGTTTCACAAGCACTGGTGCATGTTTTCCAGGACAGACAAGGATCACTTTACTGCAACAAGAACAGATCAGTAACAATTAAACACTTATCGAATTGAGAAGGTAAAGTTTCACATTTGGAGTGTATGCATTAAAGGCGTGATGATCATCACTTATAATCGATCAATGATCAAACTCTTTAAACAATACGATAATTGATTATTGAAAAATTTAATGTTCAATTAATTATTGTGGGAAAAATATTTCTTTTTGGTTGGCAAATAAACATATTTAAGACTTGAGTGCTGTCTTTTAATAATCTCATGACTGAAGAAGAGAGAGAATTTGATCACCTATAAGTACAGAAAAACTCTGAACTCCAGGTGAGAATCTAACTTCACAACCCTCCTAGTTCTGCTTGGCTACTGGAACTCCATCGCAAACAGGGTCGAATACACTGATATCCCTTTTCTGGTGCATTTTATATGCTCTTGTCATGTTTTAAAACATCATGGCAGAGTGGCAATCCAAAGTAGAATTCTTATAAACAGATATTTCCATTATTATACTACTACATGAGAAATTTCTTCAATTTGATTGGCTTAGGGCAGTGGTATTTCAGCTTAATTTGAAATACCCACATGTGAAAATTACAAACCTTTTGTGGGTAGTAGTATAAACAAATAATAGCATGATTTGTACGTGATATTTGGCATAAATACCACTCGTGATATTTCAAAATTGTCTCAAATTTCACTCGCCTAACGGCTTGTGAAATTATGTATAACAATTTTGAAATATCACTCGTGGTATTTATTCCAAATATCAATACAAATCATGCTATTACCTATACTAATCGATGATCGACTGATTGGGTCAAACACCTGATCAATTACGAAATCTCAGCCATTTCCAAGCACTATTTATTACAGGGAGGTTGAGACATTGAGGCAAAATCCACTTGCCACTTTCAAATTCCTAGCGCTGGCAAAGATATATTACATGAAAAACGTCCTAACAGAGAACGATTAAATTAAACAATATTTGAAATTTCTGCGCAATTAATTACTCTGAACAAGGACATTTTTATCATGTTAATGAGGTTACTGATCCATTTGACTCAAATTGTGTTGGTTTATTTTGTCCGAAACTTTCAGTCTGGACTTAAATATATTGTAAATAAATTTCATACTTGTTTCTTGGATGGAACTGTACTTTGGTGACATGTGACTGAAAACGATATTTCTGATCACACTCTCCAGAAAGGACATCCCACACTGACACATTCCAATCATTAGAACCACTTAACAGCTTACGACCATTTCGACTCCAGCTTAAAATCATAAAGAAGAGAATACAATTTCACGACAGGATCAACACTTCAATTCATGTTGTTTAGCTGGCCAATAATGTGAATCTACTTTATAGAATTTTACTCCCTTAAAAGTAATAATGTTCATGTACACCATATATTTCAGCACGTTGAAGTCCTGTAGTTGTGACATTTTTTTTCTGCAGAGCATTCATCCATCCAGTCAGTCCATACAATCACTTTTTCTTTTCCTCTGAGCGACGGTTGAGCAGAGGACTTGTATGGGGGCTCATAGCTGGGCTGTGGGGATTGAAAGCCATGGAAGAAGTTCATGCACTGTCTGGAGGTAGTCACAGTGGAGGCCCAAAGACTAGGCACCCATCTTACATACAGCATGATGGACTTGTCAAACCAAAAAAGCATTTCTAACAAACATATGCACGCTATTATGACATCTATGTTACAGGTTAGAATGAAACTCAAGTTAAAATCTTTCAACCCAGGTTGATTCTGAATATACTTTGTCTCCTAGCCCTAACTCACAGATAATTAGGCTTAGGAGACAAAGGAAACAGAGAATCAACCTGCTGGTTTAACCTGTAACATAAATGCTGTATTCTTACCTTAAAGATGTCACTGGATGAACATGAGCACTGATTATTTTGGCAATTCCCCTGGTTAGAAAATCCCAGATGACAATTCGACCATCATTGCAACCCACAGCTAAAAGAGAACCTCTTCGATTGAATGACGCTGTGACGGCGACACTTACTGAATCCAAGCTACCGTCATATTCCTGAAATAAAATATTAGGAAGTTTAAGCAAAAAACGACGGCGATGGGTACGAAAACATCACTTAAAAAGTGACATCACGCTACCTCAAACTTAATCATGCTTATTACATCTTGTTTAATTCGTCAAATGTTTGCAAATTTTTTTGGAGTTGAATTTTAAAGAACTGTATCAAAGTTAGGAAAATTTAATTTATTTTAATTTTTTTACAATTTGATAACCCTATGGCATTCTAGAAAATATAATTATTTGAAATGAAAATAAAAATTACAAATTATTAATACTTACACTAATTCTGTCTATCAAAACCTTAAGTCATAAAAATGTACTAAAAGTGATGTAGAAACAGATTGAAGAATATATTGAAAATTAAGATGCAGAAATAAGATATGTTAAAAACTTACATGTCTAAGTCCTTTTTCTGTGTATTTAAAAATATAATCGTTTGAACAGACTTCTTTTAAATTGGGAAAAGCTGTCTAAAGCTCTCAGAGTTCTAGGAATAGAGTTTCAGTCCTAAATAGAATGAACTGTAAATGTATGACCACCCTCTGTGGCATAAATATTATAAATCAAGGACAAAGGAAATTCAATATACAGTAACTTGTATTCCTCATATGCATAAACTTGTAACTAAAAGTTCATTCATATAATTATGAAATGTTCCTTTTAAGTCTCTTGTGAATGAATGCTCATTGATTTATGTGTGACTCGATATAAAATGGAAAGCAATAGACCTTTTTACCGATACGATGGCTATATTGAATTAATTTGATTTGAGGAGTATTATAGGATGCGCAGGGGAAACGAGCACATTTCGTTTGCATTTTTGAGCGCTTTTCGGGACATTTTTTCTTAAAGTTTTCTTAGAATAAGATTGTAATGGGGAAAAAGATCCCTGTGCCGTGTTTCGATGTAATAATGATCGCCTTTTTCCAGAGAGATAATATACAGTGAAAGACCATATTTCTAATACTAATTTAGAAAAAGGCGATCATTATTACACCCAAACACGGCACAAGGATCTTTTTTCCCATTACAATGTTATTCTAAGAAAACTTTAAGAAAAAATGTCCCAAAAAGTGCTCGAAAATACAAACTAAATGTGCTCATGCCCCCTGGGCATCCTATAATACTCCCTAAATCGAATTAATTCAATATGGCCGCCATATCGGTAAAAAGGTCTATTGAGTGTATTAAACAGGTATGTGGAACTTAAGTTGAACTTGACTTGAAGTTTCTCAGCTTTCCAGAATCCTAAATCCTTGACTGTGATTAGTTCACCCTGCGCTCATAAGCAGTTTTTTATGGTATGAAGCACGGTCTAATCTGCGAGTGACAACTTGCTTGGGAGAACTGCCCCAGTATCAAACAAGTCAGACATCTCACTGGCTAACTACAGTGTGGAAATTGTACTGTAACCTACGTTGATTCTCAATTTCCTTCGTCTCCTAGCTGTAGAAGACAAAGAAATTGAGAATGAAGCTACAATCGGAGACAAAATTGTTGAGACATTGTACTCAAATAGGGTGACTTCAAAGAACAAAAAATTTCCACACCCCTTCCTCTCCCCTCCATTTAAAGTTAGGGTTTTTGTTGTTTTCTATAGGTTACGGGAACAGCAACAAAACATTGCATGGAGGGGATGGGGGAGGAAAAGCTATATTTTCCCCTTTTGAAGTCAGTAACACATCAGAAAGCCCCTTAAGGGTAAAGTGTCTCAACTAATTTTGTCATCAATTGTACATGTAGGTTAAAAAATTTTAACCCGAGATGATAGCTGTCTACAAAATATGTTGAACAAAGTTTTAGTGCAACACCTCAAATTTTACTCTGCTAAATTCTTATAGTGGATTGTGGTTAATACAATCTGCCAGGAATCTATCAGCAAACTCTGTCAAATGACCATCTCCTTCTTCCGTAAAAAAGCAGCTTAATCACATGACAAAGATGCCTTAATGGTTTCAAAAGATGATAAGACAGAACATAAAACCTTGATTTTGATCCTTTTACAGATAGCTTGTTACAAAACATGTATTTAACCTGAATTACCATCACCATTAACCCTTTAAGTGCCAACAGTGACCAAGATCAAATTTCTCCAAACAATATCCATACACTGTCAAGAGATAAGTTATGAGAATTAATAAAATGATCACACAAGAGAAAATGCCTTGATCTATTGTCAAATTCTCTCAACTTATTCTTTAAGAAAATGTATAGAGATCAGTTTGGAGAATTTGTATGTGGATATTGGGGCTTAAAGGTTAACACCATTATTGTAATAACATGCAGGAAAGTGCTAATCTCACCTCGGGATAGCTCTGTCCAAAAGACTCTGAAATGTGGAAAGACACCAACATCAAAATGTAAGAAGTGAGAAGCATTAGTAAATGCTTATCTTATTTGCTAGGATTCTCCAGAAAATTATTGAAAAAAAGTAAGCAGTAATATAATAGAAATTAGAGAGACACAAAGTACTTTTCACTTTTTCTTTTGAAGTGCGAATGGTTTGAGGAAGCACAAATTCACTTTCCAAGTGACTTTTTATTGGCATTGCTCGAGAGGTGTGATTTGTTTAAAATCCAACAGCCTTTCTTTTGGAAGTTGGATGGTATTGTCACGTGAACCTTCAACCTGGTGGCATGGTGAAGGGATACCGCAAAATATTTGCATTGTGGGTGGTTGCTTATGGGAGGTTAGACTGTAAATTCTGCAGTTAATAATGAGCAATTAAAAACAATTATTTTAACAGAATTAAGTTCATTTGTGTACTTAAGCTTAAGTCTTATGCAAAGTTGTCAGAAGGTTTTGAAGTTGACGGCTGCGTTGTCAAAGTAAGCGGCCAGTCTAGGGATATTTTATTTGATAAACGCCACTTGCAAAGAAATGCCAAGCAGAGTAGCCGGCCGCTACTAACCAAGTAGGCGGCGATTTTCAGCGGCAGCCGGCTACTTTTGACAACCCTGCATATGTGTGTTATCCCAATTCCTTAGCATCGTGTAGGTCTTTAAAGAAGTGTGAACCGAATTTAAAGATTCCCGCCAATACACAACGGACTTAACTTGATAACTCAACTTACTGGTATATTTACATGAACAATAGATTTAACTATAAATTCACAAGGTAACCATTTTGCTATTTAGCAGCCAGCAAACTCAGTTGTAAACAAAGGACCGTCCTTTCATAAGCGACATATAAAACTGCAAAATGTACTTACGAAGCAGTTCAAGGTTCATGGCCTTCTCTTTCGCGCAATTCCCCGACAACACAGGGTTCTTTTTAAACTCGTGATGTCATTGAAAACACCAGTTAACAAGAAAAGGCAAATTATTGTCTATTTTCTATGAAGACTTTGTTTTTCTTGCTTTCACCGTGCTTATCGTACTTCTTTCGCCGACCCTCGTCGACCTTTCGTTCGCATGTCGTCAGCGGTATTTTCATGAAAGCTGCGCACGCAACCGTTGGAGCGCCGCGGCTGGCGCGACGTGACGTGTTTTCGTGCGAAGGCGATGCGTTGTGTTGTTTGAGTTTCTTACTACGAAGGCGCCGTTTGCGTTGTTATTTCGTTGAAAATTCAAGCATTGGGGTTCTAAAACGGTGGCCAACATGTCACGAAGAAGAAAGGTAAAGTCATTGACGCGTTTTGAGCGTGTTAAAACGTTTTAGTTAAGCGTTTTGTTTTTGGGAAGTTCTCCCTTGGCATTTAGCCAAACGTAAAGATATTCGCAAAATACTGACTAAACAGGTCATTTTTAGATAGCTCTTTTTGCCATCACCCCAACGGACACATTTTCTTTAGGTTAACATAAGAACTGATGAATTTTGTGAGCTATTTTGAAACGATCGCGTGATCGGAATCAATTATCTGCAGCCGTTAGGGAAATAATTAACAGAAATTTATGCAGAATTTTGCATAATTGTTTCCTACAGTTATGAGCACCAAATGGCCTCTAAAAATATGATAACAAATTGGAAGGAATAACTTTTTTTGGTTTTTATTGCTAATTTTGACATCTAGCTTTTAAAATATAAGCTGACTATTTCTTAACCAAAGGTAATGCAATAAAATAAATCCTTTGTAAGCTTATTGAAAACATTCTAAACCAAAAAACAAAATTACCATAAATTTTCCCTTGATGTTTTCACTTTGTTCAAAATTTCCCTTGATGTCACTGCTCCTGTGTTAACGTTAATTGACTACGCAATTCCAATACTATATTAAATTAAAACACAAAGAAAGATAACACTCCATGTTGGTGTTAAAGGGGGGAAACTGCTCTGCTATTGGTGTGATGTTCAACTTTCCCGCGTGACAAAAGCATGAATACAGCCCAACCTATCTCCCCAGTGGAGTGTATCATGCTGGATCAAAACCTCACGCAATCTAAAAGCCTTACTCTTCAAGGCACTAAAAGCTGAAAACCCAGGGGCCCCACTCACATATTTTAATGATGGGGGGGTCCGAAGGATTTTTTTGGGTCGGAAATTTTGGCCAAAAGGGATTTTTTTGGGTCTATGAGAGACGCTGGGATTTTTTTGGGTCGCAAAAACAACACAGGGATTTTTTTGGGTATTGTACTTTTCATCAGCTCAAATAAAAAATAACATAAGCGCAATTTATAGTTTTGTTTTGACCAAAACCAAAGTTGAAGTTGGCATGTTTTAGCTTTCCAGAAGATAAATAATAAAATTTACTGATACAAAAACACTGAGGGAGTTTTTTGGGTATGCTGAAAAAAGTAGGGATTTTTTTGGGTAGACAAATTCTGAAAGTGGGATTTTTTTGGGGTATAAAATATGAACCTCTGTCGGACCCCCCTGTCATTAAAATATGTGAGTGGGGCCCCTGGGGCTGAAAACCTACGGCTCAGCATTGTGCAACCTAATGGAATGAGTGTAGGCAGTTCATAATTCGCTTAAGCCAATATATTAACAGCAATAGGCCTCCACCACCGGCAAGTGCTGAATTGGAAAACGATTAAACATTGGCATATAACAGAGCTAAAGCTAAACCCAATATTATTGAAATAGTGCAAAAACATGAAGCTTGGGGTCAAGTTGCTGGGAGACTTAACTGATCTATAGTAGATACAAGAGGTGAACCACATTTTATTTGTGTTACAACAAAAATGCCTCCAAAGGGAGGGAGGGAGGGGAAAAAAGTACGAAATTTACAAGTAAACTGTTCAGTAAGCAAGCAGGCTAAGCGAAAGAAGGAGGTTGCATAAAATAACCTTTTTATAGTTAGACATATGTCTAAAGCTAAGCCAATGGATGATGGCATACAATAGTGTTGTAGCAATACACGGTACGTACAGCGAGACATGAATAGAGGTATTGAATCTAGCCATACAGAATGAATGTTACAAACCTATCAGACAGTGTTGGAACATTTTGACCTTGGTACCTGTCTGTACCATTTTATTACGATGAGACAAACATATTATACTCTTGTACCTTCATGGCTGACGTTGCATGGCATCAGTTGCTCCACTTACAATAATATCAATCCTCGGGAACTCTGACGCATCACGCCCATTAAATGCGATTTACCGTTTCACTGTAAATCTTTAATTTAACTGTCATTATTCTTAACTATTATTAAAGCATTTATTGGATAAGGCTAGGTATGATCTGAAAAATATTATGCAGGCCTTGGAGAATGTTATCCACTGAGGCCTAAGCCGAGTCCAATAATTGTTGTATTATTTGTTTCTTCATTTTCCTGTTTCTTGGCAAGTTCAGTTTAGTCTCACAGATATTCTTCAAATGGCAGATGTCATTCACTGAATTGCATTCTTGCTGTTCTTGCAATGTTGTAAGGCAGTAGTTAAGCCATTTTTTCTTCATGAAATTATGGGTAAACCCTGGAAAATTCCATTGTCACGAGGTGTAGTCTTGAAGGCACTGGTCAGGGCTGTCTGTAAACATCTGGGACAGGGAATTTCCCTGGGCTATTATGAGCATGATCCCTGGCTTCTTTTGTACGAAACAAAAGGAAAATTGAACCAAAAGAACTTTCTAGCAGTTCAATTCCCTGCTTACTAATTGCATAAACCTTGTAACTTGAAGTCTAAGTGACAGCCCTGCTGTTAAATATCTCTAACATTCTCAGCACAAAATGTAAAAATATTATTCTTATTTATAGAGTGCATCAAGCGCGAAAAAATCATCAGAAAATGCTACTGATCAAGAGTCAGATGAATGGAGTGAAGAGGAGAAGAAAAGACTTCTGGACGCTTTAAAAAGGTATTATTTGCTTTTGTATGAAGTCTTGCCTTTATATTCTCCTCTAGAGCTGAAAACATGCCCAGTACCTGTGTTCTTTATGGTTGTAACAGTTACAACCAATCTCCAAAGAGGTATCAGGGTCCATAAAATTCCATTCTGAAGTGATACAATCAAGGCTGTGCTCTTGTAGCACCTGGTGGCCCCTGGCACATAGCTTTTGCTCCAGGACAACCAGAAGAACCTAGATTTAAAAATAAAAAAAAAACTTGAGCTGGGCACCCTGAGTTTCACAGGCTCAAAGCAAAGGGCTCCCTTCAATGTTTTGAGCACAGCCTTGAAAATGTATGCATGCTGAATGTTTTCTTTATGTCCTGATATCCAGTTATAAAATCTCCAAACTAATCTCCATACTTTTTCTTAAAGAAATAGTTGAAAGAATTTGATAAAAGATCAAAGCATTTTCCCTGAGGTGATCTTTTATTAATTTTCATAACCTTTTCTCTTGATGATGTATTGATGTTGTTAGGAGAAGATTGATGTTGGTCAGTCTTGGAACTTAAAGTGTTAAGAGGAGAAGGAGGCTCAGTTGAGAGACCAAAGTTCAAGGGGTTTTTATCAACCACAATAACTTCTTTGTACAGGTCACAAGGAAAAACATTTTGTTTTGCAAAAAAAAGACTGAAGCCTAGTTGCATTTTAAGATTATTTGCATTGTACAAAATTTTGTTAGGGATGATGGTAAAAACAATTGGCGCTGGATTACAAGGCAAGTGAACTCAAAGACAATGAACCAGGCAAGTGCTTGATTGTAGTTTTATATTAATCCATTTGAAAATGTGGAAATTTTGTCAGCTACAAGGTTTGTGCCATGTTTGCTGTACAACGCTTAGTAACCCTTAGTCTGCTCACTTTAATGCTGCCCACCACACAGAAATCCAAAACAGGAGAAGGGGGAAAAGGTAGCTAAAACGCTGCTATTACAAGGAGTGTAAGAGCTATAGGCCATGTGCATTCTTGGAAAGGAAGACTTGCCCAGATCACCCAGTAGACTGTCATCATAAATAATCACATTTATTGTAGTCCTTTGGGATCACTGAACACTGCTCTACGTGTACTTTAAATCTATACTGAAGACATAGTGTTATTGATGAGGCTTTTTCAGTCGGTTTGATTGGATACTGGGAAAGGTTTTTGCTGCAGTTTTTTAGAATGAGGTCAGTATTTAGCCATTTTGATTAAACAAGTTTGGTCATCGGATCAAACAAGCAAAGAACAAAGCTGGAAATCCCAAGTGGGCAAGACAGACCTGTAGTGCCGACTAAGGTAGCCAATCAGAGTTCACTCACTTGTGGCGCTGGCTATTATATTAAAAAAAGTGAATCTCTTGCTGTTGACAAACCTAAAGTGTTAATATATTATTAATAATATTGTTGTTAATTTTTTTGCAGGTGAAAGAGTTTGCTGAAAAACTCAAGGCAGAGAAGCAAACAACAACTGCAAGAAGGACATCATGTATGTTAAGTTTTTAGCAAAATTTGAATTCAGGAACAGTCGTAGAACTCTTAGGTTGCTGAAAATCAGACAGTGCAATGCAATCAGTATAGACTTTTGTTTCTTATACGGTCAACTCCCGATAACTCAAACCTTCTAGGGAAATTAAAAAAATTTGAGTCAACAGGAATTTGATTTATTGGGAATTTCAAGCAAATAACCAGAAATAAGGGAATGAGATGGGGAATGAATGCTGATTCATGGTTGTTAAAATAATTTCATTGATTCGGACAGCTGCACACTTTTTTTCAACTCGCAGGTACTTAAAGTGTGGTTTGAGTTATAGAGGGTAAATTTTTATAGAAATGATCTGAAGTGAAACAAAAATTACTTCCAGTTAGTGGGAGGTTCGAGTTACCGAAGGTAAAATTATAGTAAGTGTATAAAGGAAATCCAGGGAAATCGATTTTGATTCGAGTTAATTAGTGCGAGGTTTGAGTTAGTGAGGGTTCGAGTCAGCAGAAGTTGACTGTAGCGATTTCATGCTGTGTTAGTGCAACAATTGTCAAAATGCTCATGCAATTGTGAAATGTCATCAATTTTGGCCCATTTTTTTAGTTGTTTACTTACTATACAATTTTGGCCAGAAGAGTCGAATATTTAATATTCAATGATTCAATCACCACCAATGATAAAATTGTCATTTGTATGTGCCCAATAAGAAAGTTGTTGCCTTAAAGAGTGAAACATTGCTAATAGTATGTTCAACAACCAAAGTATTGGCAAAAGGCCTCAGGACTTGATAGTACTTTGTTTGAAACTTGACAATATTTTTATCAACATCAATCTGTTCTTTTCAGCTTCAAGCAAACGGCCAATTGCACCAAAAGATACTGGACCTTTAGAGGTATTTAGACATAATTTTATAGCTGGTAGTGCTTGTCTGTTTAGTAGTGGATGAACAAGCAAACATAACATTGATAAAATTAGAGTGTGTTTCAGTGTCTTCATCATCAAGTCAATAATAATAGAATGGACGTCTTCTCTTCAAAGAAAACTTTTCTTTCTTGCTCTGAAAATGTAAAATTCACATCTTCTTGCCACTGTGTAACATCCTCTAATTATCTGACTCTTTGTTTTTTAGGGGTGGATAAATGCTACGAAGAGATTAAGAGGGGATAATGATGTAGATGGAACATGCATACCACAGGTAAGACTACGATAAATTATACAACACCATGTTTGTGTTTTGAAAAACTATAAACTGTGTGGATTTCCAAAATGTGTTTTGTTTCTCCCCGCAATCAGAGATGTGTTATTCTGTTTTTATTAAATAAGCATGTAATATTTTTAAATTCCTTCTGTGAGACTCCCTTATGAAAATGCGTACTGTATTTTTTAGGGGATAAAAATTGTGGGGTGCGGAGATCTAAAATGACCATCACCAGAGTTGTCTTGAACTCAGTGCTAATGGGAACTAATGGTGTAGTTGTTCCTGCTAGTTCTTGTTTTAGAATATTATGCGTGAATATAAATGTCTCTACCAGAGTGAGTTTCTGGTTATTTCTATGGTCGTTTCAGAATTTTTCAATATGCACCCCAGCCATTTTTTGAGGAAATAAAATTTGGACATAATTTGTAGGGTACTCATTGCTAAGACTGCCATCAAAAGGGCTAGTGTTGTCAAAGTTTTCCCCACCCTGGTCGTGACTGTCTCAACTACTAGTACATGTAATTCGTAGTAAATGTATGCTCTTTATTCAGATATTTTCATTCCTGGATAATTAGCTGTTTTATATTCCAAAAGCATGTTCTGGAAGATTAATAATAATGTTATTAAATTAATAATTATTGTAAAGTATAATTAATGTCAATCATGACCCTCGCTCAGTAAAATTTATGGTCCATGTAACTGGTTAATTCAGATTCATTACAAAATTAATAGTGTACTGTAGACCATTATTCTTGATATAATATGGCCCCTGTATATTACTGAAATGTCAGACAAAGTGCAGACTATGGTTTTAACTGGTACTTAGCTTAACTTAGATTAATTTAATGTTGTGTAAAATTTACTGATAAAGAATAACCATACAGTGTTGAACCCGTTGTCAAACCTTGGTGATTACATGGTTCGTACAATGTTTTGAAGTACCAAAGCTAAAATGACCAAAATTTTGCACTAATTTCACGTGAAATGTACAGCCTGAATATTAAAATTTTGTATTAACAAAGGTCTCGGGTTTTCCTTGATTTTTCTGTAACAAAAGTTGTACGAACTATGAAATCAAAGTAATATTCAATCTGGAGTGGCATCCCTCGTGCCTCTCATAGCAGACACAAACTTCAAGAGAAGAAGAATGCCAAGACTTAGATTCTGGAAGTGAAAATGCTCCTACAAGTACACATGAGGAACTGCACTGTAATGGCGACGGGAAAGAGGAAGAACAACAGCAAGTTCCTGAACTCACGAGCAACTCTGATCATCACAAAAATACATTATCACCAAACATTGTTACAGAGGAACAGTTTCAAAGGACTAACTCTCTTATGGTAAGGGAACAAAGTTAGATAGTCACATAGTGGAATCCTAATTTTTTAACCTGAAGGGTGCAAAGGAAATGATTGGTTGAACTATCAGGAGTTAGACAAATTGGTTAAAGTTGAAGTTTGATTGGGGGAGGGGACGGCATTTTCATTTAAAATCCATTATGTTAGCTGGGAGGTACCCCACCCCTCCATACACAGATGGCCTCACCAAGGCTCTTTTGCACTGCTAAGTCAGTAAAAGTTACACCAACCTGGAACCAAGTGAAATCATTGATGGGAAGGTAAGAGGGACAAGAGGATGAGTAGACTAGTTTTTTGCAGCTCTCTTTCCTGAAAAGCACTGGTAATAAAGCTTCGAGGATGAGGTTCGCCCACAATTAACAGTTCAAAACATACAGGAAAAGGTAGCTGCCGAGAGTTCCTCTTGTCCCTTGCATCATGTGCTACCAACAAGAACAACTACATGCGTTGACTCAAGCCTAACTCAATTACCTAAGATTGCGTCTTAGCAACTTTTTTTTGAAGCATGATTATTTGTTTTCATTATTATGTTTTCTCAGGAGGATCTGCTCAATAATCAGAAGGAAATGATGCAGAAAATTTCCGTTTTGGAGTCCACGCTTGATGATCTCCGATCTGATGGTTCATCAACTCAGTCATCTCTTATGGATATGCTTACAAAGATCGCCAGCAAACTTGATTGTCTTAGTAATAATGCTCCTCATGGGTGTTGTGGAGGACCTGTAATTATCCAAACAACTCCTCATGCAAACCTTATACACCAGCCTGTTCTGGGTTCGTGCAGTTCTTGTAGAGATGGTGAACAAGATAAAAGACATGAAAGTTCAATGCCTGTTTCTGATAAAGAGAGCAGTACAATGAATGAGAAGAATGACACAATTGCTACAGTTTCTTTAAGCAGGACTTTAGTACAAACTTCATCCACTATTTCGCAGAGCATATCATCTAGGAAAAGCAGCAGTGAGTCGTGTACTGCAAATTTAATTATAGACAGTCACAAAGATTCTTTGCCTCAATCAAAAGAAATACAAAGCAGCACATCCTCACCTGAAGTCACTTTGTGTTCAGCTAGTGCACCCTTAACAGCTGATTCATCAGTGTCTACAAGTAATTGTGGATCATCAATAAATGTTCTCTCTGAGTCTCCAACCAAAGTGACCACCACCATTCCTCCTAAAGAACGTCTACCTGAAAGGTGTGAAGAAAAGTCTTTAAGACAAGAACCTTGTCTACCAGTGGTCGTAGAATGTCATTCATTGTCAAATAGAACCAGTTCTGTTGCATCAGTCATAAATCTTTCTCCTAGCATTGCTGTAACTGCCATTGCTAATTCAGTTCAAACTACAGTGGTTTCAATGGCTTCATCGCAGCAAAGAGGTCCAATGTCTGAGCAATTGAATGTTACAGCACCACAACGGCCATATGTGACACCTAGTAGAGATACTTTCGCTTCAGTCCAAACTACTGTGTCGTCATTGCCTCCATCATACATTGACCTTCATAACACTTTGACAACCTCACCAGTTTTGAGCACAGTTGCGAGAAGTCCTGCGGCAAGGTTTGTCCCTGGAAATAATTCACAGGTGGTCTCCAGTCATTTACCCCAACATGCTTCCCCTGTACCTAACATCTCCATCCCTGTCATCTCACTACCGAGTTCACAAAACAGGCATTTGCCAAGGCAGTCAGTACAGAGTATAACAAACACATCAGCTCAAACAAGCCCTCCGCCTGGATATATCACTCTTTCGCATACCACAAATGTAAAGCCATCTACCAGCAAGGCTTATGGTGTGCCACTATCACTGCCCCATGCACAAACTGGTGAAACAACTTTAAGGAATCCTCCAAGTGGGAAAGCAAAAGATCTTGATGCATTGTCTGCCGCAGAGTCAGTTATAAGAAGGGCAAGTAAGTACATATTGATTCATTATTTTTTGGCCTTAGGTCAGTGATTTTGTTACCTCTGCATCGTGCATCCCTGATGCATAAAAATTCCCAAAGATGCAAAATTGTTCCTGGTATGCGTCCCATAGGATGCAAAGATTGATTGATTGATTGCTCTTTAAATAGAAGGACTATATTTTAATTTCTGTAAACTGTAACAAAGACTTTTGGAGTCTGTCTTCAGATTAACTGTCTCGTTACTTAAAGGCCCGAGCATGATCAATTTAGGACTCATTTTTTTTTTAACTGGAACTCATTGGCTCTGCACTAGTTGTAAGACTACATGTAGGTTTCTGATTCGGCTTCTAATTTGCAAGTTAGACGATATCAGTCATTTTCATTAAAATGTTTTATCATTCTTCTTGATCTGATGGTGACTGCAGTTTTAAACAATTCAGAAACATATTTTTTATTTTGTTTAGAGTGACAAATCATTCTGTTTTGGTCTAGGAAGGAAGGGGTGGGGGTTGTATATCACAAACATGCCTTTATAAAGGACATGCACATCTTAAGTTCTGCTGTTGGTGTTTTATACATGTAAGGCTGTCCTGGTCCATGGGTTTCCTGTGTCACTGCTCTTTGTTACAAGACTCTGTCCTGTCATTAAGATTTCAAGTTGCTGGGTAAATTGTATTTAAATGTATTAGGTTTTGTAAAAACAACAACTCTGTCCATGCATCAAGCTTTTTTGTAAATTTCTTTGCTGTCCCTGCCCAAATACAACTAGTTGAGAACAGGAACAGCAAGATGGCATGTCTGGTGTTGAATTATAAATTAATAATATTATTGTAAATGAGAGCACTCTTGTGGAAGCAATTTCTGGTAGGTAACCAACATTTTTGTTTTTCCAGCCATTGAAGCCTGTGATAAACAAAGAATGGATGCAGCCTCACCAAAAGAATTATTGAATGCAGGTGAATTTAATGACAGTTTCATTCTTAATATTACAGAACAAATTTTTTGTTGCTTTTTCTGGCCCAAGTGAGAATTTTTGGCCATAAAAAAATATAATATTATTTTTATGGGAAAAAACAAGGATGTGTCATTTACAGTTTACAGTCCTTTAAAGGTTAATTCTGTTTAAAATTTGTTTTATAAATTAAGTTACTGACCAAAAATTATTGGTGAACCACAGAACAAGAAATGAAAACTTATTATTATTATTTAATAAAAGCACTTTATTTAAACTGTGCCAGTGTATTTAGCATGAAAGTACTAATTAGCGACACTATTTTTACGTCTCCTACTGGAGACGGGACCGCCATTTTACGTGGTCATTTGAGTCGTGTGAAGGTCTAGCCATTATTTGCAGGGGAGGCAGTGTCTTTATTTCTCAGTTATTTTAAGGCCCTTATAATTGGTCCTGCCCCCGGTATCGAACCTGTGACCTCCCGCTCTGCAGTCAATTGCTCTAACGACTGAGCTAATCCTGCAGCAGTAGGATTGAGAAACAATATTATATTCATTTGTTATTCGTTACATGTGTATTTTAAGCTGTTTTTTTTATTATTGTAGCCATGTTGATCAGTAACTACATCACAGATCATCCTAACTCAGAGCATCAAGATCAGTGGCAGTCTTGCCTTTCTGCGATAGTCACAGATTACCACAAGAACCTTGATCCTTCTAAAGGGGACTCTTTACAACTTGGTAGGGGAAAAAAGTTTGTTTATCCATTGTGTAGTCAGGGGCATCCAACATCAATTTTCGGAAAATATCTGTTCGGAAGACGATTTGAGATCTAGAATTTTCGGAACATTTGTTGTAAAATTTAGTGCTTGCCTGCCTCTCCTAGGATTTTCGAACATCCAAAAAATGGTATAATTGCCGATTTTTAACGGATTTTTATTCTGCCAAATACCTAATTTCAATGAGATACCAAAACCAACACAGAGATTACAGACAGTGATTTGACTGCACAGTGTTTGTGAAGAGACTAACAAAATCCTGTATTTTTTATAGTGTCAATTGGTTACAATCCCTATGTGGTACTCACCCAATATGACCTGGAAGACATGCTGGATAAGTCCAAAGGACGCCCAAAATACTTTGCTCTGCGCCTTGCAGAGAAGCTCTTCGGCATTGACGTCTTGATCAAATCCACACCCTATGGAATTGGAGGCAAAGCAGCCCTACATCCAGTCATATTGGATGCAATCAAAGGTATTTTAATTTTAATTTATTGTGTGTAGTGGGCAAGATAAATAAGGCAATGCACAAAAAAGGTGTTTCTTTGTCTGTTTGATTTACTATTAATAATAATGATGATGATGATGATGACTGTGAGTAATGCTTAGTGACTTTAAAATTCCTTTTTCTTCATTTGATGGAGAAATGAAAGCTCTTTTTTTTTACTTGTCTGTCAGATGGACACTTCTCAGATTTTTGTTGTTGAAACGTTTTGTACAAAATGGATAAAACATTTTAACCATAACGACAGCAGATGCTTAAAGGGTTTTAGTTAGAAGTTGAATTGCCTTATTTGATTGTGCAAGTATTTTTTAACAACACAAATTTTGCTCTAGAAGAAGCTTAAAACAGGCTGAGTCTAACATGTGTAGTAAGTGATGGATGCTCTGTAGTGATGGGTTTCTAGCCAGGGGTGGATCCAGGATTTTTTTTAGGAGGGGGTGCACTTGTCTCTTGCTCTACTTCAACAATAAACCACATAGTTTTTTTTTTTTTTTTGCAGAATACCGGTCGTAGTTAGAAAACCGCAGGTCATCTCGTGGGGGGCGCACCCCTGCACCCTCCCCCTAGATCCGCCCCTGCTAGCTAATTCGTGAGATTTCTAGAAAATCTGAAAGCACAGCTCTATGATTGGTAGTTTGTATTACTGTAATAAATTATAGTACCTTTTGAAATACTGTTCTCTGAATTCTCCTGCAGTGGAAGTGTTGCGGCAGTTTGCATCAGACATGTCAAATGAAGGGCAGATAGCGTTATGGAAAAGTTGTGTGACCAGTATAGCTCAGCGATGCAAGAGAGCACGGAATCCACGTAAAGACAGGTCACAAATGAGAGCATCAGCAAATAATGTTGACGTAAGCCTACCATCCATGGCAGTTGGTGGAGGAATACAGCTTAGTGAACCTGATGAGAATGATGACTCCCAAGGGGAGTTAGACGAGGAGGACGACGACTGTGACATGGGTAGTTTGGATCAGTTAGCAGCAAGGCGTACGCCGCCTCTAATCAGAATACCCTCTGATGACGAAAAAACGCCCACAAAGAATGGTCCTGAGGAAGGTGATTACAATGATGCTGGCTGCATAACACCTGTGAAAGACTCCACTGCGAGACCTGAATCTGTTGCTGATTCCTCTATGGAGAAAAATGATGGAACTGAGGGTGAACGGTCTATACCACCTGGCATTGACCCAGATATCACAGTTGTTCACTTGCCTTCAAACTTACAGACTTCGGTTGAGCCGCAAGTCAAATCAACAGCTCAGAGGCAGAGTTCAGTTGTTGTGACGACAAGGCATGCGACAGCAGGTAGTGGGAACAGTGGGAGTGTCTCAGGAGAAGAACGCACAAGGATAGACACACAGCAGAGTGTTAGTGGTCGGGAGGGAGAAAATAATGATGAATCTAAAGAAAAAGGTTCACCTCTGGCTGGCAATTCTTCTGGGAATTACATGGTGCAAAGTTTTCCCAATCCTAATGCCTCGAAAGAAAGCGTCACAGTGTCTGGCATAAGAATGACTGCTGATTGTAAGTACATGTGTCATATTGTTTAGCTCAAATGCTTACTATTATAGCAAGGGTCCCTTGAGAGCTTAGTATGGAAGTTAGAGCAAGAGCCAAAGAAGGTGAGAGGGGGTAGGGGAAGGTCCCTTGAGAGCTTAGTATGGAAGTTAGAGCAAGAGCCAAAGAAGGGGAGAGGGGGTAGGGGAAGGTCCCTTGAGAGCTTAGTATGGAAGTTAGAGCAAGAGCCAAAGAAGGTGAGAGGGGGTAGGGGAAGGTTTAGTGGCTAGTACTCCATTCCTTTTCCTTTTCTTTCCCTTACTTCTTTTTGATTGTGCGTCAACTTTCAAGCTTTGATGCTCTCAAACTCTAATGCAGACTATTTAAACTTTTGATCATCACAGGGTGCAAAGAAAGTCAGTTTTACCGCTTGCCATTCAGGCAAGTTTTTGCTATAATGTACTAGCCCAAACGTCATTTCAACTAGCCTCCAAAGAATTGCTGACCAGCAGAATTGATTACATTTCTGTAATTTGAATTTCCCTAAAAACTTCACTTGCCTGTAAGGCGAGTTATCCACAGAATTCACTAGCCCAATAGAAAAATCCACTAGCCCTGGGCTACCGGACACTACTTTCTTTGCACACTGCATGAGCAATGCCTGGAATGTTTTTTGTACGTTGTTTATTGACATTTAAACATAGGGTTGACGTTATTAATAGTAAGTTTACTGTTATTGTATTAACAGTATCTGAAATCCTTCTCTAACAGACTTTCACGTATTAGTCGGAGGAAACCCAAATGTAGTCATACCCCGTCAGAAATATTTAGATGCTGTCACTAAGTCAAGCCAACCAACACACTTTGCTGTGCGTCTGGCAGAGTTGGTTTTTGGAGATGATGTGCTGGAGGCATCAACAGTGACTGGAGGAAAACGTGGCACAATGCAGCTGGATCCAATAATGATCAAAGCAATACAAAGTATGTTAAAAGAGCATACTAAAATACTATTTAGGCAGACTCACTTCATTTCATATATAGTTGTTGTCTGAGAAAGGGTATATACTCGTTTTAGAGGGTTAAGCCTGGTTTCTGTCAGATAAGGGACCTTAATAAGATGCAAGGATGACGACAGCAGGTAAAACGTCACTTAAAAAGTGAAATCGTGGTTTTTCATTTTCAATCTTCATCGTGATTATTCCATCTTTCTTACTTTGTTGAATGTACGCAAACTCTCCTGGCGTTGAATTCCTAAAAACCTTATCCAAGTTAAAAAAGAGAAAGAAAATTTTGTTGTTGCTTGTTTACGTCCTCTATAAAATGTGGAACTGGGTTTTTTCATGTCGTAGTCATGTAAAATTGGCAAGAAATGGACAAAAAAAACTGTGATGCACGTGCAAAGTTGTTGATTTGCTAGTTATAACTATTGTTTTTATGACGTTCTTGTTGCCGTCACCGTCATCTGATCGTAAGGTCCCTATTATGATTTCTATCACTAGAAAAAAGTTCTCAACAGATTATAGCAATTAAATGGAAAGAACTGTTTGACAATCTGTTAGTTTGTTTATGTTGGTCAAATAATTTGCAAACTGTCTATTTTCTATGATCCTTCAGTGTTTGTCAAATTTCATCGAGACATTAGACAAAATCTGAGGATTTTCATCCAACATCTTCTCAACCGACTCATCAAACTTTTCTCTCTGTGTGCTCCTTCCGCAAGGTTTTTATGAATTAACCAGCAGGGTGCAAAGATTCAGTTTTACAGCTTGCCATTTAGGCAAGAATGATGTGAGCTAGCATATACTAGCCCCCCCTTTCAACCAGCCCCTGCCCCCCCTTCCCCCCCAAAAAATTGAAGATTGATTACAGTTCTTCTGTAATTTTGAATTTCCCCGAAAAAACTTCACTCGCCCCTTAGCCACTAGCCCTGGCCAGCTATCAGACTTTGAGGAGGGCATACATGTACCAAGACAAGTACATTGTGTAGTGTGTAGTGTTTCAACAAAAATGATGGCTACAGGTATTGTTAGTTTTCTCTTGGAAGCTCCTCTTTTAAAGACAAGCATCCTCAACTCCAACCCCTTTACTTGAGGCTTGTGGCTCATTGCTTTAATATATTTTTTAATTTTTTAATTCCACAGTGGAGGTCACAGAAAGATTTTTAAAGACCCTTGATCCAGAACAACAAAATGTTGTGTGGCGTAAATGTGTCACGAGTATTGCTACCAGGTGTAAAACTCTGCGATATAACAGAGCAAAGACTTCTGAAAACCAGTGGACGTTAGTCCATCCCAGCCAAGTTTCTCCAGAGTGACCTGGGTTTTTCAACAAACTAATGCTATGTATGGTCAACTCTCTTTACTGTGCTTTTCAATACTACCAGAAGTCTTAAGTTTAGATGCCAACTTCACAATAATTGCATTTTCCGCTGCCATCAACCACAATAATCACATGTACAGTCACAGGCAATAAACTACGAAGCAGAGAAAACACGAAATGGACTGAAATCCACCAGTCACTTATCAAAAACCATGATCTTTTCAACTGATTGAAGTAGACTTCTGTTTTCTGAGAGGTCCACTAAGATGATTGATGGCAGCAAAGAACACAAATGTTGGTTGGCTTTTGAACTTATGAGTTGGTGTTTTATTGAAAGCCACAGCTTTCATTTAGTAAGGAGGAATAATCCATGTCCCTGTTGTTAATTTTACTTAAGTACTTGACTGTATGTGCTTGTCCCCACTACTGTCACAGTTTCAATCTATCTTTGTATCAATGTTAGTGTTTCAAGCCCATGTTGTATGTTGGAATTAACCCTTACGGTGGCCTCTTTAAACTGTTCACTCCTTGTGGTGGTCAAAGTAAAACATTTGCAAAAAATTCATGTTTTGTAAAATCCTAAGAATTAAACAGCACTATGCAAAAGTTTTGCCTAAGAGGTTTCATTTGAATGGTAACACCATAGGATTTCGTCCACAGAACAAAAAGTTAGAACTACATACTAAATAAATGATTCCATGTGAAAGTACTGCTGAAGAGGTTTGATTTGAATGGTAACACCATAAGATTTCATCCACAGACTCAAAAGTTAGAACTACGTACTAAATAAATAGTACTGTGTGAAAGTACTGCTGAAGAGGTTTGATTTGAATGGTAACACCATAGGATTTCGTCCACAGACTCAAAAGTTAGAACTACATACTAAATAAATAGTACCATGTGAAAGTACTACTGAAGAGGTTTCATTTGAATGGTAACACCATAGGATTTCATCCTCAGACTCAAAAGTTAGAACTACATACTAAATAAATAGTACCATGTGAAAGTACTGCTGAAGAGGTTTCATTTGAATGGTAACACTATAGGATTTCATCTACAGACTCAAAAGTTAGAACTACATACTAAATAAATAGTACCATGTGAAAGTACTGCTGAAGAGGTTTCATTTGAATGGTAACACCATAGGATTTCATCCACAGACTCAAAAGTCAGAACAACATACTAAATAAATAGTACCATGTGAAAGTACTGCTGAAGAGGTTTCATTTGAATGGTAACACTATAGCATTTCATCTTCAGACTCAAAAGTTAGAACTACATACTAAATAAATAGTACCATGTGAAAGTACTGCTGAAGAGGTTTCATTTGAATGGTAACACCATAGGATTTCATCCACAGACTCAAAAGTCAGAACAACATACTAAATAAATAGTACCATGTGAAAGTACTCCTGAAGAGGTTTCATTTGAATGGTATCACCACAAGATTTCATCCACAGGCTTAAAAGTTAGAGCTACATACTAAATAAATAGTACCATGTGAAAGTACTGCTGAAGAGGTTCCATTTCATTGGTAACACCACTGTATTTCGTCCACAGATTTTGAGGTCATTGGCAAACAATCTCGCTTTAATTTGGCCTATGAAATCGTGAAATGTTAGAGAAAGTAGTTTTGGCTCCAGCTAAACAATCAAACATTTTCGTCCAACATTGTATTTGTCACGCACAATATGGGGTTGCTAAACAATTAAACATTGGTTTGTAAATATGCAAAAAATTTTGATGAAAATGTTTGAAAGGCATTTAAAATGTAATGGTGAGAGAGGCAGCTAAACAGTAACACATGCTCTTCCAACACAATGTTGTACAAAGTGTAACAGGTAACAGGTTTCTCAGAAATTTTGTTTTATTGTGACATAAATCTGGCACTAGATAGCTTCATTTCTGTTTTTAGTTTTTGGCAATTTGATTTATCTTTCTTATTTAATAATTTTTATTTGGTTTTATGTGGTAATGTAGAAGAGGTTTTAGTTATGTCCAAGGCAAATAATATTTCCTATGAACATCCTTCTTTTGGCAGAAAATGCGATTTTTGTAGAACATTTTGTGGACAGTCTTTCAGGGGAGTAAATGTGTTCTGAATATAAATACAAGCTACAATCAGCAACAAAATTGCCCCAAAGGGCCTTTCTGACATTTTGCCAATTTCAGAAGGGGTAAAATGAAGCTTTCCTGCCCCACCCTCTCCATGGACGTTGTGCTGCTGTTCAAGCTACCTGTGGGGAAAAAAAAACTCTCCAACTATGGGTGGGAGGTGTTGAGGGAGTGTCTCAACAATTCTGTTGCCCATTGTAGCTGCATGTTCAATTTAGGTTCCTACCCCCTGTGGGAAAAAAAAACTCCACTCAACTATGGGTTTAAATGGAATAAAATTATGGTGTTGAAAAAAAGTGTTTATATCAGGAAAAGTGAAGTTTAAAATCGCTTATTTTCACTTTCAGGAGTGTCTCAACAATTCTGTTGCCCATTGTAGCTAGCAAAGGACTCATAGATCAATTTAGGTTCCTGAATTTCTTTCGGATACAAACGCTTTCTTTAAAAATATTTTAGATTGACTTGACTGTAACAGTTATTTCCTGTGATTTAAAGTTATCTTTTTGTTGAAGTGGAGGTTCCCTTTAACACTTCTCACTCAGGGCAAAATGTTGGCTACGGGGAGGGGTAGGTGGGAAGTTGCTCAGAAACTTAAATCTATCCAGATTCATTTCCAGTAGTGGTGACCCAACCTTTGTACTTGTAAGAGGGTGTATCAATACAGAGATTTGTCAGTAGTGGTGTATGTAATGTAAAAGGAAGACCTAAAGGTCAATCTTCTTCTTATACTTTTATAATATATTATTGATACAGAAATGCTCAAATAAGTCCTGTATGACCTGGATAGAATTTATTTTGCAAAGAAAATTGTTTGAATGTGTTGTGTGTACATCTGTAGCAGTCACCTGACTGTGATGTACTAGAGTCATACTAAGCTCAGTAAATATAACTACTCATTTGAAAAAAAGAATTTTAAAATTATTATAGCCCTAGTATTTGATTATACTTCACGCTAGGAACTTTTTGAGAAGAGAGTACAGCTTGGAATCTGCAGTTTATCAAAGGCGGGCTTAAGATATATGTGTGACTGACCAAGCCTGTGGTGAGGCCAAGGTGGGATGATATTAGCTGAGTTCTTTTTTGTCGCGTTTATTTGATTCCTGTTGAGGTCTATACAAACACGAAAAAACAAAACAACAACAAAAACTAGGCTAACATCCGGGCATCTTGGCTGAACAAGCTTGGCCAATAAAGGATTTATTATAAATTATGGCAAAATAACTTTATGGGGGAACAATATGAAGAATCCAGTAATCAGAAAAAGGATGTGCTTGGTCCTGCCCGCTCATGGAGGCAGGTATGTGTTAAACACTGTTTCTGCCTATGGGTATGTGTATGCGGGACCTCAAAAAGGCCACCTCTTGCATTTGTTAGGGAGCTCACGGAACAATAAGGGTAATGACAACATTGGAAAAGAACTATAAGTTTAATGACAGACATGCATTACACTCTTCGAAACTCACAATGCTTGCCTTTGTTTTCTACTGCAACATGAAACTTTCCAAAGGCAACATTGAACTCATGAGAGAAAGTTTTCAAGCAATTTAGTTTGCCTGCAATTATATTTTTTGGAGCTTTTAAAGAATGCAATTCACTTTATATTACTGTATTAAGCGATGTTCTTATTGTTGCCAATGTTGTGGTTTTGTGTGCTCCCTAGCAGCTATTTTCTTAGTGGTTTGAACGTAAATTGTTCCCCTTTAAAGTAATTATTAATTTAGATTTACCTGAATGTTGTAAGTTCATATGCATTTTATTTATTCAGCAATTTTATTATTCCAGTAACATTGTTACTTTCAGTTCAAAACTGGAACAAAGCAAAATAAAAATGATTTTAAAAATGACCCAGGAACATGCTTTTGGAATTAAAACAAGGACTTTTGTCTTCCCATAGTAAAGTGAAAACATCAGAAACTTAATAAAATTTGGAAGGGATTTTCAAAGTTACCCAAAACAGTGACTCCTCTAATAACCACTTCAATCAGGGATGTTTCAGCTTTGAAAGGCTGGGTGGCCTGTGGTCTAACTTCAACTAATCTTTATCTTGTTGAAAATGGACAACACAATTTTACTTTAAATTCTCTTTCATCTAGTTCTCACCAATAGCAGATGTTATCGCACCATAGACCTTTGTCACTCGGCAGCCATTTTGTCTCAGGAGATTAAAAGTGCTTTGTTCATGCACGGCTAGCCTAGTTCTCTCTTTGAGGCTAGCCGTGCATAAACAAAGCTTTTTATATCTCTTGAGACAAAATGGCTGCCCCTTGACAAAGGTCTATTGGACCTTTTTAAGAATTCTTGTTAAAATCTATCTGTCTGGATTGAGCTTAATTTTTGGACACAGATGCTGTCAGTGTTGTTAAACCAAAAAGCAAATTATTTCCATGCTTGCAACGTGCTGATTATCACATCTTTCACAATCTATATAGATGGCAAGTCTCCTGCTGGCCTACTCTTTCTGAATGTTATCTGCTCAGGACTGCTTGCTACTTCCCCAAGGGGTACTTAGATCATGAATTTTAGGGTGGGTGGGTGCCACTGGAATCCCGAAACCCTTGTTTACCTATACCAGAGCACGTTCAGCTGTATTTTCAACCCTTATCAGTAAAACAGGCACTAGAAATAATACCCTGAAAACTCTTTAATAATGTTGTTTACGCCAAGTGATTTCCCATAAATGAATACTGTGTCCCTGCACACATGTAGTCACACCAACTTGAGCTGAGGTGTAGTTGTGAAAATGCTCAGTGGGAAGGAAGTGTATTGTACTTTTTGCAGTCTTTGTTAAAAATTGTTACTACTTCCTGCTCACTGTATAGATTATGACAATCGCTGCCATGGAACCAGTTCAGTCAGAACCCGGTAAGAAAACCAAATTATATAAATATTTCTTAGTTTTGATGTCAGATGTACCAGTGATTATAATATAATAATAATACAGTCAAGCCAGGTCAAGCATACTCCTTAGTGAATTGATTATTTTAAAAATTGAATGTGTAAGTTGAATTGTTGCTGCTGCATGGTATTAAATAATTCAAATCAGCATTCTTGTGTCTATAATGAGCAGTGACTTTTGGACCAAAATAAGACATTATTAGATATTGATCGCAGCATTTCAGCCACGTACTGCAGGCCTTCGTCACGCGATAGTGTTGATTTACTGAGAAGGACAATGTGTACCGCAGTGGTTGACAACATCACCATTGCTGATAAAAAATATCTTCACACTTAAAGTAATGACCACTTCTTTATTCAAAATAATCAAGTGGTTGATCAACAGGCAACCCAGCACCGGACTACAGTCAGATATACACACTGCTCAGTAGAGTCATGAGAGAACAGCCACCACCTGACCTTACCCCAATTGGTAAGTGGTATCATGCATTATGACAACTTAATGTCTCTCAGTGTTTGCTAGCTTGTAGGGAGAGGGATGCAACAGGTGCACATTCATCGTTTCCCCCCTGCATTGACTGCTGTGGTCCCCCTGTTGGTTCCAAACTCGTCACGTACTTAGCTATTCTCTATCTGGCCAAGATCAAGTGGTAGCAATGTTTTACTTTCCTAAAGATTGCAATCTATTAACTGCCTCAGCAGTGTAAGCCCAAGGTTCACAGACAAAGTCTTTGAAAGGTGCTCTAAGAGTTTCATGTTTTACCAGTGATATCTTTTATCTGGCGGTGGACAATAGATCATTTTCACACATATAGTCAGCTGTCATGCAAATGTCTTGGAACAAAAGGAGGCTTTTACATGAGAAATGAGACCCAACCCATATGACTTTTTTAGTAAACCAAACTGACCCCCATTTCATTGATTTGGTACACTAATATGGCCACCTTAATGCCATGTGCAACTTGAGATATTCCTGGACCCACCCCCCTACCCCCACTAACTGGTTTGTACTTTTAAGGCTCCTAAGCACCTACTTAACTAAAATCCTACCTATGGGCCCAGTGTAGTTGCCTGGATGGGTAACACTCCTTGTGTCTGATATTATAATTTACGTCTTTACCATAATTTATAATTAAGTGTTATGAATTTACTGTGACAGTGTCAGCTCAGTCGGTAGAGCGCTTGACTGCAGAGCAGAAGGTGGTGGGTTCGATTCCTGGGGCCAGACCAATACTCAGGGTCTTAAAATGATTGAGAAATGAAGGTACTCCCTTTGCACTGCAAGAGGCTGGACCTTTACGTGGCTCAGATGACCATATAAAATAGTGGTCCTATTCCCATCTCCAGTTGGAGATGTGAAAATAGTGTCCCCAATTAGTAATTTTGTGCTAAATACTTTGACACTCAAATAAAGAGTCTTTTTTTTTTTACATAATCCTCATCTGTTCCCTTATTTCTTGCTTCAGATGCATCAGTCATTCTGGATTTATTAAATGACCTAGAAAGACGGCTTGCCGGTCATGATATAAGCAGCCAAGTTCAATTTGTAGTTAATAAGTCCAAAGAAATCATGGCAACAGCCGCAGGAACCACTGGACAAGGCAGTTCTGATGCAGGCAGTAATTCTGGCCGTCCCAAATCCCAGTTGTTCTCTTTAAACCCCCTTAATGTTCCTGTTCAACTGTTAAACTTAAAGAAGCCCACCCCGGTCAACACTGCTTCTAAGGCTGCCCCTGAGACTACTAAGGAACAAACTTGACCATTTTAGGAATTCTTAAACTATAGATAGAAAACAGCACTGTCAGCACCATGAAAAATCACTATTCCGAAGTTTTCACTTTGTGATAAGACTTCAGGATTTTAATGTGTCACAGGGGTAATATAACCCTTGTTAGTTATGTCTGTGAAGAAGAGCCAATATCCTTGTTCTGGGCTTTCAATGGCTCAGCAAATTATGAAAATGTGTTTTGAATTTCCCTGCAACCTGACTGGCAAAATGACAATGGCTTTTTACCAGGTCAATTGTGGCACATACTCAACTCCTTGTACACAGATTTCAGTGCTGTTTTGCAGACCGACTTAACCAGAAGTTTATTTCCCTCTGTGGCACTGGCAACAGTATTTCTTTGGCATACAGCTTAGAAGCTTTTTTTGAATTGTTTCATTTTAGGATTTTGCCCACTGACACAAAAGTAAAAATCAAACAAGTTTCAAGCGCAATAAGCATACTGCTTAGTATCTTACACCTAAATAATTGGTCACAGTAAAATGAAAAGTGTTTTTCTGATGAACAATCCACAAAGACGTTCAGCAGTTTTTCTCATTTGTAATGTGACTTTCTTAAAGTTATTATGTACATGAAGTGTTATTTTATGTTTACATTAATATTTCCTGATTATTATTACATGCATACAAAAGAATTTGACCCTAGTTACCACTTTGCTTTTCTATCCAAACAAATGCACTTAAAATAATATTAAAATTCTTAATTGTCAAAACACTCTAGAAGAAAATTCAGATAGCATTTTGTTTTTCACAAAAGTTTGGTCACTTAAGGTATAGGTGTGTTCTAGCCAAGCAAACTGTCATTGGGTAGGAGAAAAAGATCAGTTTTAGGAGTGGATACTTTTGATAACAATACATAGTTTTAAGGTAAACGTTTCTTCTTTTGTATTTACACAGCTTAACCATTCCGCCTTCTTGCATCTTTTGTTGGAAAGCATGCTAAAAATGTGACTGATCTTCAACCAAAACCTGCATTATTACTTGTATGTGGTATCTTTTGTATGCAGTGTGTCTCTGCTTGTTATGCCAAACTCCATATTAAATCTTGAATTGATTGACAAAAGCTTTTTCTTCATTGTGACCTTTGCTATTATCATTGTCACTTTTATTATTATTGCTAGGGGTTTCATGTTCATGTTCCTCCACACATAATGTAGCTTCCTTGTTTAAGCTAAAGAGGGATTGCTTGACCTCTCAGCCTGATCCAACGCTCTCTGTAAGTTTGTGTCAAACAGTTCACACCTAAAGAGAGAGAAGCCTAGTTAAATCAGCACTATTGCTGGTTCACTGTTGACGTCACAGCGGCCATGTCAATTGACAAGAACAACAGTGTTTCCCTCTGCTGGGAATTAAACCCCTTTTTCATACAAATTCTGCGAACAAAAATTTGTATTGCTTTGTCTACCAACATGGCCACCTTGTCACATGGTTGCAAACCAAAAATACAAGTTAAGCACCTGTTCTCAAGCTTAAAACAATAACTTTGCTATTTAGCAAAGACCCTTTTTATAAATCAAGGTCCATCCATTTGCCCTGCAAATGGCTAGACCTTCACGTGGCTTGGATGACCATGTAAACAAATATCTTTAATAGGAGATGTACAAGCAGTGTCCTCAATAGATAACAATGCTCAATACATTGACATTTACCCTACCCTAAGATCAAAAATTTATATCTTATTTGTTGCCCCTTTTCATTTCCTACAGAATTAGTGGGGAGAAGTTGATAAAATATCAATCAAATTCATCTTGTGTGATCATGTCTGTAATTCTCATGACCACTCTGTTTTACAAAGCATTGATATTACAAGGAGAAATTTGATGCTGATCACTCTTAGGGCTTAAAGGGTTAAATGTACTCTTAGTTTATAATAGTTATATGTAAGTAGTATTCTGACATCACTAACTGCATTTTAAGGCAACATAATTTTATCTGAAAGTTACTCCTCATTTAAGCTCAAACAATTCCTGGTTAAATAAAGTTTTGTAAAATCATTTTGTTGTTACCTTATGGGCATGTCCAGTGAGTAAAATGGATTCTTCAGGGCAAAATCCGAATAAAGCTCATAAATCTTTTTTAAGAATATATCCATTCCAAGTTGTTTTGGGTCTGTTAGCACTATGAACTTTAATCCTGTTGAAATTCAACAAGCACAAAGAGAGTAAATTTGAACTCATATGCAGATATGGCTGATATGGAATTTATTAATATATTAGAAATTTCACCAAGAAGATGAACTGTTTACATCAGAAGGCATTTTATTTAACTTGTACATGAGCTGGAACAATTTCAGCTAGTTTGAAAATTTTGGTGCTTATCCTTTAAAGATCGTCTGAAATTAAAATTTAACTGTAAGAAATCTATCAGGCTAGTGAACAACTTCTTCATCAAAATTCCTAAGTTTTCTTGCATACACTCATGATTTTAAAATAATATCGACTGATGCTCTTTAATTACATTCTTAGTAGTATGGTATATAAGTTCTTTTTGTCAGGAAATGACAGAGAGGAATTTTGGCCATTAGCTATTTATATTGACCTTTCCCATATTTTATCTGACCCCGATATCTTCTTGATCCGTTCACAAACTATACAAAAAACATCTTTAAATCTTTTTAGAACCTACCAGTATGTGTTTGGTAGCAATGAAGTTTAAAGGAATCTGCTTCTAATACTTCAATTCCAGAAGATCTTTGTTCTGGAGACAGTTTAGCAGAGATTGCATACAGCCTGCAAACAAATCAAGTTACATATAAAAGTGGTAAGATTATGCTAGGGCATAACTCACATAAAATGCACCCAGTTAGCTTGCTCTAATCCATGAGGTATTCGCTACCTGGCTCCCCCTTTCTCCACCAATGCTTCACTCTATTCCATTCCTCAGCGGGGTCAGCAGGGGTTACCTCTAAGTCACTTATCATTGATCTTACCAAAACCAAGCCACCTGGAGTAAGCACCCACCCACCCCCACCTCCCCCCCTTGCATTTAACTGGAGAGAGGGTCTTTTACAGGGGTTTCAATATTAGCCGGGAAGCGGGTAGATCTACCCGCTTGCAACGGGCTGATTACCCGCTTGGAGCCTTCACATGAACGTCAACTAAGACCAGATAATTTCATCTCAGCTTCGAATTCTTGCCCAAAAATTTGGCAAAATAGGTTTTGACTATGACTACTTCATTGTAACATAATTCTCTTCCAATTTGTTTAAATTAGTTGACTTAGGAGCAAAAAAATGTAAAAACAAAGCAACAAAAAAAGACCTGAAAATGCATCTGCGAGAGTCTAGAACTTCAAAATTTTCCGGGGGAGCATGCTCCCGGATCCCCCTATGGTCGAAGGCCCTTGGGACCTTCGGCAAATATACCCGCCTGTTACTCTTAAGTACCCACTTATGCAAAAACTTATTGAAACCCCTGTTTTAGGACTGGAACTTCTTGTTCTACTTGCAGTTAATTTAATCCTTTGTTCTACTTGGCATTTTTGGGGGGGTTGGGCGGGGAATCGCTGCCTGCGGGACCCCTTCAGCCTTCTGCTAAATCCCTGTGAGGGGGTGGGGAGAGATGGGAATACTGCTGGACTTGGTTTACTTAACCAAGGACATACAAGTAATTCCAGCCACATGGATGTGTGAATCATGCTTGCCTTTCAGTACAGGCATGAGGCACCCCCTTGGAGCCATGTGCCGAGACCCCTCATCCGATGGGTTATCCAGTTGGTGGGTTCTATCCATGCTTTGCTGCATTTTCCCTGCCCAATTTCTCCCACCAAAGCCATCCAGATCATCTTCGTTCTATTTTTCATTCCTCTCACGGGTTAAGATGAACTCAACAAATTTGCCTGCTCCCAATGTATGGGTCTTCATAGCTCAGCTGGTAGAGCACTGCAGCACTAACGCAGAGGCCACAGGTTCAAATCCCGTTGAAGTCCCCAAATTTTTCTTAGGTTAATTTGCAATTCCCCATATTTGCGATTACCACTACAGCGATCATATCTACATTTAAATTTGTATTTCCGGGTATTTCCACAGTTCACATCATCTTCAAAGCCTTGTGTATTGTGTTATTTCTTTGTCGGTGCACTATAACATTAAATTTAGTCTCAAGCATGATTGACTTACGGATGAAACATGCTTGCTAACATAATGCGCTCGTTGGTTGTGAGCTTTGGCCGACCGAACTTCAAGTTAAGTGGGTAGTTTGCCGGATCTCTGATAACTTCCATAGCTTCTCTCCCATCAGACAGACGCCTTCCTGTGACGGTCTCGCCATTAATCGCCAACAAGGCATGTCCAACTAATTTAAAGGAAATTTATTGTTTTTAATATAATTACATTGTACAAACTTTATAAACTGAGTGGAAATAAGATGTCTCATGATCATTGAATTTAAACTTACCTTTTATATTATCTCTTTCACCAAAAATCACTGTTATTTTATCATCTTCGCGTAGCACAATGTCTAAAGGATAGCTAAATGCTTGTTCCACTTCGCTTTTTGGCGTAACGTGATCGTAATGATAAATAAGTCCCCCGGCTCGATTCAAGATGTACACACTGAAAATCGCCATCTTGAATACCGCGTGATGGAAGAGGCCTGGCGAGAGTTTGCGGTTGACAAGATGGCGTCAGACTTTGTCCAAGCTATAAACACTTTCATTTCGTTTTCTTTAGTTTATTGTTGTTTTGTGCAAATGCAAGCTAGCCAGAGGTAGTTTCTTTAAAGTTCCTTAATTCTGAACAAGTTATGTGGAAGAGAGAGGAGGTTGTCTCCAGCAGCGATGAAAGTTTGGAGGAGGAAGTTTCTCATGGGGTTCCTGGAGGTTTTGAAACTGCCGCCGGTGCGTGTAAATTGAAGCCTGTGTTTGATGACATTTTCGCTGATATTCAAGCTAGTATTCCTACCTTGGACTTAGAAGATTCTTCAGAGGTAAGGAATAACAAGATGCAATATTGTACTAAAGTTGCTTTCCTTGAAGTTACGTTAAAAATTGAACCGCCAGAGAGCTTGTGACAATCTTTGTTGCTTAGGCAACATGTACACTTACTCTCAAGGTTTAACGAACAGTCGATATCAAACAACTAAGGTTCAATCACGTCAAAAGAACCTACTTGGTAAGATTTCCGCACGACCCCATGCGTTTATTATGGATGCATGTTTCGACTCTATTGTATTGACTATTTGAGTGAAATAATATGAAATTGCTGCAAGCAAAAATAATGTATTCAGCTGCATGGAAATTATGTTTGACTCGTTTTCACAAAAAACAACTGAGAGTAGACAACCCTGAAAACTGGGACTCAGGCTTAAAGCGGTGCACAGCATTGAGAGTCAAATTGAGAGTCATTTCAAATAGAAGTAGCACTGGATTTTAGGGTCATCACACAATAGTCCTTCCCAAAAGAGGAGGGAGGAGCGTTAAGTGATGACCCTAAAGTGACATGAAGGAGACTAAATAGCTTGGGGCTAGTGGAGCAACCCACTGGGTTAGTTTGTTCCAATACAAGTTAAATTATTACGAGTTGTCCTACAGGCAAGCAAAATAAAGTAAATGTAAGGGAACAAGGGGTTCACAGGCCTTCAGGACTGCTCCAAGCCAGTAAACTTCACCAATAGCTTGTCCAAAGGGAAGATAATTTAAAAAATTTCGTCTTACCCTGAGAAAACTTTAAGAATAGCCAGAATCAATACTAGATGTCCATTTTAGAGAGGTGTCAAACTTATAAGAGGTTTTTTGCCTCTTAGAAAATCAAATGACTAAAGAAAGGTAGGGATCAACTCTAGGTGTCTGTTTTAGGATGGTGTGTCTAGATCTTTATCATAAAAGTGTCTGTTTATTGACTGTTTTTGTCTTCAACAACACAGTCTCTACAGAAGTAAGGTGAAAAGGAAAGTTTTTAGAATCCAATTTAACTTCACAATAAAATTGCTTTGCAGGAGAGCAATGACGGTGAAGAACCAGTGTTGTATACAAGAAAAGCATGGCCACTGTCCCCAGATATTTTGGCACAAACTAGCCTTAAAAACAGTGAACAAGTCTCTTCTCCTTTTGCCAATGCTTCAGACAGTGGTTTGTCCCTTGTCAGCCCTGATGGACAGAGCAGCTCGTCACTCTCAGATAGTGAACAGGTTTCTTTTCCTTTATTTTCTTTTTTGAAAATTTGGGGGATATACTTAAGAGTTGAAGGTGATAAGGTTTTTTATTACATAGACACCAACGAAATAAATTAACTTCTTCACATGTGAAAATAACATGTTATCTTCACATGTGAAAATATTACCATTGCTATGGCTTTATAATAAACCGCACCTTTCAGACCAAAAATTTTTTTAAGTAAAATGGTTTGGCATTTTATTGGTGTTTATATAATAAATAGAATATTACATGGTCGCTTGGAGATACGAAATTTCTCTTCTGACGCGTTGAAACTAATATTTCACTCGTTCGCTGTGTTCACTCGTGAAATATTTTTCAAAACTCGAAGAGAAATTTCATATCTCCGCACTGCCATGTATCCTCTTTATAACTGTACGATAAAGGGGAGGTTAAAAATTTTTTAGTTTCTCACCAAACTGTGTGGTAAAATCTTTTGAAAGGTGTGCAACATATTGCAGGGCTTCTGATAATTCGCGCGGTCGCGGACCCGTGAAATTCAGGTATTTCCGCGAAATCCCGCGAAATCCCGCGAAATTCCCCAGAAAACACGAAATACCCCGAAATCCGCCAGAAATATTTCCAAATACATGTTGGCAAAACACATTTAATACTTATCTTGGCTATTAGACCTGTTCTATTCACCTCAAACGTCCAAATTTATCTTGAAACTGCGTCACTGCAACTAGTAAACAACGTCTCAAAATAAACTACCAGGCGTCTTAGATGAACGTTGCGAAAAACTGGGCACTAACCATAATGATAACAGCTTTAGCATTCGCTCATTTCTTGAGCGAACTGTTGTTGAAAGAGCAAGTGATTATCCCTGTTAAAAAAACGTTAAACAATGCTGGTCATATCGACGCAAAATTGATCGATTTTAGCGAAATTTGCCAAAAACATCCAGCGAAATCGGCTGTTTTTTACTGATTGTTTCTTGGCGAAGTTTCCCCCAAAAATTTCCCGTGAAATAGGCCGATTTTTCTAAGAATTTGCCCCGAAAATCCTTCGAAATTTGACTTTTTCCGCTAAAATCCCGCGAAATCGGCCGATTTTTCTGCAAATTTTGACTTTACTCCCGCGAAAATCACTCGAACTGGGCCGATTTTTTAGCGAATTTTGACTTTTTTCCCGCGAAAATCCCGCGAAATCGGCCGATTTTTCCGCGAATTTGCCCCTGAAAATCCCGCGAAACTTTGCTTTTTTTTCCGCGAAATATCAGAAGCCCTGATATTGGTAATAACGACCTGCATGTTTACAAACCAGTTAGGTCATGGTGATTGCCAATTTATATGCAATGTCCCTTAACAATCTGCTTCTCTGGGTACTCTCCTCCCTACAATCTTACCCTGTATATGTTACAGGTCAAAATTAAATGTTTTCAGTAAACATTTTTAACCTAGGTTGACTCTCAATTTCCTTTGTCTCCCAGCCCTAATTCATGAGGGAGACAAGCAAAATTGAGAATCAACCCAGGTCTGAATTTAACTGTGATATATAACATTCAATGATGATACTCCATTCCCTCTTTGTAAGTCTGGGGTTACTGGCACAGAAAAAGTATGCCCATGGGCCTTTGAGTTCAATACATTCTCTGCAAAAAGAACATTATACATGGTTATAAGGCTCTCATGGGAGAGGCCCAAGTTGCCCATGCCATCACTATTTTTAGGCCAAACTGAAGCCTGCGGGGGAGAGAAAAATTATTTTAATTTGAGGTCAGACCTCCCTCTGATAGTAGGTATTAGATGAGTTGGCCTGGTCCCCCCCTTTCTTGTAGATCTGAATCTGCCTGTGCTACTCATATTCGCTGTTCATGAGTGCCTAAAGTTGTCATTGTTCTCAAGGAAAGAGTTGGGCAGAATATGGGCCTTTTTGTCATTTACTGTTCATTATTTCAACAACAATAATTGAGCTGTTTTTATCTGCTTATTTTCTACTTTGAGAAATTCTGAACTGGAATCTGACGTCTGCCGTATACGTGATTCTTAAACTCCCTATTGTTAGCCATTTATTTAAGTTTTCTAACAGTTTATTCATTTACTGTCTACTTTAGGATAGTATTGAATTGATTGACTCTTCATCTGCTGGGTTGCCATCAACTCTAGAAAAACTGACAGTTCCAGCTGATACTGACCTGTTTTCTGAAGCCTCTAAATCCAAAGGCTTATCTCCTTCAACACTTTCTCAAGATGTCAATAACCCTGATAAAGTGGAGCTTAGATTTGATCTGATAGAGCACTTGAACCTTGGCGATTTTCTCCAGCGTACTAATGAGGTTACTGTCTCGCCAGTATTTCCACCCACCCTTAGTGACAGTGACAACAGTGATTCTGAAGGCAGTGGCAACAGCTTAATGGAAGAGCTTATAAGACTCAGTAGAAAGCAACAGAAGGACGCTGCTCCTGAACCCAACAGTCCCATTGATCACCTATCACCACACAGTTTGGAAAGTGCTGTCCACAAGATGCATGATGTTAGTGTGATGAGTAGTCCATCTGTAGCCTCTGTGGGAGTCACAGCATTGTTAGATCCTTCCACTCAAAGCAGATCTAATGACACTGTGTTCCTGGACTTAAGAAGCCTTGAGGAAGATACTTCTTCACAGGTAGTGATCATGACTTTAAAGTTTTAAAAGGAAAGTCGCCGCCCACTTTCTTGCAAGCTCCGCTTAGATTGAATCAAATTTTTATGACTGTATATAAACTCATGTAAATATTTCTTGTTATAACAGATGTAAATTTTTTTTGCCCCATTGTAAGTTTATTATTGTATATTTGTTATTATTGTATATTATGACACAATAGCCCCATATAGAGGAGTCGTAATACAGTGTATGTATGTATGTAATAATTTTATAACTTGATAGTTGTGCAATGCTATTTGTTATGGAGTTTTGCTGGTTAAGTGACAAGGATAAAAACTTTTAGATTTGTGTTACGTTTTCAGACCAAGTTTTGTGCTGTACATACCGGTAATCTTTTGTCATGCTAAACTTATACAGATAGTAGGGAGTTGCCTGAAGTAAAAAGGGCAAAAAAAGAAAATGAAATCAAGCGAGGCAAAGAGAGAAGAGGAGGGAGCAACCCTTACTGTTCTCCCCAGTTCTTCCTCCCCTCTTTGTTTCTTTCTTTATGTCACACCCCTCCCTAGTATCTGAAACCAAACATAGTTAAGCCCATCCAGACTGAACATATTGTACTTGTGAAATGGAACAGTCTGTAGTGGTCTGTATCAAAAGTTAATGAATGCCAGATATAAGCTCAGGAAAGTTTATATCAAAAGCGAATTTTACTCTTAAATAATTCATGAACACAGTTGATTGTGTAGCGGTTTACAAACCTTTACAAGTTACCAAATACTATAAATATTGATTGGTCATATTTTTTATTAATGAGTAAATTGAATTTTACAAGTATAGATGAAAATAATATACCAAGCATTGAAGCTTTCAGCTGCCTAGCACTGTCTTCTTCAGTACGCAAGCTACAGCTAAGAATAAGATCTAGCTGAAGTTGGATCTTTCTGTATTTGATTTACAGTCTTGGTAAAAATGTGTGTGAACATTAGGTTTCACCTAAAAACGGGCCATCTGTGATCTGACCATATATTTTTCTCATAAATTAATAACTGTTTATTAATCTTTTTTTCATAAAGAGTCACCAGACATTACCATCTTCAATATGCAGGATACTAGGTATCAGCAATGATTCCACCAAGTAAGTAACATACTTTGTTTTTCCAGTTTTAATTTTTGAGAGTAGAAGGATCCAATTTGTTCCCTGGAAATTTCAAGATTGCGTTTTCTCAAGCAATTCCATTTTCCGCCCTAGGGATGTCATTTCTTTATTTGTTCAGCAGGTTCTTTAATCAAAAAGAGTGGTCATTGGTTGCATTGATTTTTGTAAAGTCTTGCTTGCTATTAAGGATTGTTTGGGTTTAGTTAGAGCTATGTCTTTGAAATAAGCTGCACTATTAAGGTAGTTTCAGCTAATAACATAATCTTGACTTTTATTTCATTTTCAGTTTGTCAAGCAGCTCCGATGAGGAAGAAGACCTTCAACATTGGCAGGATCAGAGGCGAAGGGCAAAAGAGGCTTCTTTGTCTTGTGCAAGGCAGAAAGAGAGGCACACAAAAAATTCTGCAGTTCAGCATCAAAATGTGGTTGACCAAAGGAAACCGGCCAACAATGAGATTTTTGAAAGATTTCGTATGAAAAATGTGCAGCCAATTTCTGACAAAAGGACTGTTCATGTGGTTGTTGAAAATGAAAAGAAGGTGCTGGAGCTTGGAACATCACAGAAGTCAGAAAATGTAGATATTAATTTGTCAAAGACATGTGGAGTGTCAAAAGATGAAATAGTTCATGGCACAAAGCAGGCTTGGGTGGATAAGTCAGATCTTAAAAATGACAAACTGCATGTAGACAATGCAATTGTAGACAAGAAAGCGCCAAAAAATGATCTTGTTCATGTTGAGGAACAGACTCCTTCACCTTTCACAAAAAACGAAAATAGGGTGACGGTTGATAGCAAGGTTAGTCCGAGTCAGAGAAATGATTTGAGGACTATCAATGACATTGTCAGGAAGGATCTGAGCTCATCAAAGACTCATGAGTTAAGGAAGGCCAATGTTACACATAAACAAGTACTTACAGAAGAGGAGAAGTCGAAAAGGCAGAGACTTCTAAGGAGTCTCCAGAACTTAAAACCTCAGAGATCTTCCCATGGGCACCACCCAGCTGCTCCTTTAACACCTGTTCTCTTCCATGAGGTATTGTAAATGACTGATCAGAATCTAATTCAACCACCAATTTTTGCTTTTCACGTTCTAGTTGTGCTGGGGCGGCATAGAGATTATTTTACAAAAAACTTTGATCCACGTGCACGAGTCCACGAGTTGTTGTTTTGCTTCATAAACCTACTGAGTTTTAAGCGTTCCTGTTACTATCGCCATCATAGTTTCGTAAAGTCCCTGATGACTTGGTTAGGAGGGAGTCACTTTTGACAAAACCCAGGGGCTATTCCTGGGAATTCTTGGTGGGGTTGTGCCGCCCCGTTCTTCAAATACTACCCTACTTCAGACAAAAAAATGTCATTTTCCACATCCGTTTTCAGGCCCAGCGTCTTAAATCCATACCCGTTTTCAGACCTGGTATAGGTAGAAACTAAGTCATCATTCTTTGACCAGAGCTCAATCAAAAAGGATTCATTAAAATCCATTCCGAATTCACATATTACTCTTTCTTTATGATTCATTTGGAATTGAACCGATAAATACGTTTATACACTTCCGTAGTTTCCTCGAAAGCCATACCCATTTCCAGACCAAAATGTGCTAATTTATATCCGTTTTCAGACGGAAACGTCGCAAAAACCATACCCTTTGGGGCGGCACATACCTGTATGGCTTATATAGTGGGGACTTCCGGGGGAATTTTCAGATGAAGATGTCTGAGATGTACCCTAATGAGAACAAACCAAATACTATCATGTGTCTCTAACGCACTACTAATCATGACAGCTATAATTCAATAAACGTTGCTTTGGCAATAGGTCATTGGCCATTGGGCTTTAAGCATTGGGCAGATAGAATTCACTGCAATGACCTGCTTACAATGTACATCAGGGTTCGTACGCGTCTTGAAAACCCTTGAAAACCCTTGAATTTCAGGAGTCCAATTTCAAGGCCTTGAAAGTACTTGAATTTCGTTTTCGGTCCTTGAAAGTTCTTGAGTTTTTATTGAACAAGTTCGAAAATGTTCTGCACTATCTGTAAACCCAAAACGTAGATGTTAACACAAACCCTTTTCTTGGTTTTGAGGTAAAATTGTCATTAAAAAAGTCCTTGAAAGTCCTTGAATTTTTGGCCTGAAAAAGTGTACGAACCCTGGTACATGTAAGAGACCACCAAACAATAGCTTCGCAGTGCGCAATTCCCAATGCCCAAAGCAGCCTTCATTGAATCAGTATGGTTGAATCCATCAAGATCCCTTTCAATCAGTAATATTTGCACCGTCATTCTCTGTTCTCAGGAAGCCTCATACGAGAGGGATGTTATCAGTTTACGAGATTATGACGCAAATACTTCTTATCTGCTGTTAAGCACCAAACTATCAAGCTGCGGAGAGCTGTCTGTCATCCGGCAGGGAACAAGAGGAGCGACTACTCCGGATACAGACTGCTTCTCACACCTTGTAACCTTTCTGGCCTGTTTAGTAACTCCCAGTGTGAACACTACAGATTATGCTGAGGTGTGTGGTGCACCCTTCTATGTCGTAGGCTTCCAGCAAAGCTGGCATGAAGGGCAGCTCAAGATTGACATTGGGATTTGCAGTCGTGCTGAGATAGGGGAAAACCAAAAGAAATCCAAAGCAAACAACTCTTTTAGACAGGCTGTTAGCAAGTTTCTCTCTACCAATTCACTACACACTGTCTTTGCTCGCTTTTCTGAATTCACGCCCATTCCCGAATACCTCACAGAGATAATGACAAGCAAGAGGAATTTATCCACCCTGCTAACTGTGAACTCGGACCCCGAGGCCATGCACCGTGTGTTTGGAGCTAAGCCCGGATTCTTCTGGCAGACAATGGAGTTGGATGATTACCCGACTGAAGAGAAAACCGGAGGTAAAATTTGCGAGGGACCCGAGATTCAGAACACGGTGATGCTGCTACAGCATGCGGTGTTTCATTCGCCGTTCTGTTTGGTTGATGTGCTGATGCGCGCACGCAGCAAGGCTTTGGATATTTCTGGTCTAAGGCTGGCTTACCACAGAGAATATCCCAAGGAAAAATCAGGTATTAATAGACTGTAGATTTTGTCTTTGCGTGCGCCATATTTTCTCGATTAAACCGACTTAGACTGCTTTCCATTCAGCAAATGTTGAAGGAAATTATTGCGTATTCAGACGTTCTTTTTGCCGTCGCCGTCGTCGTTGCTAAAGCAAAGGAAGGCCAGTTTCAAATAAATTAGAAATAAACCTTAGATTAAAATATACGGTAGATATTTCATGGAAGCGATCCCTTGTTTGCAGTTGATCAGCCTCTGGAACGACGCATTTTTCGTAGATCTTTGTTTGTGACAGCGAGTTTCTTATGACCTGGAATTGATTTTTGCCTGAACAAGTCCAAAACAATCATACTGTAAGTAAGCGATTAAATATATTAGCGAACAGAGGATAAGAGAAACTTTAATAAAGTTCAGATATAACAGGCACTCTTATGGGTTGAAAAAGTGTGCTTTATGTGAGTGTAAAACACGGAGCTAAAGTTTGTTTTGAAAATAAGAACGTAATGCCTGGAGAATTTAACGGATTCTTTATCATGAAGCAAATAAAGAAGCCTTGACTGTGCTCTGTTGTGTTGTAAAGCACTTAAAAAGCGGCGTAAGCACTCAAGAAGTAGAGAGAAACATTCGACGACTTCTCGTGTTTCTCCCACACTTCTCTCGTCCTCTAGTCGGTTCCTGCGTGCTTTGCAACACAACGAGCACAATCAATAAGTTAATTAAGGGCTGTTTTTGTTTTCACAGCGAATGAGTCTCCACTTCCGATCTCATTGCTACCTGAACAAACGCCAGCCGAGATTTCCGTCTTGGTGATTGCACTTCGTGGTCCCCATGCCATCTCAAGGTGGCAGGACGAGGTAGGTCCTGTGGATGCTAAACTCGCACAACGAACGGACCCCAACTCATTACGAGCCCTGTACAGCAACGGAGCAAAGGCAGACCACTTATTTTGGTGCCCAAGAAATTCGCAGAGTGCGGGGACCTCTCTAGCACGATGGTTTGGAGGTCGGGTCCCGGAAAGTGGTGTTGTAAACATCGGGTCTAATGACCTTTTGGAGGTGCATGATCAGAAAAATAAAGTTTCGCCTAGTGGAAAGGGACGGAATGCTGCCAAAGCCCAGGAACTTCTTACGAGTTCCCTTTACACCACTTGCAGACCGCCACCGCACTTTTTGACCTCAGTCATTGACACAAGCATTTTCTTCGTCCTTTCACCGGCTGTTCCCATTAGGTATCTAGGAAAGGTGCTCTGCATGTGCTTTGAAAAAGGCTTTAGTCCTCAAGGTATTAAGCGCTTGCGACTAAATCCCAATCACTTTGGCGGATTGGGTCTTGCGCCTGAAGTTTTATCCACGTTTTGTCCCAGACGTGAAAAGCAATCGAATGGCGTCTCAAAGACACCTTTCCCAGTGTCTTCTACAATTCTCTTACTCAGACGTGAAAACGCAATTCATCATCCCATATCAGTTCTTAAACCACTTGCAGACTCCATCGGATTGCCTCAGTCGAGTTTTCTCTGCGTGCCTTATACTGACTCCATGTTCAAACACCTTGGCGGTGATTTTTCTCATTCTCCGGACCCAGCTGCCTACCCTGTGGATCTTCTGAGGCATGCGTTTCACTCAAATCCTGAACTAGAGCAAGTCTGCGTTGTAACGCTGTTGAAGGAGAAAGCTACCATCTCTGCTGGAGAGGTTCTTAGTGAGCTTCTTCTAGAAAGAGAAGGGGTAGAGACAACGAAAGAAAAGTTGTCTTCCAGTTGTGGATTTGAACTTTTAGGTCTCAAACTTCTCCCTTCGCTATCCATGCATCAGGCTAAAGAGTTTACCCCCTGTAAGATTGGTGATGCGTTGTGGAAAAGAAGCCTCCAAAGCCTCACATCGGGCCCTGCACTGGTCTTAGCTCTGAGAGGAGTCGATGCTTTTGTGCGACTGCAACGCTTTGTAAAATCGCATTCAGATCTGACCAAAGCAAAACTTTCTAAAGAAATCATTTCCCAGGAAATGCTCATGTCCTGCACGCCTGAACTGGCTTGCCGGCAGCTGTCAGTCGTTTTCTTTGACAGGGAATTGTTCTCCGACCAATCAGCGCGTAGGAACCTTCACCTCCTGCCCCCACCCCGGAGAGTAGTTAGAAGTGGTTCTAGTGGTAGCAGTGAGTCCCTGAATGAAGCAGACGGTTCTAGGAAACAGAGAAACCGAAGAATGGGTCTCAGCAATTTACCATTGAAGGCCTCTTTTGGCAGTGTGGAGACGCTAAGATATGAGGATATGCCAGTACTCCAGAGCTTGCTGGAAAAACCCCGCGTTATACCCACAGTATGTATTCTGAAGCCAGGCATCGCGTGTAAGCATCTTGGCAAAGTGCTCAAACGCCTTGGTCAGGAGGGATTCTCCGTGGCTGGCATGAAGATGATGATCCTGTCGTCTGTAGACGCATCCACTTTGATGGCTAATCAGGTGAGAATGGACTGACAAACTTTCCTCTTATTTCTATACGAAACATCACCAGGAGTGGGCGATTTCTCTGCAAACCAATTTTATAAGCGTTATGGAGTTAGTTTCTTGTTCCTTAAGCAATTTAGTTGACCCTTGTGACATTGAAAACTTAGATACAAGGAAAGGAAAACTGTATAAAGATGTAACATGTTCTAGTCGTCACTCGTTTAGGAATGGAGTGAAAGCTCAACTGAACTACACTGTCAGTCAAACTAAAGAGACTTCTCAAAACACGAAGTACACGAGGGCTTTGTACGAGCACACGTACTACACCTTACCTCCCCCCCACCTTCCCCAATGTTGGTTCCACAAGAGTATTTGGGCTTCAACTTCTTGAAAATCAACGTTGAATGAGACAGATGGGAAGAAATCAGCAAGCTTTATCACATTTTGTATTTAGATTTTGGCTTATTTTTTCGACAGTTGCAAAAGATCGGAAATTTTGGCCATATGGATCTCACCATAGATCACCAGAGTTTATGTTTCCGTTTAATCGAACATTTACTGCTCTACCAAAACATTGCAACCTCGTCCCCAGGGCTACTCGGCTGCCCTCCCCTTGTCTGGTGATTATTCTGTACTAGTGACGTCATTTTCGGAATATCGCAAACGTCTTCCAAATTTGGTCAAGCTATCAGATTATGAAGAATGCGCCGTGGGATGTGAGCCAATCAGAAACGAAATATTTTGAATGGACAATAATTTACCTCCTTATTCTCTCGTCCTTTTCACTGAATTACATGATGTGACATTGCAGGAGAAAGACCTTCAGCGTCATGTAAGTTACATGACTTCCGGTCCTGTCTTGGCGCTCTGTCTTCAGCGTGAAAACGCTGTGGGGCGTCTTCAAAAGGTACTGGGACCCAGTGATGCTCGTCTGGCCAAGCGACAGTCCCAATTCTTTCTACGAGGTTCATTTGGAGAGGATTCTGTTCGAAATGCCTTTTACGGTACGTGACAGAAAATGGGGAAAATCTTAGGCTGATTTTTCTTGGCTAAAAGATTTAATAGTGAGCTTAAGCAAAGACGTCAACCGGAAGTGGTCTTTTTTTCATTTTTGGACGGTGGTTTGGCCCAAATGTTTGGACAAATCGTCTCTTTAGTAGTAAAGACACTTAGAAATACAAATTTGGTAGCGTCAAGGTGCTTTAAAATGAAAAAGACCTCACTTCCGGTTGACGTGCGTCGCTCAAAAACGCCTTTGTTTAAGCTCTGTATTATCTGTTTCTGTCACCTTTTGTCACGCATAGAGTCTTATTTCTCTCTTCAGTAATATTCAGAAGCTACAATCTTTGACAAAAAGTGTTAAAAATTTTACCCTTTGTTACCCGGAGGGCCTCCATCCCGCGGAATTTGTCTCGTAACGACCCGTTCCCCCACCCCACCTTGGTCAATGTTGTTCAGTTGGTTGGGGGAGAATAATCCAGGGGGACTTTGTTTCTTTCGCAAGGGTAGGGGGGGGGGGATTAGAATTTGTAATTGCCAGTGACTACATGGCAACCTCCATTCTTTTTAACATATTTGTTCAAGATTGTACCTTTATCCGGCAATCTTTGTTGTACTTGAAATGATAGCCAGTCTTTCACCTGGTATTTGATTCGCTCGACCTCAGCCTTGCTTTAAAATACTAAAACCTCTAAAACAAAACAACAACAACAAAAGAAACTAAAATAGGAGTTTCCGAATCTTGAATGCACTTGTTTACCAGTCTACTCAACATATTTGAAGGTTTTTTCATACTCATAATTTCTTACACGGTCACTTTATCTCAGGATCTGCTACATACGAGGAAGCTATCAGAGATGTGAAGCTTCTGTTTGCTGAAGGCATTTGCTGTCCACCTTCCATCGACCTCAAGGCGGAAGAGGTATGTCAGTAAGAAAAAACGAAAAAAAATTCAACAAAAAGGTTTGAAAGCAGCAACTCCGTGATTTTCGCGCTATGGCCAGTACCTGCGCATGCGCACAGCTATATCACAGTGGAAGAGTGGGACTCATACCGTAGAGCTGGTGTAGGGTGTGTTCTTCTTGCTGGATTTTGCTTTTATGTCGGTCAGCCAATTCGCTTCAATTAGGCGCAATCGCTGTCTAGTATCTTAGCTGTTTTTATTGATCAGGTTATAAGTACTCTCCAATACCTTTTTACGTTAACATTAGCCAAACAGATTGTACATCAGCAAATCGTGTCAGCTGTTGTGTATTCAGTAGAAGAAGAAAATAGTTACAGGAAGCCAAATATATTGTCACGGATTGTGCACACAAAAATTCCCATGTCGGTATAGTTCGCAGCATAAAAGCCACAATAAACTAGGATTACTTTTACATTTCATGCGTGTTCAACGGTTTTAATTTCGGCCTCTAGATCCCATGCCTCGCACTGGACGATATTTTCAGCGTCACAGCCAAAAGAGAGCTGGTGGAGCTAACCGCTGAAGAACAAGCCAAAGTCGATACTGGCCCAGGAATGACGTTATTGCCAAGTTCCTTGCTCGAGATCAACTGTTTATTATTACTGCCGCAAATGCTCGATTGCCGAGCTCAGCATAGCAGTCGGCGGGGAGCTAGTATCAGCTATGCAGAGATCATAGAAGCGCTACTTACCGCTGGCTTTCATTTCATTGGGCTCAGATGTCTGCTGCTTGGAGTGGCCGAGGCCGCAGATTGTGCGAAGTTGTACAGCGGTTGTTTGCCTGCTGGTTGGAAAGCTCACCACCTGGTAAGGGCGTAGCCTGTTGTGTTCATCTCAGTGAAGTGCCTTGGTGTTTAAGTAATCTAGGTTGTATGCATACCGCTAATAGGCAGATTTAGCAAAGATAACACGACGGCAGTGACAACGGCGCGCGCAAATATAATCAAACAACTGGCTTGACCAATTGCAGAGCCGCCAATTGGGCACCGACTTTAGAAAAGAGAAAGGGACTGGAGCCGAAATGTGTCCCGCAATTGGCCAATTTTTCCCATGTCCCTAGTAACAGTCCCCGATGCCTTTGCGAAACTTAACTCGGTCCAGGTTCCTTCAATTTTGTGGCGAATAGGCCACTTCTGAGTTCCAAAAACCCTCACTTTCAAAATGAGGCCAAGTGCACAACTTTTCCATGTCTAAGGCTGTGCGTCACAGTAACCTGCTAGATACAGTAATCGGTGCTTTTGTCTTTATAACATGTCTGGCAATTGTCTGTGCCTGGGTTTTTGCTTCACTTGTACTTGCGTTGGTAGATATAAAACAAGGCTTTACTAGTTGCAGTTCATTGTAGTTAAGAATTAGTGAGCTCTCGGTGACGGACGGGTTTGATTTCTCAGTCACACTAATTCACCTTCCATTTAATGACAGGTGAATGTTGTGTGATCGCAGAAGTCAAGTCACTAAACATAATCTTCAATCAAAGCACTGCATTTTTAGAAGTTGTTTTTTGTCAAGGAACCTGTGAGAAAATTAATTGGGAAAACGTTAACAAATTCATCACTATTGGCACTTTTTAGGGAATTTCAGACCATAACGGATCAGTCACATATTATAGCTGCTTTGGGTCGGTTAGCTTCACATCGAGTGAAGCCAGATTGGACACCTTATGAATTTTACACAACGCATTATTTTCATAATGGAACGAGACTGGAATGTAGAATGAGGCTAGAATAGCTGAAGAAACCAAAACTACAGAGCGCCAGTTATGGAGAGAACACAGTGATCTGCAGTGATTAGGGTTAAGCACTGAACTGAAAACGGTTAGCTTTCAAATATTGTAATGGGGTACGGCATATATAAGAACATGTAAATTTTAAAAATTACTGGATTTGGCAGCTAGTCCTCGATGGTGTAGTGGATATGGATGTAGGCTATAAAGCAAGTGACCCGGGTTCAAAGCATCACAGTGGAGTTTTTCTACTTCACTTTTATATTACACAGTAAAGTTGGACTTAAGTTGTTCTTCATGTAATTTTACTGAAAGAAACAAGCTGACTTCAGCCGATGTTACCTAATGCTAACCCTTTGGATCAGTACAGCTTTTTATAGAGTGTTTTCACATGACGTCACGGTGGCCATATTGGTGTCCCAAAACAATGAAACGGCGGTCATGTTGGTGTCCCAAACCAGTCCCGTGAGAGTTGAACTCTTTTCTTATGCAAACGCTTTCCTTTGTTCCAATAAATTTGCATAGATGCTGGCCATGTGAATGAAAACGCTCTATAGATGGACAGCCTTTTTCGTTCGGTAATCACGTGATAGACTCGTGACGGTACGACCGTACGTGCACAGACTCTGGGAGATGGGAAGGGGAAGAAGGAGCCTCTGGACAGGAGGGGAGGGGAGCCCCAGGCATGAAACCTGAACATCAAAATGAGTACTTGAAACCGTAGGAAATCACAAGAAGAAGCACAGAAAAGTCAAAAAATAGCAAGGATAGGCAAACTTAAGAAGTTAAAAACTGATTATTTCCAGATAAACTTTAAAAACAGTGAACCAACTTTTTTCAACGGGGAGCATAAGCAAAGACGTTTTTGAGCGACGCACGTCGATCAACCGGAAGTGGACTTTTGCCATTCATGGTTTTGCCCATAAATTGCGTTCGGCAAATCGTCTCTGTAAGAGTAAGGACACTTAGTAATACAAAGTTATTAGCGTCACGGGATATTTAAAAACTTAAAATGCATCACTTCCGGTAGACGTGCTGCACTCAAAAACGCCTTTACTTTAATCAGCCCTCTTATAAAAGACGTTTCTCTTTTAAAACCATTTGTAGTTTAAAGCTCGCAGATAAAAAAAATATAATTAGGTAAAGCATTGAAAATACCATCACCCAACCCGTTTAAAGGCCTTGTTTCGCTGCTCAATGACTTGACAAACTATACCGCCTGTTAATATTGAGGTTACTCTTGTGTGCACGCATATTTGCCATCTCGGAAGTTACTTTCCTCGTTAACCTGAAGCATTCGCTGTTACTTCCTGCCACAGACAATATGAATTCTGCAGTTCAGCATCGTTGTAGTGCAGTACTACTTATTGTAAGACACGTCAATACCCATATGGATTTTACAGCAATGGAAATGGCGCTATAGAAATAACTGTTATTATTATTTTTATTATTAGTCGTTCATCACTCCAGTATATTTATATATTTATTTATTTTAAAATGCTAAGTTAGCTCTCAGTTAGGCGATAGAGTGATTTTCGTATTTCCTTGAAAAATGGTTTCGGTAAGTGTTTGTTATTTGTTTTATCAGCCAATGGATGAAAAGAACAAAACATGGATTCTTCGTTTTCCCGCCTAAGAAAACCCTAATATGGAGAAGGCATTGTTCGATTGACCAATCGTGTTATAGTATGACGTCAAAGCGATTTCTAGAAAGTTCTTCGGGCATGAAGTTTTTTCAGCCGAGCGTTCGCTTAACGAACCAAAAGCCAGGTGTGTTTGTATCCGTTCGATAAACCAATCAAATCGCTTTATTTCCGTTCGCTTGTTGTTTCTGTTTTGTTCGCGAGTTTTCATTTCGAAAATCGCTCTAGCTCTGAAGATGATAGAGACACTCAAAACGTGGTCACAAGTGAGGCCTCAGATCTTTCTGCAGAAAACAGTGGAAAATTCCTCTAAAATCAGCTCGAAACTGTAACAGATATAACTGTGATTGATCATTCCCGCCATTGATTGATGCATATTTGTAGGGGGAGATTATTTAGTGTATTGTAACCACGCCAAACTTCTGAGTTATCATCAATTTTTCTTGATATCTTGGTGATCTGCTGTAATTTGCGTTGCTACTCTTGCTTTTATATTTCTTTCTCTTTTTTCTTTTCAAAGTATGACTTTTTTAACAGTGTTGTAATTACGTTTACAATAATATCTCTATTTTTTAAAAAAAATTTAGGCTGCTCAGCTTTCCAAGACGTCTTGTATTGTCATGGCTGTGTTGCGTGACGGTGCTGTCACATGTTATGATACACTGTGTGACAGGTGAGTGCATACAATTCGTCGAATCTATATAATAAAAAGAGGGAGGAACATACTAAGGCAGGGTAACTGTGATTTAAAATGTAATATTAATTTGTTAACGTAGTATAAGCACTCAGGAGATCTTAAGAATTAGAAGCTTTTGTCCGTTCAAGATCGATGGAAGGGTTGGTTCATGGTTTATTAAGTAGTGCGCACGCGTGAAGCGTCATTTTGGCGGGAAAAGTGGTAGCCGTCGGCATTCTACTACGGGTTTCGGAACTAAGTTATCAAATTTTAGAAGTTCTCGTTTAATAAAAATAACCGCGCAACTGCAACAACAACATCAACAACAACAAACAAAAGAAGTAAACAGAGACTTAATAAACTTAACACTTTTACTAAAACACGCCTTATTTTTATTATAATTGCAGCTCTCCAAAATTGAAAAAGTCCGGAAATTACATGTTGGCAGGGAGGACGCTTAAAGAGGTAATCTTAAAAGTTCCAGATGACCAACTTCCATCGGTGCTTGCTCTCACCTGCTGTCAGAGTTTCTTCCTTTTTTTGCGAGAGAAGTGCGAATGCCCGTTGTGTTTGTATTCATTTGTTATGAGCAACTGATGTTACAAATTGGTATGAGGGACCAACTGAAGAATACTATAATGTTACAAAGGAAAGGGCTAGTCGGAGAGGCTACTGAAAGGACTGACATACTAGATGGTTACCATGAGCAGAGCATGATACATCACTGCGGGTCCAGGACTGGGAAAGGCATCTAAATCTTTTTACTTAAAAGAATAACGAGAATGTTCAAAGTTACATACATACATACATAAGTATTTTATTGGCTTGTCCCACAGGGCTTTTCAGAGTCAATGTTACAATAATAATTTAAAGAAACACAGTCACACAGAAAGCTAAAACCACGAAAAATAATTAACTAAACTAGGAGACGTCGGAAGTAGTTTCTTGATCAGTGAGCGGGAATAATTCTTTAGATTGTCAGTTCGACGTTCATGGAGATGTATATTCCGAACAGTCTCTCAGCAGTATACTCTCTCGTCGGTTGGCGGTTGGTTGCGTATTAATCTCGGACTTCCGTTAATACCTTATAGTGGGAGGTATTTAAAGTTTCACTATACAACTTCACCAAATACTGTAAAATCCTTCCGCCCTTATATTGTATGATACTGGTGCGATTCGTTAATGCGACGTTTGAATTTGTGAACGAAATTCTATGGTGCTCAGTACGTACCATTTAAATGAAACTTTTCGGTAGAACTTCGGTATAGTGCTATTTTTTCGAAGAGCTTCTCAGGATGTTACAAAACAAATTTTAGTTGTGATTTTTTTAACATTTTGGCCAATGTTAAAAGAGGAAGGGTTAAACAGACAGATAAGAGGTTTGGACTTCCCGCCCCCCACCCATTAAAATAGGGAACATTATAAAAAGGTGTCCATATCACAGAGGCATCCGCTAGAAAAGTTTCAATTACCCTAAAATACAGCGGTATCAGTGGGTGTGTCGCTCATTAGACAACCTACGTTCCCGTTGTTTGATTTTCAGCAGCTGTGAAACTTTTTAGGGGTATTTGTTGGCTTCTTGCCTTTTTAAGGCGTTACGTTCTATGAATTGTTCTATGAATTACTACTCAAGTAAAATTCCATTCGTTCTTTAGCTATTATTGTTTTTGTATACTCAAACGGATAAAATTTCGTATTTACCAGACCGAGATAGAAAAATTTCATCTGAAACACAGCTGCACTGTTGTCAATTTAGGAAACATTTGAAATTCCTATGAAAGGCACTTTTTTGCGTTGAAACATTCTGCAAAGTTTCCTTTATATTTCTCCTTCTCTATAGGGTATAACCACTTGAGACTGTTTTTGTTTTTCGACAAAATTTAAAAGTTCTCCACAAAAAGGCCTTTTATCTCTGAAGTCTCGGAAAATGTGTTGTGGAAAATAGATAAAGGTTTTAACATGGATACCTTTTTTAGCCTGCTAGCCAATATTATAGACAGCAAAATCTTTTCTCGCTTCACCCGATAGGTTTTGCCGAGCGTAGCAACTTTTTAAATGGGCGTCTTAGGTTACTTACACTACGTGAGGTATTTTAACCCATAACTTACTGTCAGACTTGGCTTCATCAATTTAATTTTCGTATATCATTGATTGCGTGTAAAGTTTCCACCTTACGTTTTCGAGCCGTCCTTCCCTTTCAACATCTTTCTGAATGGGTGTTTTAAATAATGCTTTTTTTCTAACCTAGACTTTTCTTTGATAGCCTTAATTTCGTCGATGAGGATGCGTCTTTCTACGTCTTCTTTAGTGTGGTCATATTCTCACCTATACGGAACACCCTATTTCTGATCCAGAAACTGAAATTACTCTCTCTAGTAAAAAAAATCGTGTTGAAGCATTCTAATGGCTTTGATGAAAGGAATTGGCAACAACTTTTTTTTACATGTCCATATTTACTGTGGAATGCAACCAATTAAACGCACCCTTATTTGAATCGCGAGATATGCCAATAAATACTGCGCCTTTGATTAGAACAAGTTAAATATGATGGCTCTAACCTATGCGTTCTTTTTTTTTTTCACAGGCTGAGCGAATGACAGAATGCTTTTTCGAGATGTTAATTCCCAACCGAAAAGCGCGGATAACATGAAATCTTCTTTGATTTCCTCCGCGACCCAAAGAATGTTGCAGAATCCAGGGAATCTTTCTGAACTGACGGGCAGCGATAGGAAAGGGCACCGGAACATCGGAAGTACAATTGTCACTGGGTGAAATTAGGCGTTGGAAAATTTTCCGACATTTACTTGACCGACGAAGCCGCTAAAGATATCCTCGCCGGATTACTTCACCTACGCGCTTTCATTTTGATAGCGACTTAAGGACATTTCCGAAAGTTGTAAATCCTATTATCTCAGTTACCGAGGAGAATGTTAGCGCGGTTTCCCTATTGCTTTTTCCAGAGTTTAGCCTTCAGTCGTGTTATTTCAGCACTGACTGCTATAAACTCCGCGCAATTGAAATAGCTTTTTAAAGGGCGGGATGCCAGTGAATTTCCCCCCTCTTAACTAAATGAGTGGATCGAAAGAGTAGCGAAGCCGCATTGTCTAATTGCCTCCTCGTAACGTTTATTTTGGGAGAAGTTAATTTATAAGTTTCCTGTGGAATTTTATTTTTTATTGAGTTGTGGAATTTTGTAGTTTCCTCAATAATACTGAAAATTAATTCGATTTAGGATGCTTAGTGTAAGTGATGACCCGTTTAACCCGAAAGTCAAAGGACAAATTCTCCTTTCTTATCGCCATACATTTTTGACAGCAGACATGCTTAGCTAGAAGTTAAGTTATGCAAAATTTGGTTGATCGTTTTCTTAATTCTCACGACATCTTATCCTGATCAATACCCGATTTAAAAATGAGAAATTAGTCACTGATCATCGTTCACGGGTAAAGGGTTTTAAGACGGTTAGTTTACTAGCAGTGACCCTATCTCGCCCATGCGAGCAAGCTCTCAATTTGTTTCCTTTCGCGTGCGGCTCTCGAGTAACCTCCCGCGAACCTCCAAATGGAGAACTTGATCGCGCGCGGGCTTTAGATTACATTACCCGCCTCGCCTTAAATTTTACAGCTTGTCTGGATTTACGAGTGATTAAGTTCTACGCCTACTCCATTAGGGGCGTGTATTGGAAACTTTTATAGCAGCTGGCTGCTTAGTGGACGGTTTGGGGTCTGATTGATATTATGCTTCAAAAACGGAACTTTATATCTAAGTCTTATGACACAAATAAGTCAACGCAACTTTCAAAAACCTTGTCGGTAATTCTCTTGCTTACAGTGACACTTGTAGTTTCGCGCGGGCTCTTTCTTTCGAAGTTACGTGCATATGCGTCGGAGTAAATTATTTTGGCGTTCTATATTGTACTTCCTATACTTTGTAACAACTTATTTATGGTTCGTTCACCTCAATGACGAAGATAGATCTATTCTTGTGGTCTTTAGATCTCTTTCATACCGGAGACTAGCAGGCTTTATCTTTTTCCTCTGGTATTTTAAAAAATCGCGTTAAAGAACTTATTATTCATATTTTACGTTGTTGTTGTGGAATCAAAAGGAGAGCTTTCATAGACTTTGTCGAGCGCGACCGTACAAACAAATAAGCTTTTCACTGTCAACCCCGGCTGTCAAACACGATCATTCTTTCAAAAACGCGAAATTTTTAACCTTAAAATCCTTCGGCAAGTTTACTAAGGTAGCCTTAGAGACAACGAACTTATTTCCTTTGGAGCTGTTTCGTGAATCATTGCCAAATTCAGATAGTCGGAACTGACCACCTGAACAAGTCATAAAATAGCCATAACAAAGAGGGATGGCTTGAATAACAAGGCAAATGCTAAAAGAGGAAGGGATGGGTAATAATTGATGGATATTAGAACGGATTGCAATCAGGGTTTTTCTTTCAAAAAAAAAAAACTATTTAGCCCAAAAGGTTCTCAAAGTTCCGCCCCAACCTTTAGGCTAATTCAATCTACAGTTGCGGCTTTGCAACCAGGCTTTTTTTTCTGTAACTTTCTTTTACGCATCGCAGTGGTTAAAGAAAACGGTCGTGCAAAAGCTAGAGAGCTGTCAACTTTCCGGCGATATTGAGTATTTTGTATGTGGTTTTAACTTTTTGACTGTTTTTGAATCTGCCGGTGAAATTTGGTGCCGCAACGGAAAGTTATCTAGCAGTTTTTTCTATTTGAGAAATAAGTTTCTATTTACTGAAGTCGCGGCGATTTTGTGCTGTACATATGTATGATGTAAATTTCAAGAGCATTTGGGGGCTATTGTATATTTTCACAGTGAACGTATTTATTACTGATTGTTAAAATAGCTTGTGATATTTGACGGAATTAGTTTGACTCTGAAGAGAACAATGACTGATGTTGAATCTCTTAATTTATTTGGTACGTAATTAATCTTTATTTAGTATGTTTGTAGATTTTCCCTAGAATACAAACAAAAATAAAAGTTTAAAAAGAGCTTAACTAAGTTGACGTATTTTCTCTGAAAAAGTTGAGTCGCGCTAAAATTACTATGTTGACATAAAAAAGTGGACGGTCTGGTGGCGTGTTTTTATGCGTCTCTTCCATGTACAGGGCTTTCATATTCCAAGACTCACTCATTCCCTCTCAAAAATAGTTTTTAACAATTTTTGGGTTGGGAAGTAGAAAACAGTTCTTCTTACCATGAAAATTTATTTTGCTTTGCCTTTTGCGCGATCCTTAGGATTGCTTTTATCACTGAAAACGAAACTAAGGTATATCGGTTTCATCTTGTTTCCCTTCATATTTCCATCGTTCATTGCGTAGTCATCCTTGGAACGAAAATAAAGTATTGTCAAAGAACTATTATGACGACTGTTTCCTCTTTGGGCGTGTATATTTGACTTTCGGTTATATTTTGGGTAAACTTTAAAGCTATTTTTATCTACAAGAGCTCCACCGCCAGCCGATGCCTGTTAGCATAAAATTTACGTATGTCGTTTTAAGTTTTGACATTTTCTTGACAATTGATCAGCAAACTATATAAAGCTGGACAACGCTTTGTAATTGTACCATACATCGGAGAAGTGTCCTCTTTGTCTCGAGGTAATCGATCTAATCACTTGTCATCCACGTCACCCATCGTCGGTTACTGTAAAAGGATCGGTATAGAAAACAGAGCCGATACTATTTATTTTTGATGCCAGTCATTGTTCATTTCGATGTACCTTAATTTGAGATTTTTGCATTTAAGAAGGCAAATTATAGAATAAAGCACTTAAGCTATTTAAGAGCACAAAATGTTATCGGTAAAAAGGATCTTATGGAAAGCGGCTTTTTTTCAAGGCTGTTATAACTAGTGATCTCAATGTAAGTGAGTGGTTGTTGTTTTGAATATCACTGAGCAAAGCAACAAACTGTTTCCACGTATTTTGAACGTGACGTTCTTTTATTCCAGCTCGCTTTCCTACGCGTGACATGTACGTGGATCGCGTGCATAGACACGCGAGGCGTGTCCGGATAGATAGCTTTACACAGCAACACACCCTAAATTGACTTTGCAAACACCAGCTCTTCGTGCTTTAGAAAGAACGCGATGAATATTTGTCCGACACTCCTAAAGGAATCTGCCGATCGAATGTTTTATTTTTCTGAAAACTAGCGTCTATGTTGTTCTCATAGATTTTCTTTCAATTCCATCATAGCGTGAGTGAAAGTAAGTGGAAACTATTTCGTCGAACTGGAGCAAGTAAATCATTTTCCTCGTACCTTGAGGAGATGAGAGGTTCTTTTATCGTTTCCTTCACCAAAGGAAGACAAAAGTGGCTTTATCAGAGGTAAGTCTTTGTAACAATAGCTTCTTTCCGGTTGCTATGTTTGAGAAAAATGAGAAAATTTTAGGTTAATAGAACTTTGAAATTGCGGTTGTGGTACAACTTCTGAACTTCTCACGTGGGCGAGTCAGTGGCGAGCTGCCCGCGGCGATATAGAACTGAGTAGCGACAGGAAATTTGCATCATATTTTACTATCCTCAATAATGTACTGCCGAAAGAAATTTCAAGGAGAATTTAGTGCTCGTAAGCTCTCCATGAAGGCCATCGATTGAAAAACAACTTTGAAAGGTGCTAATCCTAATCATATTTCGAAAAAACAACGACCGAATTGTTTTTTTAAGCATTTTTGATTACATTCACGCGTTTTTTTCCTGTTAATATTTAAAGTTCCCTATTTTAGGGTACAAGGGTATTAAGGGTTGTTTCGATTTATTCAGTTATCGTACCGTTTTATTTTTCAGAGTTATTCAGACGTTTACGTCACTGCGAAACTAAAAAGTGAATCTAATACAGCCCGCCTCCGGAAACAGATCAATTTTCAAGACAACATTTTAGTGTGTGAACCCAACGCATTGATCGAATAGTCGTGAGAAACGGCGAGGGTGGACACGCAGATAAACTGAGAAGCGCCCGAGATCATCTGCCGCTATCAAAGTTTGAAGATTATTGGTGACCATCTGCCAGATTTATAAATAGGCAAGAAGCCTCGATCTCTAGAAATTATTCCGGCAAAACGTTAGATTCGTAGAATTATCGCACTTCCAGAACTATTGCGCACAATGATTGGCTGTTTACTAACGTCACGTGGTAAGAGTCGTCGTCGAACACGGAAATTGCAGTCGAGCGAATGGATCAAAATGGCCGGAGTACCTCCAAGCAGTCGAAGTTCGCGATTTCTTTCTCGTTTGCACGATGCTCTAACACACGCCGTAACACCACGATTGCAAATCGACAGGAAGACTATCGAGAAAACATGGAAACTGATGGACAAAGTGGTGAAGCTATGCCAAAATCAACGGCTGTCGTTGAAGAACAGTCCCCCTTACATTCTAGACATACTCCCCGATACTTATCAACATTTGAAGTTAATTATTTCGAAGTACGAGGATCGTATGCACATCTTGAACGATTGTGAGTATTTTAGGATATACATCGAGAACCTTATTAAGCAGTCGAAGCTCGCCATCAAGCTTTTTAAGGAAGGCAAGGAGAAAATGTACGATGAGGATTCGACTTACAGACGAAGCTTAACAAAACTAAGCTTGGTCTTCAGCCATATGCTTGCTGAAGTCAAAGCAATATTTCCTCAAGGAACTTATATAGGCGATGGCTTCAGGATTACAAAATATGATGCAGCTGAATTCTGGAGAAAGTCGTTCGGTGTTGGGTAAGGAAATTTATGTTAATTTTTTGTTGATGATATTGTTATTGTTCTTCAAACCGAGGAGATCACTGGATGGATTTGCTGTGTTTCAGTGTGTAACTCATAAAAACTCCTCGTTTCAGAATTATTGAGGTTTTTTGCAGGTGGTCCTTGCCCGGCCTTATCAGTTTGAAGCTTTTTTATTCGTTCAATTGCGCTTTAGTCTTCAACGCATTTAGAGCTTGTCAAAACGGAAAACGATAAAGGATTAATTTTCTAAATTGCGTGGCTCGCTTGACGTGAAAAGTCAGGTTAAGTAAGCTTAACAAGTCTTTTGTTTGAAAATATTTCCATTGAAATGAAACACAATCGGCAGGACAATTTTCCTTTTGTATTAAATGCAGGTGATACAAAATCTTCTCCACCAACGGGCCTTCTTGTAACTGTAGTTTTTCGTACACTATTGAAGCTTAATTTTAAAACCTCTTATATGCTGCAGATGCCAAGCCTCGCACAAAAAATGAGCATTTATTTGACCCCAAGTCTGCTTTATTTTAATGATGCATGAATTTATAAAGAGCATTCACTTTTGAGGTTATAATTTCCAAGGAAGGTGTTCACAGTATGGATAATGTGTTTTACAGTTTGACGTTGTAAACACAAGCTATTATCTTCGTTGTTTAATATGTTATTGGTCGCCATATGTGGATTACTTGTCATACATGCAAATACATTTAAATAGCAACAAAAATTGTTTCACTGCAAATTAATTCTAAAAGGTATATTATATTTGGAAGTTTCATCTGAACATCTTTTGTTCAAAATAGCAAGCAACATAAAATTAATAGCATCATCAATCCTTACAGTGTGAAAGAAGCTGTGTGTGTAGTCAAGTAAATCCAGGCTCAAAATAATGTTATAAAGCAACCATTTCAAGCTGGCTTAACTGCAGTTGGCTGCTTATTAATATGATCTTTGAAAAATCCAACTCAGTGCTATGTATTGGCCATTTAAATGATAATTAAGTGCATGTCAGTGTTTGATTCGTTGAATTCAGTCTTGACCTTAAAACAATTTTATTAGAAGGTCCTGGAACCAAAAATGAGTGATTATTTTTGTTCATTGTTTGTCTCCATGTTGTGGAACTTGCCCTTTCGAATTGGAAAGCAGCGACTGTTGTGTCATAGATAAGTTGCAAATCAGATATTCAAGATTTTTTCTTTAGTGAAACATGTTTTGCAAGTAAAACTTTTTGACAGGTCAAACATATTTGAAAGAAAAAGTGAAAGAGGGAGAAGGGTGTGTATGTTACAGATTAAAGTTATATTCAGATTTAATTTTTTTTACCGAAGTTGATTCTCAATTTCCTCTGTCTCCTAGCAAAGGAAATTGAGAATCAACATAGGTTAAAGATTTTTAACCTGAATTTAATTTTGATCTGTAATATATATTTGAAGAAGGCACTTCTTCAGTTAGAAAGACAATATTCATGATATTTTAGCGTAAAATAAAATTTTATGTTGGCAAGCAATATGAAAAGCTGTGAGCCTGTGGATCACTGCGGTGTTAGCCCACTTGGTATCTCCTTACTTGGCACTGTGCCTAATATATTATGCCGTGTGCCCTCTTAGTCAGCATTTTTTTTATTGCTGCAAGTTCAAGCTGGCTCTTCTTGCCTAAATTTTGCTCACCAAAGCCTTGTGTGTTGTGTTATTTCTTAGTTGACATACCATAACATTAACAGGGCATTTACCCTTGCTAAAGAGTCAAGGAAAAATAACTGAAGCAGGACTGCAAGTAATTTTTATTTCTTGAAAGGATATATGTCTGATTAAGTCACCATTTTGGCCTGACAAAATGGTAATTGTAGACAGACTCAATCAGGGATGTGTTGTTCATCTCAGGTAGACCTAGTACTGCCATGTATTCACTGTAAAGCCACAAAGCAGTGCTTTTTTCCTGACTCAAATTCTCCAAACTGATGTTCATACATATCATTAAAGAATTACTCAAGAGGATTTGATAAAAGATCAGAGCATTCTCCCTCAGGGCCTAGTTGTTCGAAGGCCGATAAGCGCTAACCGGGGGTTAAATTTTAATCCCAGTTTCTTTTTCTTTTTTTAAAAGCACTTTCTCGAACAATTCTCTCTATTCTTTTTAGAGCATCCAATCATCAGATTGTAAGAAGAATTAAAGTGAATTTGCTTTTTAATCTTTTGCACTAACCCTGGGTTATCTTAACCCATGTTTGAACAACCCAGCCCTGGTGATTATTTTATTAATTCTCGTAACTTTTTCTCTTGATTAAGTAATGACATTGTGTGAAGAAAATTGATGTTGGTCACTCTTGCGACCTGAACTGTTAATAATAAATTATTTCTACTACCGTTTAGTAAAACAACTGTATCATGGAAGCAGTTCCGTCAGACTCTCCAAACGGTACATCATATAAGTTCTGGTTTGGAGGCAATGGCCTTGAAATCAACAATAGATCTGACCTGTAATGACCACATATCCATTTTCGAGTATGACGTCTTCACAAGATTATTTCAACCATGGTCACATCTACTTCAGAACTGGAATCTTCTGGCTGTAACACATCCTGGTTATTGCGCATTCATGACGTATGATGAGGTGAAGGCTCGCCTTTGTAAACATCTAGACAAGCCTGGAAGGTTGGTTGTTGATTTGTGATATATTTGATATAATAGTATCAAGTTTATACTTAATAAATATATTGTAGTTAATTCTTATTTTTATATTGTTTTTTGGGTATGGTAATGTTTGCTAATGAATATGAAACAAAGGAAAAATAAAAATTACCTGAAATAAAAAATTAACTGCAACATATGTAGATACATACAATGGATAGCAGACGTTTTAATAAATTTTTTAGATGATGTCAGGGCAGGTGGACTTTAATTACCCAGTTACTTTACTTTTCAGATGAATAGATGAAATTTGCATGTTTAAGACTTCCTTTCAGCTATCATTAATGATAATAGTGATAACTAAATGGTACCAGTTTTTCAGACAATAATGTTTACTTTGTGGTCGCTTTACATAAATCTAGGTGGAGATGAAAGGGGAGGAGCAGGAAAAAAGAGGAAGTGAAAAAATAAGAACCTATCAGACATTAATCACAGTAAAATAACTGCATGAGGCTGTGTGTGATATGAAGAATTATGCAGACCAAGGAGGGTGTTGGCCAAGGTGCATAACATCCTCTAAGATCTGCATATTGGTATTTCTTTATTTCATACAAAAGCTGAAAGGATGTGGCAGTTAATATCAGTCCTTCCAAATATCTTGAAAAGCATCTTTTGTAAATGAGTTGAGGGGTTTACCCACTGGCCCTAGTTGTTTAAATGCTGGATAGTGCTCTCCACCGGATAAATTACTATTCAGCTGGGGATAGGTATCAGGAAAACCCATTACGTTATCCACCGGATAGGGGTTTATCCAGTGGATAGCATTTTCCACCTTTTTAACCCTTTAAGCCCCAGTATCCACAAACAAATTCTCCAAACTGATCTCTATACATTTCCTTAAAGAATAAGTAGAGAGAATTTGATAATAGATCAAGGCATTTTCTCTTGAGTGATCATTCTATTAATTCTCATAACTTATCTCTTGACAGTGTATGGATATAGTTTGGAGAAATTTGATCTTGGTCACTATTGGGACTTAAAGGGTTAACAACTGGGGTCTGGAAGATTAGGGGATTAGTAAATTGTAGCTTTTCTGATATTCAACATGTAATATGGTTTATTACAGCTATATCTTCAGATTAAGTTGTACAAGACTTGGCCAGTGGGCCATAGGATATGTGACGCCGGAACACAGTATTCTACAGACTATCCCTCAAAACAAGTCACTGTGCCAGGCGCTCATAGACGGAGCCAGAGAAGGATAGTAAGTCTTCTTCCTCTAATCCCTTTTACTTCCGCACGTGGCTTAAATCGATTTTAAACGAAAATTCAAAATTTCAATTTTGAAAATGAAGAAGAACAGATAGTAATATGTGAAAGTACTGTTAGGGGTGTTTCATTTCATATATCTAAAATAATATTTACATTGTTTAACCCAGACAGGATTAGCTCAGTTGGTAGAATGCTTGACTGCAGAGCAGGAAGTTGTGGGTTCAATTCCTAGGGCTGATCCACTACTCAGGGTCTTAAAATAACTGAGAAATGAAGGCACTTCCTTCGGGTAGCTAGGATGACCAATGATGTAAAATGGTGGTCCCATCCCCTGTAGGAGATGGAAATATAGCATGCCCTGCCCTCGGTTAGTACTTTTGTGCTAAATATTATAATTGATTGACGTTCAAATAAACTGCATTTTTCTAGTTATCTGTATCCTGATGGTAAACCAGACAACCCTGATGTTAGCCACCACTTGATAACCCCGCCCGATGAACATATTACTGTCACCGAGGAGCAGTATGAGCTGTACTGCGAGATGGGCTCCACATTTCAACTCTGCAAAATCTGCGCTGAAAACAACAAAGATGTACGCCTGGAGCCCTGTGGTCACTTGATGTGCCACCTCTGCTTGGAGCAGTGGCAGGAGACTGGGGGGGAGGGATGTCCGTTTTGCCGTTCTGAGATCAAAGACATGCAAACCATTGTTGTTGACCCTTTTGTTCCGCATCATGAACAGCCATCAAGTACAAGTATGCCAGCTGAGATCCAAGAGAATCAGGTTGAATTTGATGAGGAGGAAGTAATGGAGGTCAGGATAGTGTAACAAAAGTCTCCATTTTCAGAACAGTGAACAAAGAATACTTAGATAAGAAAGTAGTGATTGATGAGTGACTTGATTGCAGAGTTAATTACCTTGTCATAAGTAGGTAGGGTATGATCATTGGGTTCAGTGTAGTCCTGAATAGCAGGGTTCTCAATAGATTTTTAAGTAGGAGGTGATCACTGATAAAGTAAGAGGCTCTTCAGCAAAGCCAGAGGTGTCAAAACAAAGCAAAGAAAAGCGACTTAAACACAAAGTAAGCGGCTATAAATCCGAAAGTAAGCGGCGATCAATCGCCGGGTGCCGCCTTCTATTGAGAACCCTGGAATAGGACTGTTGTTGAAGGTGACTGATGTTTCAATAGCCTGTCCCGTAGTCATCTTCAGAGTCAGCATGAGTTGTATCATGCTAGTTGATGGTATTAAATGCTGGTTATCGATTTGATTGGTCTATTATTTCATGATGTTATTGGCCGTCTGTGAATCACAATGTTATCATCTTACTACATATACCACACTATTGTTTGTGGTCTTCCCTTTGTTAAAAGGTTTTCCAACCCCAGCAATTTTTAAGCAACAATAACCCTAAACTAAGCACTAAATTGAATTAATGTATGTTTTTAAATTTACTGTCGATTGCATCTGAGCGTGGACATGAGACAAAAAAACATGTTCTAATAGGGTGCCAGACATGAAGTTTGGCCGCCGTTAAAGCACACTGTCACAGCAAAGGTTAAGTTGCTTGCATGTTTTTGATCAGCTTGTTCTACTTATGTTTCATTTTTCTCAATTTTGAGTGATATTTCTCGATCAGAAACAGCACACTTGCTTTTAAGAATTTTTCTTTGAAGTCTTACAAAAACCCAGAAATTCTTCTAAACGTTTTGCGATGAATATTTTGTTGAGAGAAAACAAATCAAGTCGACAAACAGCTGCCCACTTTGCACATGAACGTTCGTCTAACGCCACCTCAAACTTCAACGATTTAGTGGCAAAAGATGTCATGCTTTCACCCAATTAGAATATTTTTTTTTGTCGCATGTACACGCTTAGATGCAACCGATGGTATGTCAATTTGGTTATTACCCATGATAATACTGTATTTTGTTTCTCTTCTCAGGATCCAAGTCAGTGGATAACATTGCAGTCTCCTCAAGAAAGTAATGACCTGAACAGACATTTGGAGGATGCTCCGCCACCCCTACCTCAAAGACGAAACCAACTGCTCAATGTACAGTCACCAACTTCACCCACCCTCATAGTAACACATGCTTCGCCATTTAGTTCTCCGAGAAGCTCATCAAGGTCCTCTCCACACAGTTCTCCATGGAACTCACCAAGAACCTCTCCTAGGAATTCTCCAAGAAGTTCGCCGCTGGCATCTCCAAACGTTTCACCTCATTCGTCACCCCAGGCATCACCTTGTAATTCACCCCAAAACTCACCTGCACAGATTCGTAAAGGAAGACCTCCACCACCACCAATTATTGACAATGAGAATGACAGCCCTCCTGCTATACCAGAGAGGAGTTATAAAAGCAGGGGGAGTGTGGAGAAAAAAGATAAAAACAGAGATGTCAATCGTGAAAGAGGGGACAACCGAAGGGATACGATTGGGTACGCAGATATTGATACTTCAAATGTGCCTAGTGATTCACATAATCAAATTTCCCATCAGAATAGGACAAATTATGCACAGCTAGCCTATCCTGCTCCCAACAATGACTTGGGTGCTAGCGGTGTTGAAAGAAGCACCGCAAATGGAAACATGTTTGCTGAAATTTGTACCAATGATGAAGCAGCCTGCTATGATTTTCCGCTCCCAATTTTGTCAGACAAAGGAGATAACACACCCTTTAAGCAGAATGGCTTGTCTAATAGCGCTGGCAGCTTGGAACCTGTGGCTGACCCCTTTGCTGATGATCCATTTGCACAGTGGGATGAGTCCAAAGACAAGGAGTTTGAAAATGACTTTTTAAAGGGTCCTTTAGTCGTGGCACTTCCTCCGCCGCGTTCACAAAGCTTTGACACTTGGGAGGCACGCGGAACCAATGATAAAGGTAAACGCCCATCGTCTTCTAGGACCTTTATTAAGGCAAGGTCAACAGATGATGTACTTGATGATCCTACGTATTCAAACGTAAAAACCGCTGCTAATAAACGTGGAAAAAACAGGAATTCTGCAGCTGTATTTAACCCCCCAAACACTTTTCGTCCTTCACTTGTCTCACGGAATAGCTGGTCTGGTGCAGAAGCCAAAAGCTTCAGTAACCCTACATATACTGCTGAGAATTTTGACCCAAGTAAGTTAGAAGCCATCGAGGATGCCAGGCACCGAAGACTTCCCAGACTTCCGGATGACAACTCGAACAATGATGCAATGCAGTTTTATGAAGAGGATTTTACCATCCTTCAAGCCCAAGGTTATTCTCGAGAGGAAATCACCAGGGCTCTTATTGTGGCTGAGAACAACTTTGCTATGGCCAGAAAGATACTTCGTGAATTTTCTCAAGGGACCAGAAAGTTATGAATATTTTCACTTTCAATCATCAGACGGCTTATTGCAGTGGATCATTTGCTCTCAGGGTCGTCGAAGAAAAGCAATGAAGAAACAGGATTACAGTCAAGGCAGGTCAGGCATACCCCCCAAGGTTTTATTAATAAACTGATTTAAAAAATGAATCTGTTAGTCATTCCCATAACTCGTGTCAAATTCAATTCGGCATTCCTGCATGTATAATGAGCAGTGAATGTTTTACGAGAACTTGTCTGTATTTGGTCAGATTAAAAATCTTTGAATGGAAAATTACTTTGAAGACATTTCTATCAAATTTAGGAAAACTGAGCTGGTAGAAATTTCATGACTACCTTGCGTGTGCATTATCGGTTCATTACACATGCACGAATGCAGAGATGAGTCTGAAATCTACAACTGCCAATGGATTTAACTTTCGAAGAATAAATTCATTAATGGCATCTTTGGGGTACACTTGACCTGGCTTGACTGTGGTAATACAACTATGTTGGGCAGTCAGCAATATTGTTTTCTTTTGAGAGCTAATGAATAATGTCAAGTACTTCAGGACAAATAATTCAGTTAGAACCATGTTGGTTAAGCTGTTTAAATTATTTTTAAGATATTGGCTTGCAATAAGCAGTAATAATAATTATTAAAATACTATTAATTCTTGAACACTGACAGATTAACGCCATGGAATTCCATCTATTAGAAAATGCACATTTTACAGAAGCAAAAATTAAATTCTGTGACATGTTGCCATGGACAATGGCACATGAAAAACATGAGAATTATGAAAGTAGGACATGCATTGAAAATCTTTAGGACAATTAACTCCATAGAATCTTTATTTAAGATTTTTGACAGCTAAACATGCTAAAACTACTAGCAGATTGCTAGTAGAGGCATGATTGGGTCCCATGTATTTTAGATATACGGTGTTCTTTCCCTTTTTTGGTTTACTACCCTTAGCGTTAATAAAGGTGAAGTGATTGTTGTATCTTTGCATAATTTGTTATTCAAAGCCACATTCAATAATAGGTTAACTTCAAAGTGTCGTGGTTGAAATTCCTCACAAACTACCCAAGGTTCTTTTTGTTGTTGAGTTTTGTCATAATGTTTTGTTTTCTCTGCGAAGAAATAAAAATAATATTTTTTTCTTGAAAATTGTATGAGTTAGAGGATGTAAGTCAGGAAGTGTTTAGTACAAAAATAAATCAAAGTACTGTCTACCAAGCTACAATGATTGCAGATTATTGGTTTCTTTTTTGGGAGCATCCCTTGGTCTTGATTGTTTTGAAGCTCCATGCAAAGGGAAAACCAAACTAGTCAATAGTAGCCTATCAAAGAAATAATAGGTAAGGGTAATAGGACTGAGTGGAGTACAATTCAGGGAGTAATCGGGCGAGTAATTCCAGTGCGAGGCCGATTTGAAATTACAAGCCAAATCACCCTGGAATTGTACGGCACGAAGTCCTATTACCAATAAATAGTGTCAATAACATTTTATGAGAATCTCAGTCCTGGAATATTATTAATGTAAATAAAAGTCACTGGACCAGTTAGTTTAATCCACTTTTCTTTTCCAGTTGAAGCTGGACAGCTTACATGAACACTATTTTTTCATTGATTTTGATTGGTTATCCTGTGCAATGTAGTTGAACTTCATTGGCTAGTGGCATTTGCTACTTGATTTTCATTGGTTCTTTAACTGTCGGTTTTGACCTGTCTGATTACAAGCTCCTGGTAATTGGACTGGTCAAATTGGACAGTTTTAAAGTTACTATAGCAAAATTAAGCTTTAAAATAATTATGGGCTGTTAAGAACCAGTCATATTTAAGTATTGTTTTATTGACACAATTATAACAGAAACAATTCACGAAAAAATCCCTTGAAATAGATAAAAAAAAATTGAAAACGTTCAACCTAATAGGTGTTAAATGAAGAGTGAAATGGACAACAATACAACAGTGCAATGACCTCAAACGTGGCCACTGAAAAATACACACTAAGTTTACACAGGTCAAGTTGGTAAAAAAAACCAGAACCTTGAAATTTGTTAGGCGAGCTTTCTTTAGCAGAGCGAGACTCTAAAAGTGCAGGCATTTCTCTTTTTTCTTTTTTGTGCGTGGGACCTAGTTTGTAGGCCACAAGTTCCTAACCGGGGATAAGAATCATGACAACTTTCATTGTATGCAAATGAGTTTCGTGATGAGCATGCGGTTTATTTTCGGCGTAGTTACTAAAACATGGAACGACCTAAAACCACCTAAAACCACCTACAACCACCTCAAAAAAATTCAACAACCACCTACAACCATCTACAACCACCTCAAAAACATCTACAACCACTCGCAAACAATCTAAAACCATCTAACACAAGGTATGTCTGAAATAAGGCGAGACGACAACATGTCACGTACATGAAATACGAGAATGGAACAAAACATCCACTTCCCCCCAAAATCTTACTCTCCCTGGTCCCTTGTATCATCAACCATTGGCTTAAGTCACGAAATGAAATGCGAGATCATGCTAAGTATATTTTAAAAAGACTTAAAGAACTTTACAAAATGAACTATCAAGTCACAAAAAATAATAAGATAAAATAACAAACTCGTAGTCGAATAGACTGTTCACAGTCCTCTATTCTTCCGTAAGATCGTCGAGATCGAGCGCTTTGCGTTTCGGGCTGCCATCTTGCGTGAGTGTCAAAACTACTTAGGGGGCAGGGGGCGGTTTGTGTTTGTGTTCGTGTTTTTTCTTTTAAGTTTATTTTACACACATTGAAGTTCCCATTTGTAGCTAAATTGATTCCGAGGTATGTATAATTGTTAACAATTTCTATTTTGTCATTGTTTATCTGAAAACAATATTTGTTAAGGACTGATTTTCTACATTTCTTTTGAAAAATCAGAACTTTAGTTTTCTTTAAATTAACAGATAGCAACCATTTGTTACAATATTCAGCGAGCACAGAAAGCGCTTTTTGAAGTCCTTCGGCTGAATGGGAAATTAGAACAAGATCATCTGCATAAAATAAACAGTTCAGATGAGTTCCATTTGGTAAAATAATAGGGTCTGTGTCTTGTCGGTCAAGTAAAAAAGGGATTTCATTTAGATATAGGTTGAAAAGCATAGGAGAAAGGATACAACCTTGTCTAACCCCTTTGCAATAGTTAAAGAATTCCGTTCGTTGACAATCGGAAAACTTTATGGAGCATTTAGTTTTTGAATAAAGGTGCTTTATTAAATCATAAAATTTTCGCCCAATGTTGCACCGAAGGAGTTTATAGAATAAGCCATCATGCCAAACCGAATCAAAAGCCTTTTTGAAGTCAATAAAGCAGGTATATAATTTTCCTTTTGTAGTTTGATTGACGTATTTATCGATTAGTGTTCTTAAGGTAAATATGTGATCAGTTGTACGATGATTCGGTAAAAAACCTATTTGAGCTTCATGCAATATGTCTTGATCGATTACAAAATTTTTCAGTCTGGTATTAAGTACTGAAGTGAAAAGCTTTCCGAGACAACTATTTATACATATACCTCTATAATTTCCCGGGTCTTGCTTGTTTCCAGATTTATAAATAGGGGTTATTATTCCTTCGCACCAAGAGCTAGGGTAAAAACCACTTTGGAGTATAAGGTTAAATAATTTTTGGAGTGCGGTTTTCAAGAATTGTACGCCGGCTTTCAACATTTCATTACGAATTTTGTCAGGTCCCGGAGCTTTCCTTGACTTAAGTGATTTGACCGTAGTTTCTATTTCATTAATTGAAATAGGGCTATCTAAGTAGTTGTGAATGTTTTTCGTTTCTTCTAAACTGGAAATGTCTTCCTTTAAGGAAACAGGATCTGTATAAAAAGAAGGGGGGGGTCTGAAACCGAATGTAAGCGTTTAAAATGGCTAAATAGACTGTCAGCTGGAATATCGTTTTTGTTAGAGGGGGAGCGTTGTTTTTCTTTTAAAGATTTGAGGTAAGTCCAGAATTTCTGACTGTCTTTGTTTTGTATGAGGTCCTCAACTTGAGAATCTAGTAATTTTGCTTTTTTGTGTTTAACCAATTTCTTAAAGTTTTTACGCATGCTGTGATAGTCGTGTCTGAGACTTTCATCATAAGGTTTTTTATGTTTCTTGTTAGATAGTCCCCTTAAATTTTTCCTTAAAAGGGCACAGTCCTTATCAAACCATAATTTATGCTTTTTTGGTTTCTTTTGTGTACAAGCTAATCTGAGAGAACAGGCGCATATATCATTTAAAATGTTTGTAAAATGTTCCGTAGCAGAATCAATGCCTTCTCTGTCCATGGCAAAATTAGTATTTTCAAATAGATTTAATCGTGGGAGGAATTTATCTTGTTTTAAGATATTAAGAAAGTGTTCTCTTGAAGTTTCATTCCAGATGAATTGTTTAGGAAGACCAAATGCTTTTGCTTGCGGAGGAGTATTTGTTTGAGGGGAAATTGATGGGGAAATATTCAGCCAACAGATAAGTTGAGAGTGATCCGAGAAAATTGTTGGTTCTTTAACAATAAAATTTTCCGTCAAGCTTAATATTTCATGACTAACAACGAAGTAGTCTACGGTGCTGATTCCTTTTGGAGAATGATAAGTAATGTTACCAAAGGAGTCCCCTGTCGTCCTCCCATTTACGATTCGTAAGTCACATGACTTGCAAATGTCTAGTAATGATTTACCGTGTTCATTTATATGGGTGTCGTAATTTCTCCTTTTTCTTAGGTTGCGCTTAGGAAAGAGGTTATCGCCGGGTATATGATTATTTTGATCAATGTCAACGAAATCTAGAGCAGAGCCTGTTCTAGCATTGAAATCACCTGTCAACATAATAAAGCCTTCTGCACTATAATAAGCAATGTCGTTTTCGAGATCATCAAAAATGTCAGGGTTAAAATAGGGCGAGTCCCGAGGGGGCACGTAAATGGCACATAAAAATATATCCTGATCTATAGCAAAATAGTTTTTATCAATTTTGCACCACAAAAAATTAGTATGATATGAGATTAATTGGATGCCTTTCTTGAAGGTAGTTCTAAAACCAAGAGCAATTCCACCTGAAGATCTTCCATTTTTCTTTCGATGATGTTTTTTACTGGGGTTTGTGAAAAATTCATAACCCGGCAAAGAAATTTCATCTGACCTCCAAGTTTCAGTCAATACAATTATATCACAATGATTGAAAAAACGTAAAAAATCACTATTTGATAATTTGTTACCCATAAAAAAATTTTCGGATAAACCATTCTCATTCCAACTAGTTATAGATAAAACGCTAGATCTAATTTTGTTTCGGAACCCAACTCTTCTTGGGAGTGATGGGATATGCGCGCTTCTTATTTTCGCTTTGCTCGTTGTAAATACGTCCACACTATACTATCTGAGAGCCTGGCACAGGCTAGAGTAGCTGGAACTTTACGAGCTAAAACGGAACGAAAAATTTGGATCACATATTGGGGTGTTCCCTCCCCGCCAAGGGCCGTTACTGGTAAGAACGTTTTGATTCATTTTGCTGAAAAGAATAATCAGATATCATTATATAATGTTTTCTAATTCTTGCAACTGTAAACGGGTTAATAGCTGTATAAAATCAGGCTCTACAAGTGAGACACGTTCACACTAGACTAAAGGATTCTGCGGGACTACATTTTAGTTCACCCTAAAAAATGGGGAGGAGAGGGGGGGGGGAAGGCTAGGACTAAAAAAAGAGGCTAGTAGAGAAAAGTGTGGGCCTGGGTCGGAGGCTAAGATTGGAAAGTAAAAGAGACTGGTGAAAACGATATATCATGGGGGAAGTGGATGTTTTGTTCGATTCTCGTATTTCATGTACGTGAGTGTTGTCGTCTCGCCTTATTTCAGACATTTATACCTTGTTTTAGATGGTTTTAGATTGTTTGCGAGTGGTTGTAGATGTTTTTGAGGTGGCTGTAGATGGTTGTAGGTGGTTGTTGAATTTTTTTGAGGTGGTTGTAGGTGGCTGTAGATGGTTGTAGGTGGTTTTAGGTCGTTCCATGTTTTAGTAACTACGTTATTTTCGGTGATGACTGAAATGACGCATGTAAGTTTGGTAATGATGCAGTTTTGCCGGAATCGAGGTCCTTGATATGTAATCATGCGCGACATGCACGGGTATTAAAGAGTAAATACCCCGACAGTAGGATGAGAAAATATTATACCGGGAAAATCCTGTTTTGTGGTGTATTGAGGCGTTACGTTTCTCAGAATATTGTCGCAATTACTGGAACTCTACAGTTGAATAGATTCAATTTGTTGTATGTATTTAATAGATAAATTTTCGCAGTTGTTAAGATGTGAAGTCCTGTTGCATTTTACAAATACTTGAGATATCAAGTATTTACCACTGGAAGCAACTTCAACTACTTGTCTAAGGGTTCATTTCCACTGTCGTGTAATTTTTACGTGCGTACGTGCGTGAAATTTACGTTCGCAAATATAATGGAGCCGCAATGTATGAAAGGTCGCACGTAAGCGTAAAAGTAGCAACTCGATTAACTTCACGTTTAATCTCAACACTTTATATCTTTTCTCTATTTTATTTACGTGCGTTAATGTGCGGGGCCAAAAACGCGTCAGCGGAAATGCGCTCGAACGTTACGTTTGTGTCACGGATGGGTAGCTTTGTACTTGACTATCACGCACTCAACGTGCAGCCCCCGTTTCAGCACATAGAAATCCCATATCGAGCTTTTCCGGAACGGGTCGGTCCACGAATTCTATCGCTTGAAAGCGTTCATTACTTTGGAACAAGTGATTACTTAAGTGGTCGAGAAAAAAAGAATGATCTTAATGAGTAAAACTTCGAAGTTTACTGGAAAGTCAGGGTCGAGGATCGAGGATTGGTATGGAGAATCGGGGATCGAGGATCGGTTCAAAAAAACTTGAAAATAAAATAAATAAATAAATCGTTGATCGTGGTGATGTGGGCCTACCCTGGGCGGCAGAGACTTTTCTGGCGCGGTTTCCGGTTTCTGTCAAGTCTTTATGTCAAGTCTTTATAGTGACTCGCTTCGCCGCTCGTGGCTTCGGCCTACGCCCGAAGATGTGTAGGGCTTTAGCCGACACCGAAAATTCCCGCCGCACGCGAGGAAAACCGCTGGTACCCAGGGAAATATTGGCCAGAAACTGAAGATAAATTTCACAGGACATAAACACCGAAAAAATTTAAGTAAACTACTCTGAGTCTGCACGCGATTGTTTTGAAAAAATTTTCCGCTGGTTTATCCCAGGATACTGTGAAAAATATGGGCCAGAAACTGTAGATAAATTTCACAGGACATAAACCCCGTTCGCTGTACTGAACACTAAATTTAAGCGGGCAACAAATTCAGCGGGAATACGCACGAACTGGATTAACTGTCTGTTGTATAACGTTCTTCTAAACTTACACGTTTTTCCTGTGCTGAACATATACTGTACCGAGCCGTATCTTGGTCAGCTACAAAGAAGCTATATTTATTTATACTGACAGAGTCATGGGCTCCTGATACTAATAAAAATCATCATTCAATTTTTTGAGTGTAAAATCCCTGAAAGAGGTGTGGAGCAATGTCAATATGTAGAGTGTTTTCAAGCCGGGTTTCACACCGGTTTGAAGCCAAGATGAGCGGCCTGTCTCTCCTTGCAATTTTCACGTTTTGAGTATTCACGTTATGACATATAACACTCGTTTTGTATTCCAAACGAAAAAGTAGTATGACAGCACTGTCGCCCTTGACAACGAAACGTATATTCAGGCAAGCGAAACTCAACGCTACTAAGAGCGTTCTTGTTTAAATTTTAGTACTAATGGCCATGGTTCTATAAAACCCCTGAGGAAGGCTTGATTCTCAGGCGATCGTAGAGTTCGTTGCATTGGACGAATTTATACTGGAGACGAATTATTCGTCTAGACGGATTATCCGTCTCAGACGGATAATTCGCCTTTAGTATAAATTCGGTGCTGAGACGATTATTTATATGAAGCAAAATTCGCCTGACGCTGACGGATAATTCGTCTTAGACGGATTATCCGTCTCTAAATTTATATCTAGACGGAACGTAGACGGGTTTTTGACGAAGTTTCCACATGAGAGGGACTGGTTTCTACATTTTCGCAATGTTTCCTGCGAAAATATTTAACAATTATTCCTCGAGCCCGAACTGGCTCTGAGTCAATAGCCCATGAGGCCGAGATGGGTTGCAACTGCGACAGCGACGAGGCTAATCACAAAATGTATTAGTTAAATAGCAAGAGGGACTTATCCCCTCCTCAGTGTGGAAAATAGTCACCCCTCTGGAATAAGGTTCCAAGTGACTCGGGAGTGTCATTAAGGGCTGGCGGCTGGGGATTTCCCCCGGTTACTATGACTATTGTCCCAGGCTACTTCTACAGGGAAATAGAATAATAGAAGCAAATGAATTCCTTAGCTGTTAGATTCCCCACCCACTTGTTATAATTACCCAGCAACTTGAAATCTTAGTGAAAGCCCTGTCACTTCTGCTTAAAACTGCTTAACCCTCCTTCCAGTTTGCCTTAAATTATGCTCGTAAATAAATGGGAGTTTTGGACATTCAATGATTTGGCACTTAAGGCCTTATTCTGCAGATTTATTTTATTACGCGTCCAAGAGTCAGTGAATACTCCTTCTCAAACTCATTAATAATTCATTAAGAAAATACAAAGAAAATTAATGTTTAATGAGTGTTTGGAAATCGGATGAAACACTGCTTGAACTGTTTCTCCTTCAAAAATGATTTTGTTTGAATATTCCATCACCAGATGAAAAAAATCAAAAATTCCCTTGCGCGTCGTATTTTCAACTCTCTTCTCGGTGTTTCATCTGGTGATGAAACACTGCATCTCATGTTTGATATATTACATGATCACTTTAATCGAGCTTCCCTTGTGTTTTCCAGGAAATGAACTTTTCGCCAAACACCTGCAACAACGGCACCATGTAAAGTTGAGCTTTGATTTTAGGTTCCATTTAAATGGTAACACCACAGGATTGTGTCCAGACTTCAATGTTTGAGAAACACTTTCACGTCTACCAACTACAACTAAACATATTCAATATAAAATCCTCCAGTAGCAAGACACAGCTATAAATGTTGCATGTCCCAGCAAGAATCAGTTGTTTTAACGATAATATCATGTGACCTGTATGGGTTTTTTCAAGTTTTGATAAAGACCAGTTAGTGAATGGCCATCCACACTGCCGGAACAAGCATCTTAAAATTTGCAGTCTTACCAAGTTTTAATGTGACATGTCTAAAGCCAACAAACATATGACTCCACAAACAGGGTGCAAAGAAAATCATTTTTATAGCTTGCCATTCGGGGAAGCTGACGCTAGCATTGACTAGCCCAGACGTCATTTCAACTAGCCCCAAAAACTTTTTGACGAGCAGAATTGATTTCTCAGTTCTTCTGTTATTTGATTTCCTCAAAAAACATCACTTACCCGTTGGGCAAGTAAAAAACAGAATTCACTAGCCCAATAGCATAATCCACTAGCCCCGGGCTATCGGACAGTACTTTCTTTGCATGCTGACAAAGCTGCAAGATTTTACAGACATTTGTATGGTGGGAAAGCATGAACTTGTCCCCACCCCCTCCATTACAAATGTCTGTAGAATTCTGCACCTTTGCTGAGCTATCTCTCTGTTAGTTTTTAACAAATCACTTTTAAACTTGGTAACTTCAATGACTTTAAGGCATTCTTTCAAGCGGTGTAGATGAATCTTTCAAATAACTGGTGCCAGTCAAAAGCTGAAAAAACCATGGGAGGGTTTTACTCTCCTTCTCATGATACACAGATGCCTCCACAGGTAGCACAGTGGTCTCTTCCCCTTATGGTTTGAGTTTCTAGAGATTTGCGGATGACTTGTGTCATGGCAAGGGGTTTTATGGTAAATGACAAAGGGTTGGAAAAATGTGGAAAAATAAAGTCCTCAGTCAAATTATCAAGTTTTAAAAGTATTTTATTTATTGCCGAGTATTAATGAACATCATCAAAATTCCATGGCAGAGAAACTGGATGGAAGAGTTAGCCTTTAAGCTTCTTCTTGGGCCTCAAGTTATTGCTGTGTCCACACTTCTTCTTGCGACAGTTGACCGCACGAGGGTGAAGACGGGCATAACACCTGGTAAAAGTGTAACAAAAGTTTTCAGTGAAGTGGCTAATATTCTATTGTTAAGTAAGTTTTTGCCATTTATGTGAAAAACAACAAAAGAGCCAGTTCACTGTCAAACTCGGAAAACTGAGTGAACACTTGAAAAATTTCATGAATGTGGGACGGCCCATGTAGATGACCACCACAGAACTGCACAAGCGAGCAACAACTTCGGAGTGATTACTCTTGCCCCTTACAGGCTAGTTTTATTATTACTGATTGAGACTCTTTGAAATACAACATTCCAGATGTACTTCTCGTGTTCACGGTTTTACAACTTTCTAAGTATCACTAAAATCAAACACCTACTTTCGGCAGATCATCTTGTCACAGTTGTACTTTTGAGCCAAAATACGCAAACTGGGCTCAATAACTCCACCACGAAGCCTCAACACAAGGTGAAGAGTTGACTCTGTTGACAGAAAAGTACCAATACTTTAACACCATCATAAGACATTCTTCATTGTTGCTGTGCCCATCAGTAATATTATTCTAATAATGTTCTATTATTGAACACTGACTGAAAACATTAAGAAATGTGATACACAAATTGAATATGGATGATGTTAAATTAATTGCGGGATCCTAATCTCCAGGTTGTTATTACGCATGGGTCGCATGTATGTAGCCAGCTTTTGTTTGGACTTCCACTAAGAATGAATGGAATGCACAGAACGCAATTTGATCACGCGCATTTGGATCTTCTATCTCATGTCATCTGACCACGCATGTTTGACCATCTGTCACGTGAAACCTAAGCAAAGCACAGCGTTGGAGCAAAAGCGTTTTGACCTTCGATCGTTGTTGCCCGCATTCCGTAACCTTGGATTATTACTAGTTATCATGGAATAATTATGCCGCTGTAATCTAATGACCCTTTTGTATATTTTTGATGTGTTCAAATACAGGGCACAAAATGACTGTAATTAGTAAAAGTGGTACAGAGTAAAAAAAAATCAAAAGCCTGCATAACTTTCACTGCCACACTGCTGGAAAATAAATGGAATTCTTATGGAGGAATTTTCCAATTATAATTGATAAGCAATCAGTTAGCTCAACCTGATTGTTGCTGATAATTGATAATGAAATCTCAGCTGATTCCCAACACTACTCAAAGGGTGGTATGACCTTACAGAGGTGTTTTTTCAGAAAGAAGTGACTGGTAAACGAACGTAGGCTAACAGATATGAATAGGAGGTTAACAGTCATTTCACCAACATCGATCCTGTTCACCTATGTCTGTTGCTGTTAGGTCAATTCCCTAAATGCTTAGCCTGATCAGTGGCTGAAAGATCTAGTGTATATTCATGCATATCACCATTTTTTGTATCAGGGCTGAGATGAAAAGGTGGACACATGCACAGTGCTTGTTTCACTTCTTAAGCAGAACGACATAAGGCCTTAGTGACTGGACTTAACAAAATGACTCAAAGGCGAAATGACGGTTAACTGAATAGGCAGACATACCCTTCTGGATGTTGTAATCAGAAAGTGTTCTTCCATCTTCCAGCTGCTTACCAGCAAATATAAGACGCTGTTGATCTGGGGGAATTCCTGAAAAGCCAATGGTTTCATCATTATTACATCATTTAAGACAATGAAGCAGAGGTACTAACAGTGTCTTATTTGAGGATCTCAGTCATCAACAAACCCAAGCTGTGTGACATGACATATTGAACTAGACTTTGGGATTTCCACATTTACAATTTTATATTAAAGCCACCTTAACTTACCTTGTTAATAACAATTAATGGCACCACGGCAAAGCAATGCTTTGATTTGTAACACCAATCTGATGTGGCTATATTAAATCCCAGCAACTCAACACCATCAGGAACAGAAATTTCCACGTTTTGAGAAAGTCATCAAATAACTTAACTTATACAAGAAATTAAATCCCTATCAGTATAAGGGAAAACAACGAACAAATGCTTTTTTCTGCACTTTTAAGTTAAAACAAGACAATAGTTTACCTTCCTTATCCTGAATTTTAGTTTTTACATTTTCGATGGAATCACTAGGTTCAACCTCGAGGGTAATGGTTTTACCCGTAAGAGTTTTCACAAAGATCTGCATGATCTGAAAAAGGAAAGGAGAAAGTTCATTTTTCTCATATTGTTATTTCTTAGGTACTGATTTAGAAAGAGACATCAGTAGCGTTTTATTTAATCGCCAAAATCGTCCGCCATTTTACCTCGTGTCCTTGGTGGAAGAGAAGGAACGATGCGGGGCGGCCGCAAAGTATGAGAAGGGTTTTATGCGCCTGCGATATTTTCAGCAAAAATGAATAGTCCACGTTGTTGTGTAAGGTAAAGTGAAAAGTCGCCCATTCAAAATGGCCGCCGAAGATGTTTGCACGACAGAAATGGACTCTTCAACTGCTTGGTTAGTTGAAAGAGCAAGGCAAAGTTTACGAGAAAATAATCCTTACGAGGCAAAAGCTTGGTTAATTACTGCGAAGACCTTGTATCCGAAAGATTTTGGTATTCAGGTGAGGTCTCTTGCAATCCAAGTTTCCTTTATTTAAATTAAAGAAAAGGTTATTGCATGAATGAATATACGTATCCCCCCGTTGAGGACCAATAGAATTCTTCAGGGGTAAGTTATAAAAATTGAGGATTTCTTTAGAGGTAAAGTAAAAAAAAATATGGAATTCTTTGGGTGTGGATCTTTATAAATTCTCATGAAATTCCTCAGACCCATATTCTTCATGAGGTAGACCCATATTTTATGGAAGTCTTCAGTGCTGAATGCAATTTTATTAAATCTCCAGGGGCAAAAAGAAAACGAAAGTCCTCAAGGAGGGGGGGGGGGATATGGGATATGGATACTAAAAGCAACCCAATTTTATCATGATTCAATGTTTCACCATTTTCTTGACCACTTTTTTTGAATATCAATATTATTTTTAGTATGAAGCATACAGTATTGAAAGAAATGCTGAGAGAGTGCAGGAGTCTGCTAAGCTCTTCTACCACATGTAAGTCTGGGCCTCTATCTCATGGGGGTTGGGGGTAGGGGTGGGGGCAGTGGCACCTCCTATGGCACAGAACTAAAGCTGAGGGTTTTTCACGACACACTTTTTCAACCAAAATGATTTAAGCTTCCTGTGTGTCTGCTCCTTCTCTTCTTCCCCAGTGTTGAGATGCTTGCAAATGAGCAAATTTATCTTTAAATCAATATTGGTGATAGACTGCAAAACAATCCATATTTTGTGTATTCAAGTACCCACGAGCAAACAAAAGGTCTGGAACAAAATGAAAATGGAGAGATTGAGACTGGGGAGAGGCGCTAATTTTTCTCTTGCCACTACACACGCCCATAAGGTGCGCGCGTGAGACTACTAATTTGTTTACTGATTTTGAGAAAAAAACCAACTGTTTTGCAGTCTACATTGGTGAAGATGTAATGTGACTCAGGTTTCAACATCTGTATGAAACTCAACTATTGTAGGTATTTGGGGGGACACTCCTCTGCCCAGCAAAATGAAATTGCAGCTGTGATTCAGTGAGCAGTGAAACCCCATTCCTAGAGAATTGCATGATCGAAGTGATAAGAAATGCTAGCAATATAAGTACCAGACTTTTTCTAATCAATTTTCTGATTACTGTAAATTAGGTTTGAGCAGTTTCCTGACAGTGACTTGCTTTGGAAAGAAGTCGCAAGTTTCACAGATGCTCTAGAGGGTGAAGTAATGAATCAACACAGCAAATTTCTGACAGGTGAATGTCCATGAACCTTATATCTTGATTTGTTTCTCTGCATAACATGTATTTTTAATACTTTAATAAAAGCAAAAAAAAGTCCAGATGCTTTTTTCTGGCAGATCTGAAAATTATTCCATATGGCTTAGTTTGCAAAATCTCTCCAGCTAACTCTCAAACTTTGTCACCAGCAATATAACGGACCAGTAATTTGAAAAAGGACTTAATATTTCTTTTCTTTTATTTGAACTTTTTATTTAACAACTTCATTCAAAATGACCATTATTTTTCAGACATGTTCATCCTTCCACAGCAACTTCATGAACACCCAAATGTTTTTCATTCAAAATTACCTCAAGAAGACCATTTTATTTTTCCAGAAACCATGTTCAGATCCATGTCCTTCTACTGCAGCATCCATTTTAAGAAGAAACTTCTTCTCTTTCAAGCCATGCCAGCATTTAGTCAGGGGGCCAGGTTTATGCAAAAAACCATATTTCTCCCATGAAAATCTTGTCCCACTATGTTTTTTCGCTTTTAAGATCTTAAAAGGCTTTCCCAGAAACTTTTCCCACTGAAATGAACTTAAATCCCAAAGGATTTGAGGCAAGAACCCATTCTCCCTGATTTGTCACTTTTAAACCAGAAACCTTTTGCTTTCTGCACTGCCCCATCTGCATCAGGCTGCCTGTGCAGATCCAATAGTCCCTTTTTGGCAAAATTCACAGGACTGAATGGTTTAATCTCAAATCCAGGTTTCACTCCATCTGACACTAAAAATGGCAACCTCTCTTGGCCATGGGAGATCCTGGTATGAGATAAAATGATTGATTATGATTATAATGTGTCCATTCTTAACCTGGGGCGGGTTTGCAAGTTGTTAAGGCAAAGCTCCAATCTTCTCTGGCATGAATGAATCAGTACAAAAAATGGTTTTGAAATGGCTCAGTTGTCAACAAATTTGAAGGTCCATTTGCATTATTCATAAACCTAATTACCTAATTACTTCATAAACCTAATTACTTAAGTTAAATTCTTGAAATAAAGTTTTATTGTTTTTGTTAAGCCTTACTTTATGTTTTTCCAGGGAGATGCAAAGATTGCATTGAAAAATGTCGAATGATGCTACTTCTGATGAGGAGGTTCCCTGACGTGATCCCAAGAAATGGGGTATAGTTGAATGTTACATGATTATGTAACAGTAGTTTTTTGTCTTTTATTGGCTTGTTTCAAATACAGAGACAGTTTTGCCACTAGCCTTTCATCCTGTTGACAGTGTCCCCTCCTCTGGCTCCTAGAGATCATGAACGCCTGTGTGGCTGATGCAAAAAGGAGAGTGGATAAAAATGCTAAAGGGAACGGGTGATCTTGGGAATGATGTTGAATAACCCTAGAAAGAGCAAAGAACAAGTAGTGTATGAAATACAGGGGTGCATGCACGTCCCATTTACCTTGTTTAAACCATGAAGACCTAGGGCCCGGTTCCTCGAAAGATGGCTAAGTTTAACCCAGGATTAAGCCAAATTTGAACTCAAATCTAAGAACATGCAACTCAAATTCAGTTTAAATCTGTTTGCCCTTTTGACTAGGGATACAGCTAAATGATAATACAAAAAACTTATCCTGAGCAATGTGTTTTTGAAACAAGAAAAAACAAAAACAGAAAAAATTTAATTCTGGATTAACACTTAACTGACCTTTCACAAACCTGGGCCCTAGGAGTAACAATCATCAATATTTTCCTAACAATATAAAGACATACTGTATTTCCTCGAATAATAGCCGGGGTTGGGGTTGGTTATTTCTGTTTTTGCACCAAAAGGGGGTGATTAATAATATTGAGGGAAGGCGATTATTCGAGGGAGGCGATTATTTGAAGTATTGCTCAGTGGAAGTCGGGCCCTAAATATTTTGTTTTATTTTCCCATTAAATCAAAAAATTATCACATTGAATGAGCTTTTTTTAAGTGTTCCAAATTTGTTTTTCGTTGATTCATTTTTAAAGCTTGAATCATCACTGATCAGTTTTGCTGGATCAGATTCCCCTTCAACTTGACAGGGAGGGGGTAAAAGAAAGAGAAGATGGCGAGAGGGATGGGAGGGGGGGGTGATTATTCGAGGGAGGCAATTAATCAAGGGACGGCTTTTATTCAAGGAAATATGGTAATCAAAAGTAAAGGTTGTGAGAAATAATAAAATGATCACCAAAGGGAATTATGCTTTGATCTTTTTTCAAATCCTATGTGAAATAGTGGCATATGAAATTTTTGAGCGAATTCTGTGTATTAAGACTGATCAGTTTTCATTTCTTTTTAACCAAGGTGACTTTGATCGAGATGTTAATTAATGCTGAAAAGTCTGAGTATCCTGATACTGCGGTTAACCCATACAGGAAGTTGTTAGGTACAAATCAAATTTAAATTGGTCTGGATATTCTACATTTACAAGCAAATGTGTCCATGTTCAGAGGACTCTGCAAGGGTGGATCTGGGGGATTCCCTGCATGCCCTTTTACCTTCTTTTACCCCAGCTATTACTTCTTCATTTTAGATACAATATTAGTATCTTTCATGACCCTTCCCCAACCCTGCCCCTTGTCAAAATCCTAGGTCTGTCCCTACTTTGAGTAAATATGTTTTCTCTGAAATGTGTAATTGAGAATACTGGGAATATAGCCACCTCCCCTCCCTGGATGGGATACTATTCCATCGCAGGGTTCCTCCAGTAGTACGTCGCCAGTTCTCCTTGTATACCTGAGTGAAGAGAGACAACACATAGAGCAAAGCTTCTTCTCTAAGGAAACTTTGCGATGGCAATTAGCCTTGAACTCAGACCTAAAGAATACAAAGTTTAAGGTGTTGACCATTTGGCCATGGCCATGGCCATGTCTCCTTTCTACTTTCACTTTTTAGTATCAATAAATATGTAGATGTACATTGACAATAGCCATTAATAATTATTATTTAATTAATTAATTAATTACTTTAATTATTATTTAATTGTTTAATAATTAATTATTATTTTTCCCATTTCAGTTTGTGATGTACTGCCTCATTTACTGGCCAGTGAAAACATGACAGTTCATGCTACTCGTGTGAGTAGTAGCAGTAGCCAAGATGAAGAGGTTTGTGATTTCCTACAGGGTGACTTTTGATCAATCTTTGTTGATATGATTATTCTCATAAATAAAGTCGTTACTTTGAAACAACACGAGGAACAAGAACAAGGAGTAGAGTTTGGCAGAGATGCCAACCTCTGGGAGATCTGAAATCTGGTGACTGTCTCTTTTGCAGTAATCCTCTCCCAATATCACCCACCTCACTATACCTCCTATACACACAAATTGACCCAGTTCCCAGACCAAGTTGTGGATGTAGCTCAGGACTTTATACATAGTCTTACATGAAGGGTGGAACATCAGCCAATGCTTCCATGAATGTAAAGATGAAAATAGTCTTTGTCAGCGTTGAAATGTGTGCAAAAATGCTGCCAGAAATGGTGCTATGATAGTCTTAAATATTTGATCTGTCTGGTCATTGTGTCTGACCACAAGTAGGATTTTGTCGCACATTGGGCAAATTTCATTTAGACATTTCTCTTGATAATTTGCGGCTCTGCTTTTTATTTTCTTGTCGGAATAAAAAGGGCAATCCTAAAGAGATAAATTTCATCAGTTTGCCCACCCATCAGGGTGCAAAGAAAGTCAGTTTTACAGCTTGCCATTCGGGAATGCTGTAGCTAGCATGTGCTCCCCCAAAAGTCATTTCAACTTGAGAGTTAAAATTTTTGTTGAGCATTGATTTCAGTTCTTCTGTAATTTGAATTTCCCAAAAAAATTCACTAGCCCTAAGGCAAAATCCACTAGCTCTGGGCTTTTGGACACTACTTTCTTTGTCCACTGTTCATATCATGAATCAGAATACAGGATTTGATTCATCATGTCCAAGTGAGGTGCCCTCCATTTATACTATACTAACAGTTTTAACTTTCCTCATTCAGGACCTTCCTTCTGGCATCTCACTAACCCAGGTGTACAAGTGGCTAGAGTTATCCATTCAGTTCTATGTCTCATGTGCCACTGTACATAATTCAGTAAATGAACACTCTGATACTCAGTATAACAGCCTCATAGACACTAGCATTATTGCAGAAGTACTTGATGGCAAAGGTCCGTGGATAGCCCTTCATGAATTGTTTTACTTGACGGCCAAAAAGTGCGGTTGGATTGAGATCTGTAGCATTCAAGAAAGGCTTGATTCTCACAAGTACAGGTAGTGTAGAAGTGAAATAACTATTGCAAGTTGCTTGATCAAGGATGTATAGGAATAGGCCCTTTGATCAAGGATATATGGAGGAATAGGCCAAGACAAACAAAGAAAATTACCATTTCAGATTATGTATATCTTTTGATCCCAGCCATTCATGTGGCACAAAACCACTGTGCCCTGTCCAGAAGAATGGTCCTAAAAATCTGTGTGCACACTGGGACAATTGAAAAAAGATTGAAAGAAAATTTAAAACCATTTCAAAAAAGGGCCTTCAAAAGGGTGTGATTTACTTTCTACAGTCAAAAAACCTAATCCATTTTTCAATAATATTACTGGAACTGAAACAGGTGTAGATCAGTACCAGATACATGTATCCACAGCAACTTTTAATTACTTATTCACTTGGTTTTTCATTGATGTTGCAGAAGTAGCAATGATCACTGGACAAGTATCTCTGAGTTGCATCAGAAATTAAAGAAAATGACAAAACACAGTTCAGAAGAGGAGGTTGGTGATGACACTGTAGAAAAAACTGGACTCATGTATGCTGCCACCATCTTGTTCCTGCAAACTGTTTGGGAATACTGTCGTGTGGTCAACAGGCTTGATTCAGTTTGTGAGTAAAGACCAATGTAGCGATAGTTCATTCACTTAATAGAGTAAATTTTGTTATAATGTGATAAATGCCATGACTGGCAGATCTGCCAGAAAAGGCTTGTTGCTGGCCTGGGTGTGCTACCACTGCAGACATTGTTGTGTTGTGTTGTTGGCCTAAGCATCACAGGAATGTCACTAAGCTTTCAAGTTGCCAGGTAAATACCACATTAGGCAGGGAATCAAACAGCTAGGGATTTCTTTTGGCTCTATTTTTCTGTGAAAGTAGCCCAGAGCCGCATTTATAGTAGCTGGGGGAAATCCTTGGTCCCCGCCTCTTTATGACAGCCCTGGCTTCAACTCATAGTACCAGCTGGGAGGTGAGGTGTTACTCAATGGAAGTTGACAGTCATGTTAATTGCCAAAAGGTAATTAATGCCAAAGGTGTGTAGTGGTCCTTTCTTCAGTTTCTCTATCTTTCTTTATCCCTTTCTACTGCCAGAGTGAATAATGGAGTTTTCTAAGGTGGCTCTTACTTTTGAGTCTGAGGACAAAATCTTATGGAGTGGCCATTCAAACAAAATTTCTCTACCTGTACTTTCCATATTCTCAATGGAACAGTGGCATTAATTTGTTTTGTTGTTGTTGTTTTTTTGACAGCCTCCTCTGGTTTAGTTCATCCTTTGGTCTTGGTTGAGGACAGTATTGAGGGCAGTAATCCAAATTCCATGAACTCAGCAGGAGCCAGTAGGTAGGAGTGTTAAAATCACCTGCAAGAGCACTCCCTATAATGGCCTATATGGGGAGGCTCCGCCCGAGAGGGGTACCTTTCTCAGGCTTGAGGTATATAAAAGGGTAGGGATTACACTAATTATTGAAGTATATGAAAGGGTAGGAAAATCTGTCGTTGTGGTTTGTGAGAGGACCTAATAGGGCTAGCAGATGCATTTTATGGCTGTGAAGAAGACAAGAAATCTTTCTTGTTTAGTGTGATTTATTTATATTTAAAAGACAATGCATTTGCAGCAGTTAAGGGATCGAGTGTTCTAAACTAGATATGTGAAAGGGGTACCATTTGTCAATAAAAGGTATACGAAAGGGGTACCTTTTCCATCAAAAACGGAATACAAAAGAGTAAGTTGATTATAGGATTATAGATAAGTTACTATCAATAACTTGTGAGAGAAAACCATATAAGATCATGTAAATGTCATGGAGTGTTCTAAATAAACAGGTACATGTGCACGTGTTTATAATAATAAATTGTGCTTTTTGTGCTTTTTATAGTCCGGCACCAAAGAAGAAGAGGCGAAAACTGGCATCTGTAAGTATGATACCGTACCAGTACATAATAAAATATATGATCTAGGTAAAAGTTCAAGTTTGTAAATGGTCTGTACTGCATAATATCATCAAATAAAAGCTAGGATCGAAAAAACGACAAGCAACTTCTGATCAATAATGTTGTCGCTCCAAATTTCCTTCTGTTTTCTTGGCTAAAGAGGGAGAATTACAGGGGTGGATCCAGAAAATTCAGAAAGGAGTGCCCTGGACACTTGCCCACTTGCCAGCTATATAGATACTTTTGATTTTTCTGAGAATTTTATGCAAATAATACAAAATTTCAAATAAAAAGGGGTGGCCATAGCCCCCTCTGCTCACCCCTAAATCCACCCTTGTTAACTGATATTACATCAGGAATCACTTTCACACATCCTTCAAACCAGTTTGAGGACTGTTTGAGGATTAATCACAATCTGGTTGGACATAATTGGAAAGGCAAAAAAAAAAAAAAGTACTACAACTTTCATTATACTAGACCATGAGACCAAAATCACTAAGATAATTAATATATAATATTATAAATATAATGTTATATCTCTTGATGGTATGAATATGGTGCGAGGCTGTATGGTGAATTAAGACCCACTAAACTTGCCCACCACAGAATGTGAATTGACTGACTATGGTTGTACAAACTTTGCTTTGTGTGAAATATGTTGACCAGATTTGCTGTAATAACATATAAGCTTCTTTAGCAGGTTAGTCATGGTTCCCCTGGCACAGATGATGGCAAAAATAAGCAGTCATCACACATAATAATAGACAAAAGTGAGTCCGGCGGCCTGCAATGTAGTCCTGTTTAGTTTGACTTTTAAAAGCAATAACGGACAGGTCAGAGGTGCTATGTTGAGAAAAATATAAGGACAAGATAAAATTTTCTTGAGGTCGCGGAAAGTTGGGAATTTGGCACTAATATGAGAAACTGTGAGTGTTTGTAAAAGTCAATGAAAAATTGAGAGAATTGTATGTTCAGGTTTCCACATTATTAGAGATGAGTCACGTTTAAGGCAAACGGCAAACGTCAGATTCAAGTTGAGAATTCCTCAGAATAGAAAAAAAGCAGATAAAAACTGTCCAGAACAACTCTTATACAAAAAACTGGCGTGAAACTACTTATATTTGAGTGGAAGTAATAAACAGCAAACGACAAATACGGGGAAAATTTGGTTAAGTGGTACAAATTCACTTTTGCCGTTTGGCGTAAACGTGAATCTTAATCCCTGTATCATCGGGATTTTACTCTGATGCAGCTTTCAAAGATATTAATTCAGTTTCTTTTTGCAACCTGAATATTTCATTAGACTAGAAATTTAGGACCCCGCCTCCCATCTATGTTGAAAAAAAATTAGATCCTACTGCCATACTCAAGTGTACTCCTTGGGTTTAGCTAAAAGAAATCCCTAGGGAAGTGGTAAAAACCAAATGTTCTCCCCCCCCCCACCCCATTCAAGATCTCCTCCTTTGAATTTGCTCCGTGCTTTCATATAGCAACAAACCTAACAGTGAATAAAAGCTTAACATTTTGAGTCAGCGCTTAACCCTAATCATGATCGAAATCATGGGTCGAAGGGGGGCAAAACTGACTGTTTCCCCGTACAAGACATAAGTCAGCATTTTTTTATGGGGGGACAGGGGGTACATAGAGACATCATCAGTATTTCTGTGGAGTGGTGGCCATGGGTCCAAATTGTGTACAGCAGACGACGCTGTTCTAATATGTATTTCTAAATCCTTGCGTCAGATTGTGGTTCCGTGAGTCAAAGCCTTTCAGATGACTTTCATGTATCCGTGGAGGCGTGGCATCTTCTGAACACCCATGTTGATTATAAAAACGGTTAGTTTTGAATTCTTTTTTCACTTTGTATTTGCGCATTTTTTTCAGTCTTTTTCACAGTGGAATGTTATGGGCTGAAATCCCACATGGGACTTAGCAGAATGCAGAATAGATGTTATTTTTTGCGTTTCAGGCAAGCGTAGGCAAGCACAAAAACAGCGCGCTGCGCGAGTCACACGCAACGGGAGGCACGCGTGACTCGCGCGGCACCCTCTTCTTGCGCTTGCCTTCGTGTCTCGATGACTGTGAATTCGCGCCATTTCAAACTTTATCGTTCTTATTCCATCCCACAGAATTTATAAGATGTTAGCGGATTTTTCTGTAGTCAATTTCTGAAGGACTCAATCTTAATTCTGTTGGTTCTACAGGAAAGGAAACAGAAAATCTCTGTCTTGTGTTGACGTGCTACATAAAACTTGATTAGTAGTCTCCCGTTGTGCAGCAAGGGCAAAGAAATGTACGAAGAAAGTGTGATGCGTGTACAGAGCTTTTTAATGCTAAACCTCGGTTTTTACCTTTTTTGTTGCCATCGCCGTCAAAGTAGAAGAAAACCCTAACTCGTAGACTAATTGTTAAGTAGAATTGTTTTGGTTTTGCTCAGTTGTTGTTGTCGTTGTTTATATGCGCACCAACGTAAGAATATCTTTTGGTCAGATTTTGTTCGTCTATTGGATGAGTGGGAGGTTGGGCAGTGGAACTGGATGAGAACGTTTCAAGTTGACCGACTTATTTATAAGGTAAAAAAGCAGTTCTTGTCTTAGAAGGGTAGTTATCGTTTGATAAAATCACTAGGTCGAAGCATTTTAGTTAATTTCATTCATTTTTGTTGATTACGAGCCATAAAGTTCACGTTAGCAAAGGAAATTCTTTTAAGACAAATGAAGTTTCTTTCGCAAGGGGTCATGGGAATGTTCAATGTGCTGTGAGGAGGATCATGGGAAAGCTTTAAAAACGCAAAGGCTCACTGTATCCTTCACCCTTCCTATAATCCCATAATCCCTTCGTAAAAACAAAGAAATGACTGAGTACAAGGCAGATGTGTTTGAAAATTGACGGCTAACGGGCCTTATGTTTTTGCTAGGGAAAATACAAAAAGGCGGTGGAGTTTCTACAAGAACAGAGGCTTTCTTCGGAGCAAGATACTTCATCCAACCAAGAGGTAAGTCTTTGTAGAAATTAAAATTTCTCAAGCTGTTTTATTTATTTTGGTGTTCCTTTTTGCGTGACATCTTATTAGAGGCCTATTAATCCAACTTCGACCTATTTCCTAGCCTTGCGCGCAGACGTTTTTGTCTTGCCACGCGTCGTTCCTCCCCAACGAAGCCCTCCCCTCTTGGGGAGGAGCGTTGCGTGACGAGACAAAACGGGTGGATGGGAGACTACCTATTTTCCAGGGCTGAGTTTCTCAAAGCATGGTTAGCTTTAACCACTGGTTAAGCAGTATCAAAACCAATACGTTGTCAAGGTATTAAACGCTGGTTAACGGTAACCATGCTTCGAGCAACTGGGCCCAGCACTTTAATTTCCCTCGGATATTTGGCCACTGCCAATTTCTGAGACCATGGTCAAACTCCTTGTATCTTTTATCTTTCAGTTATTGATAAGAGGCGCCATTCAATTATCCTGTTGTTACTTTCAACTTGACGATCATAAGGTAATAAAAAATCACGTCGGCAAACACAAGTTGTTGTCGACTTCTCTCGATTGTGTTTTTGAGTGGCTGATTACGGAAAGGTACTAAACCCTAGAAAAAGTGCAATTAATTGATGGCAAGTGGCGACTTAAATGCATAAAATAGTTCGCAACATTACCAGAAACAGAGTAATAAAGAAGAAGCAACAGGTAAAAACAACAAGTGATTGTAGGAAGCCCAGTTCTGGCCCCTCTCTCTCTGTCACGCAACGCCCTCTCCCGGCGTTGCGTGACAGAGAGAGGGGGGCGAGAACTGGACTAACTTGCTAGGCCGCCGCTTAGTAGAGGTTTGACGGTGCTTTCAAGTTTGTGTGTTGTTTTCTTGATTTTTCTTGTTATCTTTTCCACAGAGAGCATGTGAAGAAGCTCTCTATGGTCTTCAGTTTTTTTCGTCAAGAAGCTCGACCACAGAAAACATGGCACTGAAACGATCGACGTCAGTCCATCAAGGAAAACTTGACGTAACTGGAAACGACTCGGCAACCGCAGCATCTTCTACTTCTGGTAATTTAGGATTTGTTCCACAAACGAAGCATAGCATTAAGATAAAGGGTTTTTTTAGCATAAAAAAATGGCGTGGAATTGATGAACTTTAAATATTAAAACTGTTACAATAGAAATTACAAGCCCTCGTTCCGATGAATTAATTAGCAATCATTGGATTCGGCTTTCTTTTGATATGAAGAATTATGCAGATCGAGGTAACACCCTGTGAGATCTTCATAATTTTTCACATCATGCGACATCCGAATCCAGTAATTTTTTTTTCATACATTCTATGTACTTATTGATTGAATAGGAGGGTCGAACGGGAAAATATTTGGCTCGAGGTTAGGGCGTGCGGACCGAGGGCAGCGGTCAGGACGCACGGACACCATTTTCTCCAACCTCGTTCGGGGGTTTTCTATCTTTTCTTTCTCGAGGCAAGAGGGAGAACCCTAGGAACGAGGTTTGCACTGGTTAAACAGCTAAGCCACGCCTTTTGTCCTTTTTCTATTATTGACGTCGATTGATATTGATATCGACGAATATTGTCTAAATTTAGGAATAGCTGGTTATGAAGAATTTGCCAGAGGATTTAAACCAATCAGCAACGGAGGAGCGTGCGTCACATGATTTCTAATCTTGTGCCTTTACTTCCAGGTCGGACTTTACGGCTGATTCAGTGCAGTGAAGCGGAAGTTCTGTCCTTTTGTGTGCGTTTACTTCTGTCTTCCCTCAAGGTGATCAAGTCACTTTAAACGAACGATTGTGACAATGGGGAACGAAAACAAAGACGGTTTTGAGCGACGCAAGTCACCGGAAGCTATTCTGCTACACAGCCATGGGGAGGAGCGTTGCGTGACGACACTAAAAACGGCTGTGTAGCAGACTAACCGGAAGTGGACTTTTTTCAATCTTGGGCAGTGGTTTTGCCCACATTTTCTGCCAAATTGTCTTTGTAAGAGTAAAGAAACTTATTTTAAAAGGCAAAAGCCCTTATTTCCGGTTAACGTACGTCGCTCAATTGCTAAAGCTCCCTGATAAGAATCAGAAGGTGACTAAGCCAAGGTCTTTGTGTTGCTGATGATGTAGTCATGAAATCACTTAATGACATCGAACCTAAGACTAAAAGGCATTCCCAAACATTAGTTACAAATTCAAGTGCAAATAACAACAACAATAGAGAAACAACGATTATTCGTTTTTCTGTTACCAAGTTATTCTTGTAGATCTTTTTAATTGAGAAGTTAGTGACATCAAACACTTTAAAAAGTGTCTCATCACAAATTAAACACCTTGTAGTTCGTGAAAAATTTTCGGCTACGCGTCTCATTTTCATCTCTCCTCTCGGTGTTTGATATGTTATAAAACACCCCGTCTCGTGTTTTATCGTAAGATCGCTAAAAAAAAAAAAACCCTGTGATCGCAGCGATGATTTGAAAACACTTTTTCAACGATCATTCCGTATCATTTAGAGCCATCTTTGCTATTATTTGGAAACCGTTTTCCTCTGAATATATCGCTTCCAGGAGTAATTCTTATGCCACATTTTCAAGCTAGCAACCAACTAAGGGAAAAGCCCTGGGGACGAGGTTGTCGAGGCGGTTATATATGAACCAGTTATCGCAAAGATCGGTAAATTTTCACTGTAGCGGCCGTAGTGAAACCATTCTTAACCTCTAAACAAAACCCAACCTTCAACACAATAGCTAACAACAGTATTGCGTACAGCATAAAAAACGACACCAACTTTTCTTTTCGTCTTCCTTCTTCAGCAAAGGCTGGCGACAGAAGGACGTAATGACACCCTCATAGGTCACGTGATCGTTCTTCTGCAGTATGGTTGGCCAAGAGAGGAAGCAACTTTTTATGAACTCCTCGACAAGATCCGTGATCACGGCGGGCTGAAATACAGAGTGTTTTTCAACTATGTAAGCAGTATCCTTTTGCAGTACTTTCTTTTTGGTTGTTTTGTTTCCTTTAAACCCTGCAAGGGACTAAAATATGAATAGGCCGTTCCGAGTTCCCCGGGTCTCTGTATCAAAACAAGGGTAAGTGCTCAGCCTTTGATATGGAAATGATTTTTCATTGTCGTGCAAATAAAACTCATTTACACAAGAAAGGTGCACTTGACCTTATTTTGAAAGTGAGGGTTTTTGGAACTCGGAAGTAGCCTATTAAAAAATGACGTGTGGTATTCTTTTACACGAATCGCAAAAATCCTTGCCGTGAAGTACATTACTGTTGTACCTCTACTTAATACAAAAAACTGCTCTTTTACGAATAGCTCCCTTGGTCCCCTAACATGCAAAACTTCAGACAATCTCATTTTCTATAATACGAACACCTGTGTAATGCGGATACTTGGTTCTGTCCCTTTTGGTGTTCCTTTTAAGATGGTTTGACTGAGTAGGTTCTGACAGAAAGTGACTCCAAAGACAACGTGGATTTCCATTGTAAATCAGAGCTTTTAACCACACAAGTCCAATATGTTTTAAATGCAAAACCATGACTCAGAGTATAACGAAACCAGCGTAATTACTAATTACAGTAATTTGGATTTTGTTTCCTCTGGATTTTCATTGCATATTCACTCAAATTACTCCTTGCTTATGGTGGAGGAAGAGGTTGGAAATTAGGCTCAAAACTGTTACTTACGTCAACCAACTCTTGTCTTTCGTTTCAAGTTAATATACTGTTAACTTAGCTGTAAGAGAGAAGAGTGATAATGGTAAAGATGATATTCATAATGATGATAACGTTGATGGTGAATGATATCAGGGACTTTAAGATCCAACGACGCGGACGGCAACGAGAACGTGAAAAAAAAACAAAAGGTTTTATAAGCAAACAACAACTTTGCACGTGCATCACGTTTTTTTGTACATTTCTTTCCTGTTTTTGCACGACTTCGACGTGAAAATGCCTTATTTCCCGTTTTAAGGAGGACGTAAATAAGCAACGACGAAATTTTATTTCTCTTTCCGAGCTAGAATATGGTCACTTGAAATTCAGCTTCAGAAGGGTTCGCCTAGTACATTTGACAAAGTAAGTGGTAGGAATAATCGCTGTAAAGACTAAAAGAACGCAAATTCACTTTTTAAGCGACGTTCTCGTTGCCGTCGCGTTGTCGGATCTTAAACTCCCTCTTAAGCAACAATGACGGTGACGGCTTCGAAAAGTAAAGTCGCGCTGCTTCCATCTTCATCGCACTTATTCCATCACGTTCAATTCGTCAAATGCTGGCAATGTTTTCTGGAGTTAAATTCTGAAAGCGGGTAACGAAGTTCAGGAAAAGAAAAACAAAGTCGTTGTTTTGTGTTCACGTCCTCCACAAGACGTGAAATTAGGCATTTTCACGTCGTAGTCGTGCAGTGACGGCAAGGGAATGTACAAAAAAGCGTGGTGCACGTGCAGAGTTGTTGTTTGGCCAATCTAAACCGAGTCTTGTTTTGCCTCTCTCGCTGACGTCCCCGTTGTCGTTGCTTGAGCTCAATAATAATGATGATGGTGATAATGCTGCTGCTGCTGCTGCTGATGATGATGATGATGACGGTAGTGGTGGTGGTGGTGGTGGTGTAAAGGTATTGAGTTGTTCATTTTAACTGTTGCCAGATATCGATATTTTAGAAGAGTTCGCTCATCTTTACACTGACGACAGCTATAATCTTGATCTTGTTCCTGTTGCTACGTCTGGTTCAAGGTGAGCACGCTTCTACTGTGCCAACATCAAACTGATCCTTTTCTCTTGGAAACTGTTGAGATTTTTCTGCTGATCTTCGTTTTTCTTCACATACGATCAACTGTCTCATATAAAACTTGGGCTAATGTGCCTTCATAAAGGGTTTAGGAGGGCTTATCATCGGAGGGGCTTGTATCCAAGGAGGCTTATAGACCTCTTTAGCTTGTATGTTTTGTTTTCCCAATAGAGGTCCCGGGGAAACTTGACCCTTTGTCTCGTCATAATTATGCGTACTTATGCACGTGAATATGACGAAATTTGAAAGAAACAGTTCCCTAGAGTATTATCACATGACCTGTATTAGGAAAACAAAACGTACAAGCTAAAGAGGTCTTTGGCCGGACAAGAAAATGCGTTTGCAAACCAGCTATGGCAGTGCTGATCAAAATACGTTTTGCATTTGCTGGAGTCTATTTCTGCTTCAAAATGTCATAATAAATCGAATTTATTCCAATACATTTGGAGAGTGATTATATCCGGGTCTTATAATCGGACGGTTTTTGTTGTTGTTGTTGTTGTTTACAGGTACATGGGCCTATAACTGGGGGATTCATGAGTAGGGGGCGTATTAGCGGCAGTTTACGGCATATGCGACAATAGCGGAGAGCTTTAGATTTGAGGAGCGCGTGTTCTAAACAAAGACACCCCGGAAAGCTTCACTTTACTTTTTTTCACCAAAAAAGTTAGTACGGTTATTTATACTGAAGAAGGTTAAGCCCTCTCCAGATAGCAAAATGATAAAACTTCTTACATTTGATAACTTGTTCCCGCCACACGCTAAAACTCGTAGTAGATCAGAATGACGACGGCTATCACGTTTTCCCGCCAAAATGACGCTTGTTCACGCGTGAGCAATACTCAGTCTTGAGAAAATCTCGTACTGGTAGTCGTCCTCGTCTCAGAATCAGCTAGAATCTAAAGCTCTCTTATAGGCCACTTGCACTAAGAGGTCACGTGACCAATGCTTCCTTTAAACAACGGGTTGGAATCTTGCTGATGCCAAAAATTGACAAAGCACATAAAAATTATCTTACACCCGAAATTTGAGAGGAAACGCGTCTAGGGGTGATATTTTATGGCACTTTGATTTTTCAACAAAGTAGTATGATTTGTATTGGCCGCCCTGCTGGAGGGCATACTCTTGCCCTCCAGCATGGCGGCCAAAACTACTTTTTGCTTATACATTTTGTTAAACGTTTGATAGTTACGCTCAGATGTGCTGTAAACGTTACCACGTCATCTTTTCAACATTTTCCTTGAAGTTTAAGTGCAAAATTTGCGTTCAGAAAGAGGTGATTCATAATTTTAAAAATCACATTTTGGTCACGTGACCAGCTACGAACTTACTCATTTTAAGAAAATGGTGCGGGTTTGAAAAACCAAATAACTATTGTTTTGTTTAAGATATGACCTGACTTATGATGATGTGTTTGTTTCATATCTATCTTTTTACAGTAGAGCCGTAACCCGAGGGGTAAACAAGGGGGCCAAGGAAGACTTCCGTGCCGCCCTGGAGCGACAAATCGCACGAAGTGACGAGAATTTCGAGCCATTGCTTAGAGGTTTTTTCCAGGAAGAGGCAGATTCCCTAGTAAACTAATGGGCACAATGTCGGCCAGTCAACAACACCGATGAAGTTCTCCTTAACGGACTACTTGCCTAATTTCAGTCCATTTACTGATCGCACAGACCTTGAAAAGATATTTAAAAGAGAAAAACGTGTATATAATCTGTATATTAGATTAAAGATTTAACTTTTGACTGTGTCATTGCTATTAAACCGCAGCTTTTCCGTAAACGTTTCCCTAACTGTTTAGACCTTAAGAGTGATTAGCATCAAATTTCTCTTTGTTATATCAATGGTTTATAAACAAAGAGGTGATGAGAATTAATTACATGATCACACATGATGAAATTTAATTTATAATTTTACAAATCCTCCCCGCTACTTTTGTAGGAACTGAATAGAGGAAAAAAATGAGAAATGGGATTTTCATATTGATAATGGGGTTTAGAAGGCAAACGAGTTAACAGATCTTTAAGATCTCCAGTATAAGCAGATTCCTCCCCCTTTTTACTGTTTTTAGGCTTAAAAACAATGAAAAATTCCAGCAGGCAAATGGACAGCTATACGCGTATGTTACAAATGAATCATGTACTCTTATTTTGCTCGTTATTGAGGAATGTTTGTTCGTTTAGTCTCTCTTTAGACCTTTATAACTTGTACGTTTTTCAGGTCACGTGATGTTCTCAAGGGATTTTTATTAGCTATGCACGCATATGTTCGTGGATAGCACTACATTTGGAGAAAAACAAACAGTTGTTAGAGGTAACATCACATGGTCTGCGATGAAAGGACCCCGGACAAGACTAAACATAAAAGCGAAAAAGGTCTCTCGAGTTTTAACCCCCGTAAGGGATCTTTCGTGCAGTGTACATGAAGTACGACAATCGTTTGAAAAATCACGACAGGTCAGACAATGTCCCCAGGCCCTCGCAGATTAACACAAAAATCCAGCCCGAAATCACAACTTGATCAGCTAACACTTTTCGAATTTCTGGTATGGTAACTAAAACTTTAACGACAATTTAAACGAGTCAGTTTACACGTAGAGGTCTATTTATATGGCTGTATTCGACGGAAAAAAAATCGCCAGAAGTATAGCTGCTTCATACATCGTCGTGAATTATACCCACGCGATTTCCAAATCGATTTTCCCCCGATTTTCGCCAAAATCGAGCAAAGTGCTCGGAGATCCATTGAAATCGATCATTGTTTAATAGGCGTGTCATAAGCAGTATGTACGTGACGTATAAGATTTTGAGCATTTTACAATACAAACTTCATGGTGGGAATCGGAATTGGAAGCAATCACTGAGCAATCTCTGTTCAACATGAAGTCTCTTCGCAAGTTGGTTCGCGAGCCAGGAGAGTCATTAACAACCGTTAACAATATCATAGGGAGGACACGGCAGACAGCGCTTAACTTAAGAGATCATAGTTTAATTTGGCCCGCTTTCGCGGAAACGCGGGAGCAAGACTCCTTAGTAACCAGCTGTCGGGGGTAATCGGACGAGATCGCGGAAAAAATGTGCCCAGGGAAAGGTTTTTATCTAAAAAAAAAACTGAAGAAAAAAAACAGCTTCTAGGTGTGCTTTTTTAGCAAAAATGATCGTCAAAGTAAAGATAAAGAAAGCGCTAATTTGTGCTTACAAGTCAATTTTTTAGTTTACCCCAGTTCTTCTCTTCGGTCCAAACCCTGAACACAGCCAAGAAGGATCGAAAGATCTTCGAGCATGGAAATCAGCAACGGCGTTCTCATCCTAGTAAAAGACCCCTGTCATTTCTTGAAAATTGTCAGTGATTGAACAAATAAATTTCGATTCTAAAGCTTATCCAAATTTTGAACGCCTATACGAATGCCTTTCAAATAAGCTCTCACGTTCGGCGTATCCTGCGTCCAGCCCCATATTCAAGGATGATCAACAAATGTCGTGGGACTACCCAAAGACTTGCCACCCTGTGTGTGGCCCATACATATAACTTTTTGTTCTTCTTTCAAGAGATTGTGTAACCTGAAAAGTATTATCTGAAATCTTTCCATCATGAAGTTTGCTTTTCGCTAGTGAAATGAGTGAACTGACTTCTTGTACATGCAGATTGAATCTCTTGGAAGTGCTTAGAGCCAGCTAGTCGATTGTAGATTGGAATCAAGGATAACGATCACAGAAAGAAAAGAAGGAATAGAAAGAAATCATTACCGGGTACTTTTAAAATCGGACTCGTTCATGTGTGGCGTGAATTTTAGCCTCGGCCGCGGTGCGCGTGATTTACGGTCGGGTCCAGGTGTTTTTAGAAATGATAATTTTTTTAGCAAGTAACGATTCCAAGAAAATGAAACAGGGGGCAGACAGGAAGAAGATTATGCCTCTACAGATATACCGGTAAAATCGAAAACACTTCTTCGTCCCTTGAAAGCGGAGCAACAAGATCTGATAGGGAAAACCCCGCGCCTAATTGTCTCAAAGTCCTGTAATGAACAAATAATCGGAGAGTGTGGCATCAAATGAATTGAAAGGGTGATTTGGATTAGAAGTACTGAAAATAAAGTGGGGCATATGCCGCCAAAAAAACTAACAGAATAAATTAATCGCATTTTGATCGTCTTTAGCGCCAGCTGTGCTTGGGAGTCCTTGGGAACGATCGCTTTGATCATGGCGCGCTCGGCGACGCGTATGTTTAGGACCGAGTTAGCGGGAGACCACTTATTTTCGCGTCATCTCAACAAAATATCATTAAGTCTCCTATAATAGCTAATAAACTCAAACCCTAGCACATTTATACATTATATTCAAAAAGCTCGAAATGTACGCTCTGGCGAATGCTATGCGCCGGAAACAAATCAGCGCATTGGGGAATACCCACCAGGCCTGGTCGCTCAATCGTTGTGCAGAAAATTTCGCGCTCTCTGAAATGTTTAGCGTCTACAAGATGTCTTAGGCTGTACGAAATATAGACTAAACTTGACTAGCAAGCGCATTAAAAGCGGTAGCAACGATCAAATAAAGCAGAAGTTTGCAAAACACCTTGTTTATTCCATTTTGTCCCATGATCTTGTGCGGTCGTCAAAGCACGTGTGGCTTCCTATCAGTCATGCGCATTTGGAGGCAATATGGCGCGAATGAAGTTCCCAGGATCTAACAAGAGCCGTTCACCGGAGAAAGAAAAGTCTTTGGATATGTCTGGACGTACGAGAAAGGACACGTTGATTAAAAAACAGAAGAGATCGGTTATCAAGCCAGTTTTAATTAGTCTTCGAAGATACCGCGAAATTTTTGGAGATTCCGATGAAGAGGTGATTCGATGTCTCTGTTTGCCATGCACATTTCAGTGTTTTGTTTTTCAAACCCTTTCAGTTCTGTCAATGGTCAGTGATTTTAGGCTCAAGTGTTGATTTCTTTTTTATCTAGGAAGAAGAATTTTACGGCTTTCGAGCAGAGGATTTAGGTCTCAAAGCATATCGCTCTTTTTCTGTCAGCCGATATTTGGATGGCAGCGAGAGAGTCAGTTATAGGAGATATAATCATGGCGTTCGAGACACCCATTCGCGTCATTCAGCAGACCATTCATCAAAATTGCCCCCAGAATCTTCCCATCATAACAACAATATTAAGGAGACGGAGAAAAAGCAGACGACCACATCGCCTAGCCAAAACATATACGCAAAACAGTACAAGAAGAGAGAGTCGTACGAGAGACGCTTCGCGCGTCCTGTGGTTCGTGAGGTTGTATTCGACAATACTTGCTTGTCACCGAATGTGAAATCAACAACTCAGGTGAAGGCAAATTTTGTACCTCGAGTCCCAAAACCTCCTCAAGTAGTTCTTTCCAAAAGCATGAAAATATACGAAAGGAATTTATTTCCCTTCGCGAGTGTAAAAAAGAAAGCAGCCGTTCCACTGGCGAAACAGTTGTTGGCAAAGGCCAAGGAGGGACAGAGGATTCGCAAGCAAAATTCATCGGTAAACAAACATAGCGACCAAGTGCGATCGCGGTTTGGGCGAGTTGTAAAGAGTAAAAAATTGGATTACGACGACGTAACGTCACCCAAATTCAAAGCAAAGAGAGAAGAAGCGAGATCTGAAGCAGCAAACAAGATCAATCGAGGACAAAAGAGGCCCCTTGAGGATGGCGAATGTCCTCCTGAGAAATCGCTACGACTGGCAGAGGTGAAGTTGGAGAGAATGGAGCTACCGGCCGATCAAAGCGTCTACGTTCCTAATCCAGGTATTTATATCGTTTATCATGAATTAGCTAGTTCTGTCAACAGTTGTGAGCAGGTTGTATTAATTTAGAAGCCACTTGTAATGAAGACTGGAAGTTTACTTTGACGCGAAACCCCTAACTTTCTTTGATTCAGTTCAATGTCAGTAAACTGTTAAGCGAATATGCAGTGATGAAAGAAAGAGAAGCTTCAGACCGGGGTTATTTTTTTGACATGCAATTAATTTCTCATCATCATGTGCGTACAGAAAAGGGCTTGTAAAGTATGTGGAATAACTATTTTTTTAAACAAGTCCTAAAGTGTCATTTCAGCAAGGTTGTTGAAGGTAATGTTGAGTCAGGGAAATTTAATATTTTGGGCTGCATGTTGGGAAAGAAAATCATTAATGAATAAACCTCCATCGATTATTTGAGCATTTTGTGTTTGTATGGGTTGCTTTATCTGGTTAGCATTGCAAGTAAGAAAATAATGATATTCGTATATAAATCAAACATCATTAAATATTACAAGATGAGTGATTTTAAAAATTATGCACTTTCTACTTTGAGGTTGCCACAAATACTTGATTTTCTGATTTTCTCTTTGTATTTCTCTGTGCAGCTCTTGTTCATAATATTTTAATGAAGTTTTTATTTATACTAATTTGATTTTAATGTTTTTTTATTGTTTTGTATTTTTGAAATATTACCTATAGCCAACTAATAAATGTTTAATGGCAACGTAATTTGTTGCAAAATATTAACATTTTAAGGTCCTTTCATCACAGTACAGTTCTGTTAAAAAAAAATTGGTGAATTGAGTTCACCACATTGTTTTCCTTAAAACTGCATTGTTTACATTACTAACAATACAACTCGCTCTCCACTTACAATGCTGCTTCATAGTTTTTAAATATTCCTCTTCAAAGTTATTTTTGAAAAATAATACATAAGTAATATTGATACATGCAGGGTTGTCATTAAGAGCCGAGGGCCGGGGATTTTCCCCGGCTACTAAGAGAGTGGCCCCCGGCTACTTTTATTGGAAAATAGAAGAAAAATGGAACCAAAAGAAATCTCTAGCCGTTTGATTCCCCGCCCACTTGTTGTGTTTACCCGGCTACTTGAAATCTTAGTGACAACTCTGTACATGTACATGAGTATAGGACTACAAACCTTTGCTGCCATCTTACGAAGAGCCTTTTGTGGTGGCTGTGTTGTAGGTAAAATCTTTGCTCAGGTTAAACTAGTATGACCTTTGTTATGTAGCCCTAATTATTCATAAGAAACAAAAATGGAGAAAATTCTGGTTTGATCTGAGGGTGAATTATGCCTGCAACAAAATACTCAGTCAGTAAACTATTATTATTATCATCACCATCATCATCTTTATCATCATCATTATTATTACTAGTAATAGTTAACACTACAGATGCCCCCGCTCTGAATGTTAGTGGTCATTAGTATTCTTGGTAAACTATTAGCATTATTATTAATATTATTATTATTGTTATCATCATCATTATCATCATCATTAGTATTACTGGCAACTAGAGGAGCCCACAGTTTTAATCTGCAGGTAGCTATTTCGCATGTGGTAAGTACATGGTGGCAGCAATTGTTTAGACTTCCACGAAAAATGATCGGAATGCATGCATGTGCAATGCAATCTGATTATGCATTTAGACCTTGTATCAATAATGTAATGTGATCATGCTAGTTTGACCTTATAACACATGAAACTTATGTAAAGCACCAGCTTTTGACCTCGGATCAGAAGCCTAAAACTTGCCCGCACCAGTATTAACCAAGAGTGTGGTGTCGACAACAATCGAAGGTCCAAAGTCTTTTGCTCTAACATGATGCGCTGCTTAAGTTTCACGTGACAGATGATCAAAACATGGATGATAAGGTTACAAGGGTTAGAAAGACGAAATGCGTGTGATCAAACTGCGTTTTGTTGATTCCATTCATTCTTAGTGGAAGTCCAAATGAATGCTGGCTATGTACATGTGATGCATGCATAATAACTACCTGGAAATTAGGATTGTAGGCTCCTCTTGTCGCAGTGTGCAAAGAAAGTAGTGTCCGATAGCCCGGGGCTAGTGGATTTTGCTATCGGGCTAGTGAATTTTGTTCTTAACTTGCCCAACAGGCAAGTGAAGTTTTTTGAGGAATTCAAATTACAGAAGAACTATGAAATCAATTCTGCTCATCAAAATGTTTTTAGGGCTAGTTGAAATGACATTTGAGTTAGTATATGCTAGTTTCAGCTTGCCCTAATGGCAAGCTTTAAAAATGACATTCTTTGCACGCTGTGTCGCCAGGAATTATTATTGTAAAGTTAGCCATTGTTATTAAAGGTCCATAAAGAGAGCACTTAGCTTTAGTGTATCATCTTTGTTCCGATGCAGAGTGGAGACATAAGCTCTTTCCTCCTTTCCTTTGTTTTAGTTTATTGCACGTGCTTCGATTCTTTGGTCTCTGTCATCAACAATAAACATATTTGCCCAAACGTCCATGTTTTGTCATGTGTACATGGGTTGATCACTAGTTATTATATATAATGAGTTTCTGATAATAATAATAATCATCATCATCATCATTGTTAATGTTGTTATTATTACACTCCATAAAATGTTAAATATCTGTGTCTGAGTGCCACATTTTGCATTCCGATAGAATCTCCCACGGGATTTGACATCAGGCCTCTTGGTGCGAGTGATGGTAGAAAGGTATGAAGATATATGTGCTGTTAAATTTACAGTATACTTCTTTCTATATATTGTCCCTTTTTAGCCTACGTATACATTGCGGGTCAAATTTGATTTCAAGTTAAATTTTTTTAACCTGGGTTGACTCTCAGTTTCCTTTGTCTTCTAGGGGTAGAAAGGAAAGGAAATTGAGAATCAACCTAGGTTAAATCAAAATTAACCTGAAATTAAATTTTACCTGTATTATATAAAGCTACCTTGCATTGTTCCCCAATTCTGGGAAAATTTTTATGAGAGAGATTTCTGAGTTTTGGCCTCAGAACTTGTGTACTCATAATGTAAAAATACTTCTTATAGTGACGCAAAAATATTCCCCAGAAAATGAGTGTTTCTTAGATTCAGGTAGATTCAGTCCCTTGTACATTGAACAATAGCTGAAAGAGTATAATATATTTTATTTCTTTGTCAACCAATCAGAGCTGCTAACCGGATTCTGTACAGATATGGAATTTTTTGGGCCAACTGAGAATCAAAGTAGTCTGAAATGGTTAACTTGAATTTCAGTTTAAACCACAGCAGCTATGTGCAGTGTTCTTTCTTGTTATTTATGTAGCATAGCCTTCACCACAGAAAAAACCAAACTGTGGTTAAGTCCGTCTGCGAAACAACACCAAAATCTTTGTTCTGGGTCCCAATGTGTGTACCAGGATTTGAGTAATCGTTGGGGACCCAGAATATGGATATCAGTGCTGCTTCACAGACATTACTTACTGAGGTTAAATTTCATCTGCAACGCGGGCCGTTCTTTATACAGCTGTGATTATTTTGTTTTTTATTGTCAGAATGCAAAGTTTGACTTCAAGGACAAAACTGCCAGCAATTCCTCAGCTGATGAGAATCAGACTGTTACCAAGAAAACTCGCATTAAGAACGCAAAGAGGATTAAAAATGCACTCACTGAAAGAAACCATTATCAACAGGCAAAATTTCCTGGTCGTAAAAAACAGGGAGGAGCGAATAGTAGAACTTCAAATTCAGGGGATGAGCTACCTAGCTCAAGATTTAGAAAAGAAGGGAAACAAATTAACAGTAAAGGAGACTCAACATCTATAAAGAGATCAGAGAGAATTAAAATAAGGAAAAGAACACTGGATGTTTCTGGTATCAAACAAGAACATGAAAAAGAAGATCCTGAGGACCAAGTTAGCGATTCATCATCCATTTCGGAGGTTTCATCTTTAGGTAGTAATGTATCTAAAAAAAGTACACCCAATTCTACAAACAAATATGTGTTTAAATCAAAACGTCTACAAGAGATGCAAGAAAAGGTGGAGAATGAGTTTATTGAAGATAATTCAGTAGTGAACAGGGATAACTTGGGAGAAATTGAACAACAGGGTGGGAATGAAAATGCTTGTGTAGATTCTGACGGTGGAATGAGTAGCCGTGCATCATCTCGACGGTCGAGTCAGGAAGAGAAGAGAGTTCATAAGGACTCTGATAGTGAGTGCCAGCCTCGTAAAGGGCCGGTGGTAGTGAAGAAAAGAAAAACAAGTGGGAAGAAGGCAGCTGCCTCGAGACTTCAGGTAATCAAAAGTGACAATGAAATTCCCAGCTCTAGTGAAGATGAAGAAAGTAGCAAACCTCTTTCAGAAATCAAAAAAGAAATGGAGAAATCACCTGAAGAACAAACAGAAAGGGTGGTGAAAAGAGTCATCAAAGTTGTGAAGAAAGTACGAACAAAGAGTGGTGAAACCAAGACAAAGGTTGTGAAAATTATTAAGAAAATGGGCGTGAGAAAGAAGCCAACGGAAAAATGTGCTGTAGTCAGTGGGCGCAGGAGAGTACGTTGCGGAGTCTGCGAGGGTTGTAAAATAGAGGAGGATTGTGGTGTTTGCCGTTGGTGCAAGTAAGTACTTTTCATGATCATAAATGAAAGAAAAGAAACTGAAAGTCAAACCAGGCTGAAACCATTTTTACCTGAATTTCATTTTGACCTACAACATAAAAATGTCCTTAGTATGGGTCAGCTAGGCAGAGAAAATATTCTGAAACCATGACAAAATGTTTTGAAAACTGAATGATTTTGAAGGCATCAATAAGATTTGAAATTGACTGGTAGATATATCAAGTGGTGGGGAAATAAACAGCTAGGGATTCCGTTGATTCTATTTTCTTCTATTTTTATGAAAGTCGTCAGGAGACACAGGGTTGTCAAAAGTAGCCAGCTGCCGGCAGAAATCACTGCCTACTTGGTTAGTACCGGCCAGCTACTCTGCTTGGCATTTCTTTATGGATTGCGTTTTTTTTTAAATGAAAATATCCCTGAACTGGCCGCTTACTTTGACAACTCAGCTGTCTACGTCAAAACTTTCTGACAATCCTGGACCAACACCTTCATAGTAACCAGGGGAAATTCCTAACTCCCCAGAACTTAATGACAGCCCTGTATCTTTAAAGAAAGGGGTATTGTGTGATGCAAAATGAGAATTATAGATTATACGTGTTTCACCCAACTTTTTTACTGCAGGGACAAACCAAAGTTTGGAGGACCAGGAATATGCAAGCAATCTTGTGTGTAAGTAGTTTGTGGTGTAATGATGATTGTTAAGATATGTAAAATAGTTTTACTGGAGAACCAATGAATTACTCATCATCTTTTTTTTAAATTTCAGTGAACGCAAGTGTCTTGATCCTCAGCCCCCAAAACCTTTGGGCAATGCCGCACCCAAGAAGTCAGAGAAAGGTATTTTTGGGCTCACCCAAAATGATTTGTTTATGGAACACAAGATCTACTATATAAATTACTAAAGTTTCCCTTATCTTGAACTTCAGAAACATGCTTCCTACCTCCATTTACTAAACCTGTAACAGGCAGGATTCATTCAGTGTAAAAATTTCTCGTTCTTGACTTTACTTAATGAAAGAAATGCATGTTCAGCTACGTTTAACTTTTTGTTGAGGTTGATCTGAGAACCTCAAAGTGTTATTCAAAGAACTGTTTTACAGTTAACTGGCGTGAATGAGTACCGAGTAGGTCACTATTTTACTGAAAATGTGATCTTTTCATCGTCATACATAGATGTATATCTTTTTGGAGCTTATATTCACAGGGGAAATTTTGTAGCCTGAACAGGCTCATGGCTTACAGCTGTTTGAAGTCTGCCAGTTGCTGGCTTCTATTGAGAATCGTCCTGGAATTCTCACAGTTTTGAGAATGTTATTGGCTGGTAGAAATTCAAATACTGCTCAACATTCTTGGTGTAACTGTGTGATAAATTTTTTGGTGTAAAATACACCAAATATGACATATTTGTAAACCCTGATTGTCGCTTGCAGCAGTAATGTTTTGAATTCATAACAATGCATTGTGTTCAAAACCCTTTAATTCCCAAGATTGACCAACACCTATTTTCTCTGAACAGCGTCAATACATCGTCAAGGAGAATGTTATGAGAATTAATTTAATAACCACCAAAGGCAATTAAATGCTTTGAACTTTTGTTAGATTCTTTCAGCTTATTCTTGAAGGAAATGTATGGATATCGGTCTGGAGAATCTGTATTTAGATACTGGAGCTTTAAGGCTCACATTCAACTGAACGGCTTTGCGAGTCCTGTATTCCAGAAAAATGATTTCGCGTAGTTGAAAATTGCTATCTTGAGTGTGTGTAGAGTCAAAAGCAAACACTCTGCCCATCAAAACACTGAATTTGACACAAGGAGTGTTTGAAAAGAAAAACACATGAGCGAAAAGCCGCTTGGGTGAACATGGGCCTTAAACTGACAACTAACTGGGCTTTTTGATCATCAGCAAAACCGAAGGTGGCACCTAAAAAAGAAGGCATTCCCATGAAAAAGATTTTCAGGAAAGAACAGAGTCAGGTTCCACAATCCAAGAAAAAGTCAAGTGTTCAAGTCAAACCACCAGCTGCTGGCAAGAGGCAGGCAGTGCTGGATGATAAAAACCTTGTTAAGCTGCCTTGGAGCGTAAGTTAATGATAGTAATCATCAATATTCCAAGGGAATAATCTGATTAGCCCCAGGACCCCGCACCTTTTCACCAGTTGAGTGTTGACTGACATTATGTTGTAATGTGATCACTCGTCTCCCGCAGTTGTTCAAGTGGTTGTTTTCTTTCTTCCCTCCAGCCCTGGGGGCTTCTCTTCCCTGGGTCTCAGTTTGCTCATTAAAGATGCCTGAACAGATCCACTGGCTTGTTGTCTGCTGAGGTGCGCAGGGGATACCAGGGATAATAATAACACAAACCTAGGATTGTGATTTTGTAAAAACTTTAAAATTAATTCTTTGTCTCTGGCAGAATCTGAGCACTTGGCTTCAGATTTAGCGGGTTTGTGGCACTAAGGCTGTGCTCTAGTGGTACCCAGTAGCTCTTGGTGCCAAACTTTTGCTCCTGGGCCACTAGAAAATCTTTTTTTTTTTTCGCAGAAATCATAATGCTAGACACCCTAGATTTCACAGATTGAGAGCACTGGCTAAATTATTCTTAGAGCACAGCCTTGGGCACTCAAAATAAGATACATGTAAAGAGTAAAATCGATTGAACAAACCTACAGAATTGTGCAAAACTCTAACTGGGAGCTTGTGACAGTCTTGTGCATGGCATGGTAGCTTTAGGAAAGTTTAAGCCATAATTTTATGACTGGAACTTTGCACTACTTTGATGCTGAATCACCTTTGAAGAAGTGCAGGATAGGTTTGCTAAAACCAGGGTTCTCAATAGAAGGCGGCACCCGGCGATTGATCGCCGCTTACTTTGGGATTTATAGCCGCTTACTTTGTGTTTAAGTCGCTTTTCTTTGCTTTGTTTTGACACCTCTGGCTTTGCTGAAGAGCCTCTTACTTTATCAGTGATCACCTCCTATTTAAAAATCTATTGAGAACCCTGTAAAACATGACCTTTACAACCTGAGACCCTATGGCAAAGGTGACATTTTGTAGAGTGAAAAAGTCAAAGACTATAAACAGTCATGTTGAAAGGGCCTGGGGATGTAAAAGTCATTTTGTGTAGGAATATGAAATCTGGGATGTTAAAAGAATAACAATATATTTTTATCATTTATTAGGATAACAGTACTGAGGAGGAGATCTGGAAGGAAGGATTTGGAATTTGTTTTACTGCTGGTGTTCCTAGTGCAATAAAGGAACTCTGTTTCCTTTGCGGCAGCAAGGGCACAGAAAAGGTTTGAGGAAAATGCTCTGTTAATCTGTGTAAGAGATTTTAGAATAATAATATGCATGAAGAGATAATGATAAGTTATGAGCCTGGGCCGGATTGTTCGAAGCTGGTTTAAGATAACCCAGGGTCAGTGTGAAATTTGCTTAAAAAGCAAATTCAGTTTAATTCTTTTGGTCTATAATTTGGTGATTGGATGCTCTAAAAAGAATAGGGAAAATTATCTGAGAAAGTGCTTTAAAATAACAGAAAAGGAAACATGGATTAAAATTTAACCCCATTTAAGCACCAATCTGCCTTTGAACAACTTAGCCCTGGTGAACTTTCAAGATCCATAGTATTAACATTTCCATCAAAACATCCCCACTGTATTATTAACTATGTTGCACAAGGTTATTTTAACTTGTGAGCATGCAGATGAAATACTCAAGTATGACTGTTCAAATAAAAGCCGCTAAGTTTTATGTCACTGTGGACTGATTATTTTGTGTAAAAGTCAGCTTTTTTTCTGTCATTTTTATTTCAGCCATTCTAGGAGAGTCACATTCTTGTTTTGTCTTGTTTGTAGATGTATTACTGCAGAGTTTGTGCTGAGCCCTTTCATGGGTTTTGTCTTGATGAGACTCCGATAGATGAGAGCACATGGTGCTGCGATAACTGCAGCAGCTGTTCTGTTTGTGGATATCAGGATAAGGTGAAGTAATGGGACAGTTTCTTTTGTCCTCCACTCATGTTCTATTTTTTCTTTTTTCGTTTCTTCTTCCTGCAATATAAAGTGGCTTTGGTTCTCACTGACAATGGAGTCAGAGTCAAACTCATTATCAGAAAGTTAGAGCACTTATGATCAAGTGAAAACACTCTTACTATTGCTTACAATCTAGTGAAAACTAGACTGTTGATAGTCAACAAGCAGAAGAACTTAACTAATCACAAGGTCAAGGTTTGGGGAATCAGCAAATGTAATTAAAGGTTTAGTCTTTCTCTTCATATCTTGACTCTGACAAGCCTGTTTTCAATAGATTGTAAGCAACAGTCGAGTTATCAGTGGAGTCAGAAAAGAGTGCAAACTTAAATCTGTTTCTTGCAAATGTGATTCCATGAATTATGACTCTGTTGCTAGTGAAAAACCAGCCATTGGGAAGCTATCTGAAAACATACTCTGCATTTCTAACTGTCAACTTCTTCTGCAAGGATAGCAAATCCTGTCAGGATGCCCATAAGCACCAACATGTATGAAAATCTTTGAGATTTCCTCTAGATATTGTTATTAAATGATTCAATCATTTCAACATACACTCTCTGACTGCTTAATTCTCAGCTTCTGATGTGTGATCGCTGCCAGCGGGGCTATCATGTGGAATGTATAGGTCCTCATTACCCCACAGAACCAGAAGGAGAAGATGACGTTTGGGTTAGTGGTTCTTTTTGTTGTAAAATTCAAACTTAAGTCAGCAACGTTACAGCAAATACCTATCACGGGTACACCTCTTGAAGATGGTATGCCTCTCAAAGGTGCAAAGCATCTGAGACGAAGAATCTAGTCTTTGATTTTCCTTGAGATACACACGGTATGACAAAATTGTCGAGACACTGTCATCAATAATTAGGTTTATCTTGGTAAGCAAAATATTACTCTATTAAAAATGGTTGATAAGAAGAGGTGTGGTAGGGAAAGCTTCACTTTTCTGTTTTTAAGTATATATATAGTAATGTAAGAAATGTCTTTGAGGACAAAGTGTCTTAAAATTTGTCACTGATTGATGGTGTTATAATGCAGATGGTTTAAGCAACCTTTACGACAGATAGTTTATCTTGTTATGTACATCAGGCAGAATATTTTAAATAATTTCATAGTGTAATTCTTACTGTCTTGTTGTTTTACTAGGTATGTGGTCGTTGTGTTCAGTGTGAGAATTGTGGAAAGAGGACTGCTGGAGAGGTAAGCTGCTTACTGTAACTAAATTATTTTGTGGATTGGATAAAAAGTGTTGTGTTCTGCTGAGACAGAAATGAAATTTCCCTTGTGCTGGAAATCTCTTAGGGTGCTTATTGCCATTTATTTAAACCATCAGTTTGAAAATAGTGTGCATTAGCAATTTAAATGTAATATTGAAAATATGACCATTGCAGTTTTAATTGCAATTTAATTGCAACTACAATGTGGTGGTCCTACCTTAATTGAGATCTATAATCCCACCATTCATGTCATCATCATTCTATATAACCAATACCTTATGGGAGATTAACCACTATTAAATATAGCCAGATCAGCTGAAGGGAGGAAAAATGTAGAAAAAAATGCATCACATCAAACAACTGCCCATTTTCCAGCCAGAATAGCAGGAACCCTATCTAACCCTTTTTTTACAATTAAGTCTTAGATTTTCTATGAAGAAACACAGCCTTATACATGTATAGTCAAATTTAGTGACACTGACAACATTTTCTTTTAGAACCCTGAGGCCTTGTGGATGCTAGAGTTTACACATTGCCAAGACTGCGGCCTCCAAAGACAACAGGGCAACTTCTGCCCCCTTTGCGACAAGTGCTACTCTGATGACGACTTTGAATCTAAAATGGTGCACTGTGTTCAGTGCGATCACTGGGTGCATGCTGAGTGTCAAGGTATCACCTTGGATCAGTACGAGTGTTTGTCAGACTTGCCAGAAGAAGTACAGTTTATCTGTAGGCAGTGCTGTTCAGAACAGGAGACGCTGAACTGGTACAAAGAGCTCATGGAGGAGATGGAAGCTGGTTATGAACGGGTAAAGTCAAGTTTTTTTTTTGTAAACAATATTTATTACAACATTGGCTAATCTAGAGTGCTTATGCTGTTTACCTTAAATATTTCAAAAATACAAAATTAATGTATGTCAGGATTGAACATGCACATAAAAAAAGCAAAAGAACAAAAAGAAAAACAAAAATAAATAAATAAATAAAACACACACACAGCAACTAACACAAGCAATTTGATAGCAAAATAAACAACTGGACAAGCTGAAACATCCTAAAGTTAATTTGAAAATCAGCAGTAGAAATACCATTTAAAAGTCAATCGATTTTTTTCTGTATGGTACAATGCCATCTATTTCCAACAATTGGAAGTCTAGTTTTGTTACATTACCTTACCCTCCTCACATCTTCACACTCCATAATGCATAAGGCCTCCACACTTCTCCTTTGTTTGTTTTCAGTAATAGTAAATTTTTACGTGGGGACAGGACATTAAGCCATCGCCCAACCCACAACCTGATGGGCCAGTTGTTGCAATTCGTCTGGCCTTTTATCCAAAACCTGGCCAGCACAGTTGAACCCACCAGGGACCATAGGCCCAACTGGTATAGCTTCCAGGGTCATCAAGGCACACAAATATCCCACCACATTTAGGAGCAACGCTTAGGGAGGCCAGGTTTTGTTACATTACCCAATGGAAATGACATTCCCAGATATGCTCTCAAGTGATTCCAGAATCGTCTTGACCATGAAGTTGGAGTGGAATGCTTGGAATAACATCGTTGTTAGAGCAGCCTGACCAAATGGGCTTAAAAATGATGATGATGATGATGATAATGTTGCACACTTTGTCCTTGATTGAATTAATTTTTTAATTTTCTTTCTTTTTCTTAGATTTTGGAAGAAATAAAATCTTGCGAGGCTTATAGTCTTTTCCAGTCTCTCTTTGAACAGGTATGCCAATCAATAAAAATAATTATTGTTATTGCCCTGCTCATAAGTTATTGCAACTAATTGTCTCAGAACCTTATGTACAGAGCCTTTCATTGCTAAAAGAAACATGCTTTGCCTACTCCTGTTTCATCTTGCAGCTACAAGTGGACAATGGGCATCCTAAAGATCTGGACAGTATTTCAGCAAAAGTGAAAGAGAAAAAGTACATAACTGTGGTATGTATGTTCTTCATGTACAGGGAAATCTTGAATTAATTGCTGGCAAGCATGAATGAGACAGCACGCTCTTCTTTATTATATAGGTAAAATCTAAACTTTTGTTAGAATTGTTAGGTTTCTGACAAGTTAAAAGTGTTGCCTTATCTGGGGCCCATTTCTTAAAGATCCCAATATTTACTGGGCCCAGAGGGTTGTTTTAAGTTTGCTATCTTTACATTAAGATCTGAAAATGATACAATGCAATTTAAGTTATGCTCAGATAATGAAAGAAAATGCACCAGTTTGGAGGTTAGAGCCAACACTTTCTAACAATGATTCTTTAGATCGTAATTTTAAAATATGCCTTTGGCCTAAAAAGGTTGCAGGAATTTAGAGAGACTGGCCTGTAGACACTTTGGTTAATTAGCTTTTTTGCTGAGTCGAAGAGAAATTGGGTCAAAGATCCATTATTAACCTTGCAGTCGACACAGTCAAGGAATGCATCTACTATTGAATGCTTAACCTTCCCAGGCAATGTTGTTTACAACTAAAATTTTAAATCTTTCTCTGCTCATTATTCACCATATTGCTTTTGCAATCTCATTTCCCATAACCTTCTTCTTCACACATGTAGCTGTTAGTGCTAGTATCTTCTTCCAGTTCAAATGCAAGCACTCACTCTCATGTTGAAACTCCTGTTTATCATAATCCAAGTTAGTGCAACCTGTAATTCTTCTGGACAGACAAGAACACATACTCACAAAATTTACTGACATCTTATAAACCCAACTGTGTTTTCTCTTGCAGGAAAGCTTTTGCCATGACTTGAGGGGAATTTTAGACAAAGTGTATCGACTTGTAGAGGCTGATCTTGAACTAACAAAACAATGGTCTTCTCTTTTTGCATCATTTTGCAAGGTGATTATTTTGGACATAGATTACTATGATGTTAACTGTAATAACATCTACCATTACTAGTTCTTTAGGCACCAGGTTTGAAAAGCTCAATGAGAAAACAAACATTAACTAAACAAAAAAGCATTACTCCAAAATCGTTCAAGGGTACATATTGTTTTTCTGCAATGTTCCCTATTGTTTTGTTGTGGTTGCTTGAAATTTTGTTTTATTTTTATCGTTCTTGTCAATGTATGTATTTACGACCATTATTTGTTCTATATTTTAACACTCAGGAACTGGCATTGATGTTTCCTTGGCATACACTGAAGGATAATAAGGAGACCAGTGAGAGTCAACCAGTACTTCCTCCCAAGTAAGCTAAACAAGTTCTGATCTTAGACCTCAAATGTAGTAGTGTAACGATTAATCGAATTCTCGATTAATCACGATTATGACCATTCCGTTCGATTCACGATTCTTTGCTTCCACATTTCAATTTTACTTTGATTTTCCCATATCTTTTCCAGGGTGCCCTCAGTGAGTTGTTATATTGTAGTTCGTGCGCCATTTTGTGTTGCCTGGTAAAAATGCTGTCCTTCAACCACCCCTTGAGAATTTCTAAATAAGGCAAACCATCTTTGTCAGGTTCTCAAACATGGCTACAAACCAAGCGACTGTGAATCCTCCTGTTCCTGTTACTATTCTCAAATCACGTTATGTTATAAGAATATTATTAAGAAACATTTACATTATCGAATCGAAATAATCGAAATCGAATTGAATCGCAGGGAATACGAATCATTACACCCTTACTCAAATGTAGTCAAATTCAAAGTGAAAACAAAGTATTAACTCCAACACCAGAATATGATTATGCATAAAAATAACAAAGTTGTGTAAGTGGTTAGTTTGCCTCACATAATTTTTCTGGAGACTCAAGAGTTGGAACTACCTTTTAATAATAGATACCCTTATATCTAACTTGAGACAGTGTTTCATCACAAGATCAAACACTGCGAAGAGAAATGAAAATATGACTCACAGCAATTTAATTATCCCAGTGTGGTTTAAAAAGAAGTAGAGAAAAGAAGCGGGTGGTGTAAAATACAGGTCACTTTTCCACAGGTCAGAGTACAGGTCACCATGATACAGATAAATGAATAGCATTCAAAGTTTCTCGTAGCCCTAAACTCTTAACAAAATGCTCTATTAGATTGAGGGGAATCTGAAGGGTTTGGTAATTCATGGATGGAGCAGTGACCTGTACTCTTGACCTGTGGAATGTGACAACATAATCATGCAAATTTCAGTTATCACTAATGTGAACTGTTTCCTCACTGCCTTGATTCTCATTGACATCTATTTTACCTTGCGCAGTGGATTCATTGGACCCAGTATTTGCTTTGATAGCTGGGATCATGCATATGCCTGTGTGGAGGATTCCGAAAGAAATTCTGATCCTAAACCTGCAATAACAATCCAGTCTCCCCCTCAGGAGTCCACATCCAACTGCCCTGAAACAAAAGGTAGGATTGTTTTACACATGTATGCATCTTTCTGGTACACCGAGTTGTATTAGCAGCAGGGCCCAGTTCCTCAAAAGACGGTTTAGTGTAACCCAGGATTAAGCCAAATTTTAAGCAAGGTTTTCTTGTCTATGAGCAGGTACCTCGAGCTTACATACTTAACATTGAGATTTGAGATACAGTAATGGCAGCATAAAATGTTTCTCCCAGAAATATATAGGAAGGTAAATTCAAAAATTGAACAAAATTTTAATCCTGGATTAGTGCTAATCAACTTTTCATAAACTAGGCCCCGGTGTGTGTGTGTGGGGGGGGGGGGACTTGAGGGGGGGAGAGGGGTGGGGAGTGGAGGGGTTATCGGTATGAACATGATGGGTGCTTGAAGCCTTGGGGGAGGGTGTTAAATTGGTTGCTTGGTTTTGTTGAAAGGTGAATTTTTCACTAGTAAACTTGCTCAGAGACTGTCCGTACTTTCCATTTACAGATAATGAAGAAAAGATGGAGATTGACAATGAGAATGTTGCAGAAAAAACAATTAAAAACGAAGAACCAATGGAATTGGACGGCAACAGTGAAGAAAAGAGGCAGTCATTAATTGAGGTAAAGCAGATACTATGTCCAATTTTGCACCCGGGCTTAACGGTCAGACAGTTTGTTCCATCATGTTAGGAGACACCATTTGATTCGACCCTAACCAAAAACAGTAAATAGCCAGGGATATTCCAGGTTATGGAAGCTGATTTGGTAAATACAGAAACTCATAAGGGGTTGAAACGTGTAAATCTCATACGTTTTCGCAGGTGCTGTATTTGGAACGAGAAGAAAAGATAACTGACCAATCCAACTTCGTAAAAGACGTGACGTAATTTTAGTCCACGCGCCCGCGACAGTTCAAAAAATAGGGACTTTAAGATCCAACGACGCGACGGCGACAAGGACGTTGCGTAAAAAGTGAATTTGCGTTCTTTCAGTCTTTATAGCGATTATTCCTACCCAATTACTTTGTCAATTGTAGGCGAACCCTCCTGAAGCTGAATTTCAAGGGACCAAATTCAAGCTCAGAAAGACAAATAAAATTTCGTCGTTGCTTGTTTACGTCCTCCATAAAACGCGAAATTAGGCATTTTCACGTCGTAGTCGTGCAAAAACGGGAAAGAAATGTACAAAAAAGTGTGATGCATGTGGGAAGTTGTTGTTTTGCTAATTAAACCAATTGTTTTTTTGACGTTCTCGTTGTCGTCCGCGTCGTTGGATCTTAAAGTCCCTATTTAGGCACTCTCACGTTGTAATCGTGCAGTGACGGCAAAAAAATGTACAAAAGAAACTTGAACGCGAGTTACAAGTTTCAACCCCTTATGAGTTTCTGGTAAATACTAATGACATTTAGTAAAATCAAACTAGTGGTCTATTATCAATGCTACGTTCTGATTGGTTGAGCTACTATTAGGCTATATGTTATAGCCCACTGGTAGGGAAAAGCGCCGGCTTTTCGGCGGCAAACAAGGATTAAAGTTTTGCTTTAACTAGCTTAAGTTGTTTTGTCTGGATATTTTTGACCAACTAGTTGGATTTTACTAAAACAATTTTTCCTCTCCCCCTCATGGCCTCTAAGTCAATAGCCCACTCGGGCTCGAGGAATAATTGTCAAGTATCTACCAAAAAATCACCGTCCAGTGGATAAACCGTGCATATAAACTAGACGCTTATCCGATAGCGATTTATCCAGTAACAAACGGGGGGAGGAGTACTCCCTCTAATGGCCTATACGGGAGGACCCCCCCCCCCCGAAAGGGGTACCTTTTTCGGTCTTCAGGTATATGAAAGCGTAGGGATTTTACTTGTTGAAGTATACGAAAGGGTGAGGGAAATCTGTGATTTCTGTCTGTAAAAAGGCCCAAAAGGGCTAACAAATGCATTTTATGGTTGTAAAAGTCAAGGTTTCACTTTCACCGTACGCGGGACGAAGTAGATGACTTGACGTTGTTAATAACGTAGATTAGTAAGACATTAAACACAATCCTTTTACCCAAGCTTCGTTCTAAATTTTCAGGAGGACACCAGACGTTGTCTTCTGTGTGGTCTTACAAGAGATGCTGAACCCTCCGGCCCTGGCCGCCTCATTTGCTGTGGTTTGGATGAGTGGGTGCACGTAAATTGTGGACTTTGGTCTGCAGAAGTGTTTGAAGATGATGAGGGCCGATTGCAGAATGTTCAAGCGGCTTTGTCTAGAGGCAAACAAATGGTGAGAGTGCTTTTGACTGTTTTTGTTTATCTTGAGACCAAGCTGTTGTGGTGTCGTAACCTATTCCGGGGGTATTTACACTTGTACCATTTACATGGGAAATCCGATAATTCCGGAAATTCCTGTAGGAAATCAAATAGTTCCCGCCATTCCGTGATTTGAGGCGATTCAAGTGTTACATCGTGTAGCCACGTTAAGTCAAACGTAGTGCGCCTAATATTGCAAGCAGTGTGCGAAATGCTGTGTAAAACATTTCCGCGTGTAAGTGGAATATGTTGCTCACAATAAAGCAATATTGATGTGTCCGGGCCTTGTGGTTACTCTAAGTGTTGCATCGTGTAGCTGTTGTAGCTAAAATCGATTTCAGGTTAAATCAGTATTCAACTTAGTTTTAGTTAAAATTTCCAGTTTCCTAGCCCTATTTATTCATAGGAGGCAAAGGAAATTCTGGTTAAACCTGAGAACAGATTTTACCTACAACATAGCCACGTCGAGTGAAACGTGTTACACCCAATATTGAAACAGTGGTGTTCTATGTGGCGTTAATGTTACAGTGTATATATTGCACCAATATTACAAGTACTGTTGTTCCTGTGTTTGGGCCTATGCAAGTGGCGACATTTGCTAACTGATTTGTTCTGTTTTTAGAAATGCGAATTCTGTGGAGAGGTAGGAGCTACTGTGGGGTGTTGTGAGCCTAGATGTCCTATGAATTATCACTTCATGTGTGCAAGAAAGGCGGAAGCACAGTTTCAAGATGACAAGAAAGTTTACTGCGCCCAGCATTCCTTTAGGACAAAGAAAGAGGTTGGTTCTTCTAGAATGGATGATGTTCATTGATTCCTTGATGTCTAAATGAAGGTGTTGATTTTAAGGCTATGCTCACACTTTACTGAATGCCTCCTACGCCGGCACGAAAACCATTCTGGATAGGGCTTCTTAGACTTTCTAAAAGTCCCTTTTCTTCCTGGTTGGTTATGACATTTTGAAGGACTTTTCACACCTTTTAGGCGCGAAATTCACTGGTCGAAAATTCTACCGGTGACGTCATGACAATTGACCAATAGGATAGCATATGACGCTCCCGACACAGCATATGTCAATCATTTTTTTCCAGCGTAAATTTATAATGTGTTTCAAATTCATTTAGGCGAAACAAGTCGACCTCAAGACTTCGTCGCTCGCTTGGTCGCTGCGCGACGTCAGTCATGTATTGAAGCTCGACTTGAGCAAGTCTAAGTAGGTCGACTTGTAGTAAGTCTAAGGCTTTCTGTTCAGACGTAAGAACGGTGATCTCAACGCGATCGCTGTAACGAAGCCGAAGCTGCGTCGCGCCGATCTCGAAAGTGGAGCAGCCTCACTTTGGTGCACAATGAATAAGGGTCCACTAAGACGGAAGTAAATATTCAGGAGTGATAACTGGGATTTAGTTAACCAAACTCTCTTGGCCAACCGCTCCAGCACGATGTCCGGTGTGTGTGGCGACACCAATTTTAAGGCATCCGGTATACTGTGAACATAGCCTAAATCCTAGGGAGAACAAAACTCACTAACCATGTCCCTAGGGATCTGTACACTCGCACATGATCAGATCGTGTCCCTTGAAACCGCGGGAAATCGGTTTGCCAGTCGCGCCAAGCAAATATGTATATATATTTTTTTGCTGTCATGGGCGAGGGACGTATTTATGATATGTTCTATACCGTAAATGACCTAATGAACGCCCACTTCCAAATAAACGCCTCTTTTCTAATAAACGCCCCCTCTACGCTGCTAAAATTGTATTAGACGCCTCTCTGTAATAGACACCCCCTGTCAAATAGACGCCCCCATAAGAATTACTCCAAAATACTAGGAATTCATTCGATTCATTCAGTTTCTTGCTTGATTAACAAGGCTTTACGTATTTTATCTTGTTTAATTTCAAGTTCAAAGTAAGGATAGACTAATGATGGCAACACAATAACCCTGAGCAAAGATTGTCGATGTTGGGATTTGAAAGAGCGATATGGATCTCTTGACGGCCTAGACGTATCAATTGACAGAGTTGATATTCCGCCATTTTAAAACTCTCTTTCTTTTTTCGTGTTTTTTAGCTTGTCACAGTTATGACAATAAACGTGTCTCTCTTTTTTAAAACTCCTCCCATGTATTAAAAGCCCTCGCATAGACCCCTTAAATAAAATAGACGCCCCGGTCGTTTATTGGGTCATTTACGATATTTATTTGAGTTGCGAACTTTGTTTCCGGTGAGGGTCTTGCGATTTAAAATATCTCTTTTCTCTTTTTGTAGCTGTTGATGGAAAATGATGATTTCTGTGTGGAGCGCCGTGTTTGCGTGGACATGAGCAAAATCCGAGCAACTAAGAAATTTTCAAGAGGCTTCCAGCCTAGCTCTATTAACCTTGTGCAAGGTAACGTGCGTGCTAATTATAGGAAAGGTTACGTTTGCCACTTTGGTGACTTAAATTCTTGCAATAAATTATGAGTTTTCAAGAATCTGAAGGTTTTTTCTTTATTTCTTCTCTAAAGGCTCCCTCACCATGGAAAACATGGGCAAACTGAGCGAATATTCAGACACAAAACAGGCGTTATATCCCATTAATTACAGGTTTGTATATTTTTATAAAAATATGATCGTGAATATCTAAATTTAAATTAAAATGGTGAAAGTTTTTAACCAAGGAGTTCTTTCATAAGGAAGTGGAGCGTGATCATGCTCCGAACTACGATGAGCTAGCAAACCTCGATCAAAGTCATGTCATGTGGCTTTTGTTTCTTTTAGCCGGTAATGTCTCTTAGTTTAAATGTTGGAGCTACGAAACTCTTTTAGTAAATAAACCTTTATTTTCATTGGCTTTGAAAACACACCTTCCATTGCTTTTATGGAGCTAACCAGAGAGAGTGAGCTCATTTTCTTTAGGGAGCGAGTTAATAAGCAACTCACGCGGGTGTTGTCCCTTCCTAATTTGCGAGAAACATCATTGTACCTGAAAATGAAAGCACTATGGGCTATATTCTAAGGGAACAGACGCCCGTCTCTAGACTCCCCCCCCCCCCATTCCCCCTTCTTTTTTTTTCCCGATTTTCCAAACAAGACCCGACTCCTGGACTCGTTTTTTGGGGGTTCAATAGGTTCTTATATAATTGGGAATTAAATATATAAAGATCTATATCGCTAGCTTCTTGAAGGTCGGACAACAAGTAGTCCCTCATTAGCCATTTTCACACCTTGTCCCTTCCGCTCTCGCCCCCTCCCCCCCCAAAAAAATATATATATTGCATACCCATTCCCCCACAGTTCTTTTGGGTATTGAAACCAATGCTTATGCAAAAAAAGTTTCTTTTGGCGTGGGGTGGGAGTGGGGGGAGGGAGGTGCTAGGGGTCGAGGTGTATTATGGGCAATGTAAGATTGGTTAATTCGTTCACGGATAGTTAAGTAAGCGAAATATGTGAGTGTGCGTGAACATTGTTACCTGCGAGGAAGGTGACACGCATGTGACATTTTTTCCTCGTAGGTGGCGATTTTCGAGCCGTTCACGTGTTCGCCCGCCTTACGATCTCTGGGAAAAATAAGGAACTGCTCAGGCGTAGTCTATATGTATGGGTTTTACTGCACTGTGAATATGAATAAGGTATGCTGTTACTTATCTTTGTTGATGTTGTTGTTTTTCAGAGCAAGTCGTCTATACTGGAGTGTGAAGGATCCAACCAAACGGTGCCGTTATTATTGCACAGTTGAAGAGAAGAAAGTGAAAACATTTGCGAAGAAATCACACTCAGAAAAAGAAAAGGAGTTAAAAGACCTTCAAGACTTACACAAAGTTATTTCCCATGAAGAGATTAAAAAGAAGGAAAAGGCAACCAAACACTTACCATCATCGCACGGAGATGTTAAAGACATTGTTCAACCTCGCGTCAGCAACAAATCCAATGATTTGTTGAACAGTTCTTATGGAAAGAAACTGAAAAAAATAGCTCCTCATCCTGGGCCTTCGCTAATTAATCACACTACTTTTCCTGGAGTACTCTTTAATGATGCAAGCTTGGTCGCTTCAAACGCAAATTCGCATTTAGCTAAACTTCGAAGAATTCTTCCTGCTCCTCAAAAACCGCCAGCTTTACAAATTTCTCCGGCGAACTCACCGAGTAAACTGCTTCAGCACTTAGCTCAGCAAAGCAAGCATATACCAAGGATTTTAAGCAATGCATATGCCCGCCTACCACAGAAACCTCCTCAAAAATCTACCCCGACATCGACACCAACAGCTCATAGAACTAGAAAAAGCCCTCCTGTAGCTAAGAGAACTTCTAGCCTCGACGAGAGTATTCCGCAGACTGTAAGACAATTAAATTGCGATCACGAAGTTGTCGCAAAAACAGCTGATGCGGAAATTTCTAATTCGCCTGTTAAAGATAAGTCTTCTTATGCTTGGTTAACGAATCTAAGAGACCGTGCAAGTGTTTCAAACGTGGAGGAACTCCACGTCAAGTTCGTTATCACAAATGATGAAGGGTTCAGGATAGAGGCTGATACTTGTGAAGGTAAGATGTAGAAGCCTTCTTAAACCCGCCCCCCCGCGATTCTCCTTCCGTCTTCTTTTTTTTCCTGGATAAGAAAAGGAGTCTGCGTTAAGCCTTTGAAGTCGCCGCAGCCCGAACGTCTGGACCAGTCAATCTTGCTTCTTCTCGTCAAACTGGTTTTTCGAGTGCGAGCATCTGTTTATTGACAAGCGGGTGGTCATAACTGCCCACTGAATCAAGCGCACGGCTGTTAGGCGTGGATCAGTCTCTTCCCCAGAGCCACTCGGCTTAATTTGTGTTTCAAGACCACGTGACCATGAAACGACGGACTCTGGGGACGAGAATGGTGTGGACTCGAAATTGTATCGCAGCATGAAGCGCATGCTCAGCGATGGTTTTACTCGTTTCTCGCGTACGCCAAAAGAAAGGCTCTGACATAGCCCTTAAGTCTAGCCAATCAGAGCACGGTTGCGTTATGTTGTAATAGAAAAGATATTTAGAAGTAAAAGCAAAAACCATTCACATCATAGTGACTTGCTCACAAGCGTTTTTGCCCTTTTTTTCGTCGGGTCTCCACGCTCTAAGATTGGTTGAAATAATATTGTAGCTGTTTCTTAACAGAAGTAAAAGGTAGAACAGTCGTGTTACCATAACCTGCTCGCACGCGTTTTTCTTTTCCCGCGCTTTGAAGCCGCTACATATAATTGCTCCGAGATGTGATTGGTCCATTTTATTGTTAGTTCGTGTTGTGACTGGTCAGTTAATTTATCTTAGTTTTGCTGTTCAAAACTGGTCTATACTACAGTAGTAGTTTTTCGTTCCCCCTTAATTATTCTCTGGTAAACAATGACACCCTGACTTTTTTCTTTTGTGTTTAATCTCAGCTGCTTGGAAGCAGGTTTTCGATATGGTCCAGGAAGCGAGGATTGATCGACGTTTGAAGCTGGTTCCCTTTGCAGGTTCTCAGTATTGTTTTGTTGTTGTAAGGCTTATGAAGAAGTGTCCTGCATGTCGTAAGCGAAAAAAAAACTAGTAGTACTGTTAAATGTGTAAAACGTGCATTGCTTATTTTAGTAAACCAACATAATATTGGAAGTGATATTATCTTTTTTTTGAAGATTGCTTTAATAGCTAATATGTACCACCTTCCTATATCTGGGCAATTCAGTCTTTCTTCTTCAAAGGATCTGCCAACTAAGTTGATAAAACCCAACTGTTGAGTTTCGCAGCTTTGCCAACACAGCTCCGTGTTTTTTAAATAATTCGTTGTATTCTTTGCTGACAAGTTATGAATTGTTACTTTGCAGGTGTGAATGGAAAAGCAATGTTTGGAGTACGTCAGGTAAGTGTCTTGGATGACGTCATTAATGATGATGATGATGATGATGATGATGATACTGACCGACAGACAGAAAGACTGACACTTAATTTCAACACGTCGTTTCTTCAAGTACAAAACGCTGGTTTCCATAAAGCCGTTCATGCAATAACATATCAAAATATGATAAATAATTACAGAAATTGCAGGTACACAAAACTGAAAATAGATTTAATTAGTGCCCTGGAGACCGAGGTGTCGCACAGATTTCCTAAAAAATCTCGAGGTGATTGTGCTTCAGTTATAGTTGGGAGGAAATTCCATAGATTAGCACCGCGATAGGAAAAGGTCTATGATAAGGAAAAGGAGGAGAAGGGATACGTGAAATATTGTCAGTGACAATTTTGATGACTTGTTTTCTGTTTTAAAGGAATCGATCGTGTCCATGTTGGAACAGTTACCAGGGGCCCATCAAGTCAAGCAGTACTCTTTCAAGTATAACCCACCGTTTGACATAAGCAGTTTAGAAGGAACTACTGAGCAGGTGAGGCTAAAAGTCTTTCTCGTCGATTCTGAGTCAATTTAACAATAAAATAATTTGAAATTTTTCTTTTTCGCAGGTCTTAAAAGAAAATCCGCATGGTTGTGCTAGAGCTGAGGTGTTTAACAGGTTAGCAAAATAAGTGAACTCCTTATAGCACTAATTAAATGCTACCTCACCATCTCGTGAAAGTGCAAAGAAGTTCATTCACAGACTTGAAGTTAGAAACATCTCCTATAGGATGACAAACAGCACCTTATAATAATAATAATAATAATAATAATAATAATAATAATAATAATAATAATAATAATAATCATAGTAACTCCTCGGATCGGCACATATCCTCAGAAAGGTGCTGGAAGTCTGAGGTCTCGGGATGAGAATTGACTGGATATTTCTCCCCAGGGAAAATCCCTGTGCTAAATTTTACATAATAATAATAATAATGAATAATTTTTTAAACAGGCTTCTAGTAGAGATAATTATATCATCATGTCTTTGCGTAGGTTTTACAGAGTATAAGAATTTAATAATATTCTAAATTGGCTTTTTAAGTAAAGAGATTCATATCATTATGTTTATTAGGATCGTATTAGGTTTCGCACCGACCTTTTTTTACTTCTAGGTGGTGCTTCTCAAGTGGTGTAGGTTACGTTATGCGCCCTATACTACTCATAATGTGGACAGCATTCCAAAGTTTCATACTGCGACATAATAATGATAATAATAATAATAATAATAATAACAACAATCTTTATACAGGGAGCTCACTTCACAAATAGAGATATTCAGTGAGGCCCCACATGAAATTACAGGCTGCCCTGTAAAGACTCCACGCGGCTGGGCTCAAACTTAGGACTACCTTGTACAGAATGATAAACGATACTACCGAAAAGAAATTCTATGAGGCTTTCATTTAAATGCTCACACTTTAAATTTCATCCACAGACTCAAAAGTTAGATCCACGGCATAATCGACCCATACCACATGAAAGTACTGCTCACTAGATTTCATTTGAATTCATCGCACCCTAAGATTGCGTCCACAGACTCAAAAGTTGGTTCATTGTACATTTCACTTCCCACTTAGGGCAAAATGTTGGCTTAGGGGAGGGGTAGGTGGGCAGTTTCGCAGAAACGTATAATGGTCCCTAAACTTAGACCCACCTTGTATAGCATAGTAATTAACACCTTGGGAAGTGCTACTCAGTAGCTTTAATTCGAATTTTTTACACGTCAGATTCAGAATCGCTATCAAACTCTATCCATAGTCCCTATTACTCATTCCAATCCTTTTCACTTGTGTTCCTTTTAGATCCAAAAAGTACGACATGTTTGCCTTCTTGGCGTCAGTTCATCGTGTACCTCCTCAGTTGGAAGAAGGTTCAGAGGAGCAAGAGAATGCAGAACAGACTCGAGATGGACCGCTTACTGTCAAGTATGTATGCTCTGAATAAACCACAGAACGTTAACGTCGCTTTCATTTTTTTGGGCAGCGGAATTCTTCGAGCAGAGATGGCAGTAATCAGTCGATATGCGAATTCCACGTCTACGATGTTAATTTTCATTTAAGATGCTGTATGCGTTCCTTACCAAAATGGTGTCTTGGTAGAACATGCCTTTTCATGAAAGAAAAATTACTTGCTGTTCTGTGCTAGCATTATATTTTATTAATCAAAGATTAATCCGCACCTTTAAGGGAGTGAAGGAGAAGGAAAATGTCTGTTGCTAATGCTCGTAAGCGAACAAGAGCGCATGCGCCAACAAAGAGTGTATTATCACAGGCAGACCACCCTCTGTTGGAGTGGCAGTTGTTGTTATTGAAATCTGGGCGTCTATCATTTGTACTCAAGAGAAGAAATACAGATGAGCATTACGGTGGCTACAATTTACTCCAAAATACAGATTTACACCAAGATATTTCAATAAAAGTTCAACCGAAATGTTAACTTTGTCATTTGTGGCTCCAATTAGGATTTGCGACTAAAGTCATTTTGTTTTGAACAATTGGATCATTGTACGTTTCTTGGAAACATCCCACCCACCCCTCCCCCTAAGCCAACATCAATACTTACTTCTCACTAAGGGCAAAAGGTTGGCCTAGGGGAAGGGTAGGTGGGCAGTCTCCCAGAAACGTATAATGGTCAAAATGTTTGCTCAGGGGAGGGGTAGGTGGGCAGTTTCCCAGAAACGTATAATGATCGAACAATTTACTTTGCAGACGTCCGACCTGCCTTGACCTTCCAATGGCCATGAGGTACCGCCATCTTAAACAGTGTCAATTCAACAAGGATGCCGTTGCTGTATACAGGTGTGTGTTTTACCGTGCCATTAGCCTGCGAGCAAGCTTCCATTTATGGCGGGCGAAGAAATCCGCGAGAGAACGCGCGAGTACCCCTCTCACTCGCTACTCCTTTTGCGTGCTACTCTCGCGTGACTTCTCGCGGCTCCCCTAAATGGAGAGCTTGCTCTTCCTTAGAACCGGCCGTTTAATTCCTCAACTTCCACGGATGCCTCTAGTAAAATAATAAAGAAATCCCCGATTCCTGGAAAAAATAAACTTATTTGTAAGTGAGGCTTTAGCCTTTATGTAGCTCTTTAACAAAGCGAAAGCAGAAAATAGATACAGGCAAACAATTGTTGTGCAGCCACAAGATAAGAAAACTGTTACCGATAGATGAGGGCGATTTTCAGTTTGATGATTACAATTTGCCCCCAAATTTGGTTTTATCACCAATCCACCAATCAGGTCAATAACCAGAGTTTGATACCATCAACTGACGCGACACAACATCACTTTGACTCTGAAGATGCGGACTACTGCAGTCGTTGTCGAAACGTTAGTCGCTGTCAACAACAGCCCTACTTAAGACTATGATCACCTGACGATCATATCGGCTACCTATTTGTGAGATGACTCCAGGGTTCAAACCTGTCAGTGATTTATTAACTGTGGTGGCAAAGTAAATTTGCTTGCTTATTCGTTTCTATTTTAATTTTCTTTCAATCCAGATCTCCCATCCACGGCCGTGGTTTATATTGTACTCGTAACATCGCTGCGGGCGAGATGGTGATCGAGTATTCTGGAATGTTGGTGCGGTCCGTTCTTACGGACAAACGGGAGAAATACTACGAGAGCAAGGTATGATCTTTAACAACTTGTAGCAGAATCTTTCGCGTTATGCTGGAAATGGTAATGAAATTATCACATTCTTTGTGAAGATTATTTTCTCGAGGTTCGCGTCCAAGTAACGAGTATCTTTAAGTTAAGCCTGTGTAACAGGCGCATAAGAAATATGGGCACGCGGCAAGGTATGCGTGCTAGAGAGGACGACACGCTCGAGGTGAGAGGTAGATTTTTCTTCTGGCGCGCATCCCCCTTCCTCTTTGCCACAGCTTTTGTTTGTGCTCCATATTGATTTTTCTTCTGCGCAGGCTTCTTGAAGCGTGAGTCTATAAATGAGCAAGCAAATAACAGACTTAAACTTGCTTTTGGCGCACTTTGCGGGTGTGGCTACCCTGATTGACTATGGGAGGTTTTTTCGCTCGATGACTTGTTTATTCTCGGAAACTGAAGCCTATTTGGGAAGCTCTTGGGTAGAGCCTTTTTTTATATCTAGAAACTTCTTGCAATACTAGAAATTAACTCCATAGAATTGGCAGTTTTTCAGTTAGTCGCTTTGTATGAGTTAGGATCAAAGACCCAACTGTCTGTCGATCCATGACCACTAATTTGTTTTATTTTTCAGGGTATTGGCTGTTATATGTTCCGTGTTGATGGTACTTACGTTGTCGATGCCACCATGTGCGGAAACGCTGCCCGCTTTATCAACCATTCCTGCGAGGTAATTAGCCAGCTTCTCTATTCAAATTAGTTACGTTTGGCCCGGTATAAAACGTTATATAAATACTGTAATACAATCATTTAATACAGTCATTTTAATTACAAATGTCAGATAAACATGACATTTTTAGTGACTAAATAGAAACAAAAGTGAACAAGTCGCTTTGTCGGAGATTTAGTTCTATAAATAGAAACTGTGTGCAACGCTATCTCACTATGGACTATTAGGGGACGTGATCTCTTCTTTCATTGGCTATCACAAGGTTGCGCTAGAGACTGGATCAGAATGCGTCCCTCAGAACAGTGTCACAACGAACCACAGCGCAATTCGACACAACTCCGACCCAGTCTCTCGTCAAACTTTAAAATGGCCAATGAAAACGTCAAATCGCCTGGAGAGAGCTGATGTCTATATATGGGATGGTTTTCCATATAGTTGCCGCGATTCGGACGATAAGATGAAAAGACCAAGCGCAATATTTTACCAGTTTGAGACATTTTATGTTTCAGAAAGATTAACTCTTTTTCCTCTTTTTCAGTCCAACTGCTATTCTCGCGTTATTAACGTGGATGGCCAGAAGAAAATCATTATCTTCGCCTCAAGAAGGTATCGTTCTTCCTTTTTCTTAAGTCTTGTATTGCGTACGGGACTATTTGACGATGTTTAGCGCATTGTTTTGATTTTTGATTGGTTCGCTGCTTGTGATCGTAATTATGATTGGCGGCAGCGAAAAACGCAATTGTGAAGGCGGCTTTGAACTTCAGCCTCCGCTTGTTTTTGAAAAGCGCAGTAATCCTCAAAAAAGAGAGTTTTCTCTTTTGCTAAATATCCCCCGTTCCCGCTATTCAGTGTTGGGATATAATAGAACAGTTACGCGCACAAACTTTAAGGTCTCGCTCAACACTGGGCCAGGGGGAGATAGGAAGGGAAAAAAGAGGTAAAAAAAAGCAGGCCTTCCCATAGCCTGTGTACAGACCCCCCCCCTGCCGATTTTTTTGAGGGAGGGGGGTTCTGTACACAGGCAAGCCTTCCCAACACTTTTGTCGATTGTAGTTAAGACCATTTGTGAAAGAAGTCGAAGCATTTTATTAATTCGCGTAACTTTTTTTCTCTTGATTATGTATTGACAGAAACTCATAACTGGTTGAAACGTGTAACTCGCGTTCAATGGTAAGCTTTCTGGTTTCAACCTTTGAGAGCTTACTCCACTTCCGGAAGTTTTTCCCCTGTTTGTCCGCCATTTTTGGGGAGGGGGGAGGGGGGGGGGGACGTGAAGTAAAATTACGTCACGTCGTTTACGATGTCTGATTGGTCAGCTATATTTGCTTCTCGTTCCAAATATACTACTTTTGAAACTGAATAATCACGAGTATCGGACAAAGCAAACATATGAGAGTTACACGTTTCATCTCCTTATGAGTTTCTGGTATTGATATCTTTAGGAGAAAATTGATGTTGATCACTCTTAAGGCTTCAAGGGTTAAAACCAAAACGTGCCTTCTTTGGTGCCGTTCTGGGTAAAAATAGAATCCAAATATTGAAATAACCGTGGTGTTATTTCATTCACGATTATGCTTGCTAACCACTGTCTTTTCTAATTGTCTTTTCAGTATATCCAGAGGGGAAGAACTGACATATGACTACAAATTTCCAATTGAAGACGAGAAGCTACCTTGTCTTTGCAAATCTAAACACTGCAGAAAATATCTTAACTGAATTGTCATATTTCTTTTATCCTCAAAATCAATTGCATTTATTTATAAAACAATGTACAGAGCTCGTGATGTAAAATATTATGTTATTTAGCTTATTTACAATCTCTCTTTCCTATTTACAATGTTATCTAATTCCCCGCGTTTCTCGATGAATTCCCCCGCCTTTCCCCAAAAATGTTTCTATGGCGATCGTAGGGATTTCTTTTTTCTTGAACTCGCATAATTTATGACCAATGATAGAAAATTATATAACCTTTCGGTGTAATAAATTATGGATATGAGCAGAATAAATTTTTATTGCTATGTGATTTTCGTTATCTTTGGTCTTTTTCTGTCCCTTGTTATTTTCTAACCGAGCTTTTTTGTTCGTAAATGCACTTTCAAGATATTCTCAGTCGCTAAGATACCTTGTGATTGCTAGTGTCGCCATTGTTTGCTTTTGCGCGACAAACCGACCGTTTTTTCGCAGATAACACCCGGTGACGCAATACGTAGTTCTGCGAAACGCGTGTTGCCTTGCTCATGTCCGTTTTCTACCTTTGAGGTGATTTATCAGCGAGTTTCTTCGCAAGAGTTTCCAAAAACATTTCTCGGCGAACATTTGTTTACAACTAGCCTGCGAGCAAGCTCTCCATTTGGGAGAGTCGCGAGAGTTCACACGAAAGTCACACAGGAAAGAAGACGCGAGTGTTTCGCCGCTCGCTAAAGAACGCGGCTGGTTTCGCTCGCCATCCTTGGAGAGCTTGCTCGCAGGCTAGTTTACACAAGGAGCGTGTTACGTTAACCATTGCATAAACATTGAAAAAAAAAATCGATAAGAAAACGTCAAAAATCGCATCCAGAATCGCTCGTAATGAATCGCAGTTTAGACAGGCCTTACATTGGAAAGACCTTGTTGCGCTTTTGTCCCAACATTCTCCATGACTTTCCCACACCCTTTTGAGTATTGTCAATGTTGGCATTCGGCAGCATTTTTCGGTGAGCGTTTTTCACAGTAGACTCATCATCCCCTCTGTTGTAGTGACTAATGCGTGATTCTTCAAATTCAAAGCTGTCATCAGACGTTATAGAAGAACTATCTGACGCAGTAGAAGATGATGTAGTGCTTGCAGGACTTACACTCTCGAAGCTACTCTCATCGCTATCGTCCATGCCACAGTCGGCCACGCCCATCTTGCCTTGTTTCTCAGGGGTATTGTGGCGCCGAATATAACTCGACCTTCTCTTGATTGAACTGATCTTCAGGTCGAGTTGTTTTCTTAAGGCGCGGATCTGGTCTTGTCTATTAATCTTCTTCCTGTCGCGGTTCCTTAGCCCTTTCGCCCTCATGCTTTCATCAGCTTGTTTTTCTTTGGGTTTGATCATGGTCAAGTACACTTCTTTCCACGGCTGGGGGCGGGGCGGTGGCCCTGAATAGCCGAAGTGAAACACAGGCGAAGGTCCTGCTTGACTTGATTCCTTTGGTGGTGATTTGCTCCCAACTTTCTTGTTGTCTTTCTCCAATTGACGCTCCTCAGTTGGAGTAAAAGAAAATTTCATCTGACAAACTTTCTGCTCCACAACATCGTTGTCTCTACCTGGCGGCCATGGTGTCCCGCATATTTTTAAAGCATCGAGCTCTTCTTGCGGCAGAGCGATATTTCTCTCGTTTTCTGATAAAGTTGAGGAAGAAGATACTTCTGATGGCGACTCCTCCCTTGATTCGATGTCAATTAATTCCACACTATTGGACACATTTGGGGCGCTTTCAGCAGCTTCCTTCAATCTCAACGCGTTTTGTCTTTTGTGAATCTCAACAGCATCATCTTTTTTTGAACAAATAACGGATTGACAGATCCCCATTTTTGAGATGAACGTAAGTCAACCCAAAGAAAACCTTCCTTTTTAAGATTTTTTTTTCATTGTGACGTTAGTAGCACGTGTTCCAATTTTGTGCGCACGCGCAAAGTATTCTCTGTCAGAGACTTTATGAGCCGTTTTACTTAATATATCTCTCATTAGTGCCATTATTTCGTTCGTCTAGGCTCACTTAAAAAGGATAACCTTCAGTTCTAATGGAATCGTATCGTCTGTGATCACGGGGTGTTCACTAGCGGTCATTTTTTGCTCCAAGTTTCGCATATGGCTATGCATATGATATTAGAGAGGTTAAAGCATCACCTTTACGCCAAACGGCAAACTCGAATTTGTTCCACGGGACCAAGCTTCCCCGTAATTTGTCGTTCACTGTTAATTATTTCTACACATAAATTAGTGTTTCACGCAATTTTTTATCCATAAGAATTATTCTGCGCTGTTTTTATCTGCTTATTTTCTATTTTGAGAAATTCTCAACTTGAATCTGACGTTTGCCGTACACGTGAAGCTTAAACTCTCTATTCAGACACACTTTCTGAACGTTCGGTTAGTATCACGTGATGAGGAAATTCTTCAGTTTTGCATAATCAGAGGCCATCGTCTTATAACACCTTGGAGTTGTTACGTTTGATGTTTTGAGAGTTCCATTTGTTGACCAAATGGTGCTCAGTTTGTTCATTCAATGGGAATATTAAAGAACCTGTATATACTTCTTCAAAAAATTGTATGTCAACTGTTGACAAACGACTTTTCTTTTCCACGAGAGATAACTAGAATCTTCGAGACTTTCTAGTGAGAAAAAGATTTGAACCCGTCCGGGTGTCCTGCGTTTTGCGCATTTCTCGCGTTTCGTGCGCGTCTATATTGGGAGGCACAGAAATTATGCGCAGTAACGATCGTGGGACATCGTCCTTAGCAGACTTAGAGACGTTTCTGTAGAAGATGCTAACAGAAAACAACAATAGAGGGAAAAGTTGGACAAGAAAGATAGCACTAAGGCTCAAAGAGGAATAAGAAACCCCGTCATAAGATGCAAAACAAACTTTATGTGGGCGAAACAGCTGTCTACGGCTACGACCCCGCTCTGTTTTTGGTTCTTTCAGTGTCGTATTGATGTCTTGCAAAGTTAATTTTCACGTAGTACGATCAGCTTTGCAGAATTCAGTGTGTCTACTCAGTGTATGATTTTGCTGGTCAGGTCTTTTATAGATCCACGGTTTTGCGGCATATTCGTTTGCGGTCCTTTGCAGTTTAAATGTCAATTTATGTGAGTTTAATTTAAGCGCACAGCTGCATCCTGACAAAAGTAACAAGCTTATATCATCTATCATTATAGGCCACTTCCCACTACTTTCAAAATGAGGCCAAGTGCACAACCTTTCTTGTGAAAATGAGTTTTTATTTACACGACAATGAAAAATCGTTTCCATATCAAAGGCTGAGCACTTAACCTCGTTTTGATACAGAGGTCCGGGGGGACTCTGAAATGGTCTATTTATTTATTTTGATGGATTTGAAACTGAAATTATGAAAAATGCGAAGTGATAAACAACAAAACAAATGTATTTCTTATTACTGTTGTTTATTTACTTAATCTATAAGCCCAAACTGACCCATTTTCCGGCGCTAAAATATGCTTTCTTAAACGCTAGCTGGCTGGAATTTTCCAGAGCACAATGAATTTAACATTTGTTCAGTGATAAGCCCAGTTCACACAAGGAAGAAATTTTCTTCTAGTTCGTGAAATAGCATTTTTTGCTGCATCATCCCGAATCCCTCCAATCCCTCCCTAGACGGGTGGCAGTTGTCGTTTGATCACGTGACAACTGTAGTAAGGATTAGAACCCGCTTTCGTGTTTACATGGAGTAGTGCATATCTTGCGAGTAGTGAATGGTTATTTCCTTGATTTTCAATCTGGAAATCATGTTGGTGAAAAGATGATCCAAGTTGGCCGAGGTTCACGCACTCGATCACGTATTGGAAATGAAAATATGCTGAACGTGAAACAGGAATCCGAGAGACTTCTGATCCGCTTGGGAAGACGGGAATTTTTTGGAAGAATTAGTTTGCAGACTGTCTTTACCACTGTTGTGTTAGCGGATTACCTTAGTTAGAAAAAGCAATATATGTATCTGTTTTCTCATTGTGGACTCGCTAGCAACGTTGTATACTTTGTGCGCGAGATTTGGTTATTTGATAGCAAGACCACCTGATAGAAATATGGCGGTTGTATACAAGTGGTTCGGTTTGGTTTTATTCTCATTAACGTGTCTAACAGTTTCTGAAGCTAGATGCGGTGGAAGGACTGTTTTAACTGATTTACAGGGAACTATTTCTGATGGACCCAGTGATTATCCAGTCAACACAACGTGCGAATGGCTGATAAATGGTGAGTAATTCATAGCGTGCTCTGTCATGTTCTGCATTGCTAAGCTTGTGTCACATAAAGAACCGCTTACACTTACAGCTGGAGTTTGTTCCCGCTTGGATAATCTTCGAGTGAAACCGTAAAAAGAGAAGTGTTCTTTCTTCATACATCTACATCGGGAAGCAATGTCCAGTTGTAACTGTTCTATCGATAGTTCATTATTAAAGTAAACGAACGTTATCGCCTAATTAATTAACGTTTCACTAAGCTGTCGATTTGTAGTGTTGTGATGGAATCATTCTGTCCATCTTAGCTGCAAACAGTTTTCTATGGTGTGGAACACAATTCAGGTGTTTAGTTTAGGGGCTATAGGTACATTATGTAAGATGTCTTCTTTAGCTTAAATTTAGTATTTTTGAGGTCCAGGGAAGTTATTGAACATAAACACATTATTGAGGAAATAAATATTGGGCAATCATTATCTCCATGGCTTTGTACACAAATATTGACTGATCTGGTAACAAAGTGGATTCAATCTGTGTACAGACCGAGTAGATTTTGTCTGAGACTGAAATTACCAGTGAGTTGAAAAAGACATTTAAATTATGGTATTTTGGGGATCAGTTATTAAGTGTCCTTTGAATATTGCATGATCTAGTTTTTATTAGAGTGAAGGTTATTATTTACTAGTTTTTAAGTGATCAACAATGAAAAATCTTTAGAGTTGGCTTTCAAAGTTATTTTTGAGTGTCGTGAAAGCTTTGAACAAGTTAAATAGAAAACTCAATTAGTGGTTCCTGAGGGAAAGATGAAGTGTTGCGTGCAGATGTTCTAGTTATAAAGCAACATTTATTTCAACCAAAATTTATTGTCATAAAGAGTATCATAACTAGGGAAAGCTGTACAGGGCCAATTTCCTAGGATTGCTAAGTGGCTGGGTCAAGCCACAAGTTTTAATGTTGTAAGAGTGAAAAGATCAATGTGCAATGAGTAAAGAAATTTAAATCATTGATGTTGTTTACATCAAGGCTGTGCTCTACCATTGCCCAGGGGGCCACTGATAACTTACTTTTTCTCTTGAGTGACTAAAAGTTCTCTCCAAAAGTGAGAACTGGCCGGACAGACCATGGCCAGACTGGTCATTTTGAAAATGAAATAGGCTTTTTCCAAGAGTTTTTGATGAAAAAGGATTTCCTTTGTGCATACTATTTAGGAAATGACTGATCTAGCTGGATAATTTTGACAAAAAGTTAAATTCACATTACCACAGGAATGGCCTGGCCAGTCAGTTCTGACAAAGCTTTTTCATAAAAAAGCATATCTTGGGCACCCTGGATTTCCGCATTTAAGAGCATTTATAGGCCAGTGATTTTGTTACAAATAGTTAAGGTGAGTCCTGGGACTGATCTTGTGGAAAATTATGAGTCCCAGTTCAGAAAACCAGTCAGTCCCTGGGTCTTTTTTAACCACAGTTAATCTGAAGATAAACTTCAAAACTCTGTATTACAGTTTACTGAAATAGAAATATACTGGTAGTCCTTTTATTGTAAAGCACATCAAAGACTGAAAGGCGTAAGCCTCGTTTAACATCAGCCACAAGAACAACCACAGAAATCACACAAACAGGATATTCTACTAAAAACATCTTCAAATCGATCAATCAATCTTTGCGTCCTACTGGACATATGCACAAATTATTTTGTGTCTTTGGGGATTTTTATGTGTCAGGGACGCAGGACTCAGAGGTAACAAAATCACTGATAGGCTCCCTTGAATTTTTCTTTGCCAATGGGCACAGTCTTGATGCGTGTTTGTGTTTTGTTGTTGTTGAGCAGGAGAAAAGCATTGCAAAATGCCTGCTTGTATATGTTGAGAATCAAACAAACATTGTCAAACAAAATCTGTTCCAGTGGGAAAAACTAGGACATTGTGAGCGGGTGAGATGGGCCTATCTGCCTGTTCGGATAACCAGTCAGTATGCAGGATTGGCCACATCTTGCCCAGTCACGGAACCATTCATAGTTATAAGGAACCATAAAGTGAAACATAGTGCTGATACGAAGAAGAACTAGATTGTTGAAAGATTGGTACTAGATTGTTAAAAAGGTGTTACTTGCACTGTTCTTTGTGATAAATTTATAAGAGTGCTCGTTACTTAACGGTTGTTCCTTTATTTACTTGATTGTAAAGTTAAAAATTAAGAGATTGGTGGCCATTAGAGAGAGGGGTAAAATAACTTTCTTCCCCTAAAATGGGCAAGTTATAAAGAATAGGACTTTATAGAGCAGTGGTGGTAGTCAATTTGGTGATCATACAGCCCTGCTGTATCTCCACAAAATGGCCAACTTGAAACAAAAGCTTTGAAATTTATAGGTTTGTTTGCATCGGGAACTGATATAACTAGATCAGGCATTACTTGTATAGTTTTTATTTGTTGCACTTTTTATAACCCTATCTTTCATTTTCTTTGCAGGTTCATACCCCAATGTTTCTATAACAATAACTTTTATTGAATTTGGAACAGAATGTTCTATTGATTACTTGTTTATTTATGATGGCGGCTCGTACCTTTCTCCTCTGATTGGAGCTTTCAGTGGAAATACTTTGCCAGAAACAGTTGTTGCTCATTCAGGACAGGTGAGATTCCTTCAACACTGCCAAGTATATCTGATTCAACCCTTATTTGCCCTCTAAGTCCCAATAATAGTGACCATCATCAATTTTCTCCTAATGATATCCATACATTGAAGAGATTAGAGATTAAAGAGATTAGGTTGTGAGAACTAATGAAATAATCACCAAAGAGAAAATGCCTTGATCTTTTATCAAATTCTCTCAACTCATTCTTTAAGGAAATGCCTTGAAAATGCCTCCTGAGATCAGTTTGAAAGAGAATTAATTTTATGTTACCCACAACTCATTTTAATAGCAAAGAAAGTGGCAGTAGATGAATTAACCCTTTGAGTCCCAATAGTGACAAACAGCAATTTTCTTCTAACAAATGTCCATACATTGTCAAGAGATAAGGTTGTGAGAATATAAAAATGATCATAAAGATTAAATCTTGTGTTTTACCCTCAACTCATTTTAAAGGAAAGCAAAGAAAGTTTGCAATTTGTAGATGAATTAATATATAGCAGCTCTACATGTAGAGAAGGGAGGGATTTTGAATGTTTAGTCTAGTATAGAGTTCTAAAGTGATGACATCATGAAAATTAAATTTTTGAAGTTATGGGATTTGTTGGGATATTTTGAAAGAACAACTGTAGCCTTGTTTGTGATGGCTTAAGTGATCAACTGAGTGACAAATTACAAAAGTTACAGAACCGTGCAGCTACAGTAATTTTAAAGGCCAACTATGGGACTAGCTCGAGCCTGCTTCTTGATATACTCAAATGGGACAAATTAGTTATGAGGAGAAAGAAGCATAAAGCAATAATGATGTTTAAATCTCTAAATGAACAAGCTCCAGTGTACTTGCAGAACCTATTTCACGAACGAAGCACAGACTATGATTTGCGCAATTCCTTTCATAAATTAACATTGCCCAGGCAGTGTACTAACTAGTTGAAACGAAGTTTCAGTTACAGCGGTGCTTTGTTGTGGAACTCTTTACCCGAAAATGTGAGAGAAATTAAATCAGTCAGGAAATTTAAAGAGCAAATCAAACATGTATTTGAGTCGTCGGACTCTCACTCGGCAGTCTTGTAAAACAGTATGTCGATAGTTTTTAGTCTAATTAATTGTAATTAGATTTTTACTCTATTGGGCGATTCCAGAAAATATCCATACCATACCACGGATGGCTTTAAGGATTTCCGAAGGGGAGGGGGGATTCACGATTATGGAATTCTGAAGGCATGGGGGGGTATTTACGATTTGAAATCCGAAGGTATGGGGGAATTCCACAGGTGGGATTTCTGGAGTAGAAAGTGTAGAGTAAGTTCCTGGAAAACGCTATTGTTGTGGACTTTTGTAGTTAAGTGAATAAACCACGAACGATGACCGCGGAAGCAGAAGACAAGCATCGATAGATCAGACACGTGTTTACGCTCATAACTTATAGAAGTGAACAGTAAAACGTTGGTTTCACATTTACCTTGATGAATTTCTTGTCACGTGAATAAAAACTGAAAATGTATCTTTTAATACCGCTTGCAAATTTCTTGTTACTCCCGTCCGAAACCGTCCGATAAACAGTAAAAACTCACACCAGTCCCTCACTTCCAAGGAACGCCTGTCAGATTAGAACGCTTTTTCGCGGCGCACTACATGACGTATAAAAGGACGCAACACAACTCGACGGTATATTTGACCGCCAAAAAGATTTTAACAGTCTGTTTGAGCTATTTTCCTTTGTAAACGCCAAAACAGCACAAGAAAACAAAGAGGAGTAAAATTACCTTAAGTGGTGTTTATTTTTATAGCCAAATTCGGACTTAAAAAGGAGTTTGCACGGCCTGGCAACTAGCGTGGGTTTTTCTTGTCACTGAAGAGTAAAGCTTGTCACCTGGCGCCGCTAGATCACAGCCTTGAGGAGGCATAAATTCATGTTCGTTTGTTCTTATAGGCGCTGCTAATCAAAAAATGTATTTGAAAAAAAAAACCGAAATTCTGAAGGGAGGGGGGTTCAGTCTTGGAAAACAGGGCATGGGGGTAGCGCATTTTTTAATCTAATTAAAACATGGAAGCCGTCCGTGGTTGGGTATGGATATTTTCTGGAATTGCCACATTATTACGATTTTACTGAGTTTTAAATAAAGAATCTACCTACCTACCCACCTGAAAGGCCTACTTACCAAAAACTAGCATTGCAGGGCAAATTATCTCAGAGATACTAGTCATGTTTTGCTCTGATGACTCCATTCAAATCCTTCTAAATTTGACTTGGTTCCTAAGTTATGAACTGAGTCAAATTAAGAAGGATTTGTGTGGAGTCATCAGAGCATAACTGGGCTAATATCTCAAAGACAATTTTCCCTAGAATGCTAATTTTTGGCAAGTAGGCCTAAACTTGATGTGGTCTAGGCTAAGGGTCCCAGGGTCTCCACAGCGCGTCCCCACCCAAAATCTCTAAAGCACCTCACTCCTCCTGGGTGATCATTAGATGATATAAAACAAAAGATTGGATGAAAAGAAGTTGAACAATGCCCACCCAAAAAAAAAACAATGGTTTCCACAACACCAAGAAACACCCTCAGGGCCGGGTTGTTCCAAGCTGAGGTAAGAAAACCCAGGGTAAGTGCAAAATTTGAATTCAGATGTGAAAGCTTATAATAAAATATTCAAATTATTTGAATATTTTTTTTCTACGATTTGGTGATTGGATGCTCCCAAAAACTAGAGAAAATTATCCGAGAAAATGTTTTTGAAAGAAAAAGAAACCCGGATTAAAATTTAACCCTGCGTCTGTGCTAATAAGTCTTCAAACAACTGGGCCCTGGAGTTGATCAACTTCAACTTCAACTTTATTTATTAAAAATGGTTTTTACAATAGACTGGCCTGCAAAATAGCAATTGCTAATCCAGGCAGCCAAGTTAAAAGAAAAAAATAAATGAAGGGAAGGGTAATATTTTAAGTTAAAATAATTCTTATTTCTATCATAGTTTTATTATCCCAGCCTTCCTGATGGCACAGTACATTGTATGAAAAGTCGAAATCATTGTTTAACTTATCATTTTTTCCCCTTCTTTTGCAGATGCTTATCAATCTTTATAGTGACACTAATTATACTCTAAAGGGATTTGTTGCTAACTACACTATAGAGAATTGCACCAAAAGTTGTTCTGGGAAAGGTATCTGTGTAGATGGCTTCTGTCAGTGTGATAGATTATTACGTGGTAAAGCCTGTGATTTGGATGGCTGCCCCTCCCAGTGTTCTACGAACCAAGGACATGGCCAGTGTAATTTTGTAAGTTAAAAAGCTAATTTATTGTTGTACATTTCAGACTATTTCAGTTGTTAAAAATGATTGGTGGGAAGTAAGCCAATTAGGTCAAATGTTACAATTCCAACAACATCTTTTTTCGTGTTTTTGTTTTTTTTTTTTCACAAATGATGTCATGTGCCATGTGCATTATGACGACATTTTATCGTCCCTTCCCCCTCAATCCTCAATATTTGAAGACGTGGGGGGTTGACAGCCCTGATAACAGACCTTCTTATAGGGTTTGAAATCTAACTGTGAGCTGATAAGTCACAAGCCGTATCTTGGTTTTTGAGAGGTATAGACTATAGAAAAGTTGTATTGATGGCACAATTTTTCTTTGTCTTGCTCACAACTTCTAAGAGACTTCAGGGCAAATGGACATCAAGAACTGTCAACTGTATTGTAAAACAAAAATAGACGACAATTTGCTTTTAATCTTTTCTCTTGTAGACCACAGAAATGATGTCAAAATGTTTACAACTTTGCAGTGACACCACACACTATTCCACTTGAGTTTTAAACATTTTGACATTATTGCTATGGTGTATAAGGATGAAGACCATATCGAAACATATCTAAACCATATCATAAACCATATCTATTTATTAATTATCTTCCACTTATTTATTGCCTTTTTATTAACAGACCCAGGGTCACTGTGAATGTAACAGTGGATACATTGGTGAATCATGTTCTCTTCCCACTCATACTGATGCGGACTCCAACAAATGGTTCACGGTTTCATCAACATCTTCAGTTTTCAGTCCTAGGATTGCTCATTCAGTCATATACTTTGAGAAGAGTGATATTTTACTTGCCTTTGGAGGTTTGTACATCTTGTAATTTTAAAAAAATTGCAACTTGAACGCTTGACGGGGGGGGTGAGGGGGAGCACTCCCTTATTTGGCCTAGATGGGTATGTGCCGCTGAGCAGGGTGTGGTTTTCAGGATCTTGACACTTGAACAGGGTTTTCACCATTTAGCATCTTGATTGTGCAGGGTGTCTTTTTGGACCAGAAGAATATGAAGGTTGGTAATAAGCAGTCTACTTGTGCATGTATAGTACCAACAACTTTCTGTGCACAAAACAAAAGGATTCAGGTCTCTAGTGTTAAACAGGGTCATGGTTTGAAGACCTTGGCAGCACACCTCTACCGAAACTTCCCTTGAGTGCTCCCCCCTAGTTTCCTAGGAGCCCAGTTCCTCGAGTTTAACCCAAGATTTTAGCCAAAATTTAAACACAGCTTTCTGGTCTAGCAACATGTAACTCAAGCTTACAAAATACTGTTGAGCCTTTACTCTGAGATGCAGTAATGATAACTCAAAATTTGACTGTAAGCAGTGCGTAGAAGGTAAATGCAAAAATTGGAGCAAAATGTTAATTCTGGATTAGCGCTAACCGGCCTTTCAGGGGGGGCCAAGGTCACTAATGAGTGATGAGTTTATTATAAGTGAACATTATGTTATTTTATCTTTATTAGGCTATTCCTTAAACAAGGTGTATGCTGACTTGCTGCAGTTCAATTTTACTACAAGTCTTTGGAGTGAGGTCTATCCTGAGTCTCCTAAACCAGTGAGTCCAAAATTAATATTAAGGACCTTTAAAAAGTGAATTTGTTTTCTTTCAATAATCATCAACAAAGCCAGTTACTGGCTTTGTCGATGATATCAAAGAATCTCTTCCAGTGTCTACATAACCATAATTTACAGTTATAACAATATATAAATAGATATATTAATACTGGAGTTGAAACTCGTCAAAAAACACTTCAAAATTTCAAAGCAAAAAAATGCTACTTTTGTAACTGTCAGGGGTTTCATTAATTTTCAAATAAGCAGCTGAACAAAGGTGTTAAAAGGAGCATAGAATTATTATAGACTTTTATCTGGGGGGTGCTGTTCATAGTTTTTTTTTTTATTGGGACTCTTCCTCATCTAGAGAGAAGACAAAAAAAGCCTTCCTTTTGTGAATCCATATTTGCTGGGGGGGGAGGGGTAGCGTGAGATGTTTTTCAAGAGCAAGGGAAAGTTGGGTGGAAGGTTTTAATATTTTGATCTCTATCACCTTCTCCCCTTGGAGAAACTCCCTTTACAAATAAAGTGCGTAGCGTTTGTGTGTGTTAAAAGTAGGAAGGTGGTAAGTTAAACGCTGATAATTGCGAATAAAAGTCCAATGTTTCGGCAATGCTGCCTTCATCAGGGAAAATATGTGAGTTCGTAACATGTGAGAACTCACATATTTTCCCTGATGAAGGCAGCATTGCCGAATCGTCGGAGTTTTATTTGCAATTATCAGCATTTAACTTACCACCTTCCCACTTTTAAAACTCCCTATACACCTATTTGTATAACTTTTTAAAAAATGCTATCATCTCAGACAGCATTATTGACAGTTTGAGGCCTGACATGTATGCATTTTTTTGGTAGGTGGGTCGTTTTTCTCACTCTGCAAGCCTGTATCATGACAGCATGGTGCTTTTTGGTGGAGAATTACAAGACAGAAGTGTCACCAACGAACTGTGGCTTTACAACATATCTGTCAGTAAATGGACAGAGTTGGCAGTGAATGATTCATTTAAACCACCTCCTGTTGCTGAACATACAGCCACTCTGGTAGACGATGTATTGTACATTTTTGGTGGTAAGCTCTATTCATAAAATTCTGGCACTGGCCACACTATACAGCAAAAAACAAGCAAAAAAAAGAAAAGAATTGGCTGTGTTTAATGAGCTAGGGTGACACCAATCAGATATCTTAGTCTCTTGTGTATCATGATATAGTTAGTAGAGGAGACTGGTTAAGAAATTGTGGCAAACAGAGCAATGCTGCAGTTTATGTTTGAAGCTCCCTGATGGTGCTCAAGTGGTGATGGAATAATTAAATTTAAATAATGTAATGTTTTTATTGGTCAATAAGATCAAAGCAATAGGAATGCTTTTGATAGTTGTGCACCATCAAGTCTACAACAAAGGGGTCTAACAGGCTTCATAACAGTAAACCATTCCACCCTTTTTACTATGATCATAATTAATGAACTGCAGACTTATTGGCTTAAGGCTGGTTTTCACTAGCGACGGAGTCAGAATCATAAGCATAAAACTTTACGTTCTAGTGAAAACAGCATTCTGATTCTGCTTACGACTTCATAGTTTAGGATCAAGTGAAAACTAGGTTGTTGGAGTTGCCCGCAGAAGCAGAAGAACTAAGTGAATCACAAAGCATGGGAACGTGCATTCTGATTGGTTTATCCTTCCATTTCAGCTTCGGACTCCAACAATCTGATTTTCACAAAGTCATAAGTGACGGTGTCACAAGTGGAGTCGGAAGAAATGGAAATGGTCTTGTTCTCCCGACTCTGATTCCGTCTCGCTTATGACCCTGCTTGTGGCTCAGATTTTTGATTTTCACCGAGTCATAAGCGCTGTTACGACTCAGACTCCGACTAAGTCGCTAGTGAAAACCAGCCTTTAGTCGGTTGGGTACCATGATCATGTTCAATTCCTAGTCATGAAGGAGCTGCAATCAATCAATCAATAATCATTTATTTATCCATGTACTCTGTAATGAGCTAACAGGCACATTTTTGTGCATTTTTTTGGGTTTGAAAGTTTCGATTCCTGGATTTTTTGGGGTAGGAAAATTTATTTATTTATTTCTTTACTTATATTTGCCAGTTCTTGGCACGGTCACTGCAACAGCGCTACACAGGCCCGTAACAGTCCTTCCCCCATGAAAGATAGACCATTGCACCAGGGACTACGTCAACTATTTTTATGGGTGGCTTCATTAAGTGGGGAGTTTTCGGGGGTACTCAGAACAATCTGACTCATGTGTTTGAAAAAACAACAATCCCAGTTCATGTTTTCAAACCAACAGGCCGCACCACTAGTGATCATTTCTCCCCAGCCATGTACTCATATTCACTGTCTAGTCAAACTGGTTGGGAGAAGATCTCATACAAATCAGGAAATGAAGATCATCTACGCATGTTTGGCCACTCAGCAGTTTATTATGCAGACATGAGATCTATTATCATCTTTGGAGGATTTGTTCCTAAAGGAGCCAGAGTCAGTGATCGCTCAAACAAACTCCTTGCATTTCATGTTGATCTTCAAGTGTGGTCTGAATTGGCGGCTGTTACCCCAGATAGTAAAAGTGTTTCACCAGGCCGTGCATTTCACTCTGCAGTGTTGGTTGGAGACTATATGATCATATATGGTGAGAGAATTTTCTTGCTTAGAGGAAGTCAGCTATGCAGCTGTTATTGTCTTGTCGCTCAATACTCCTCTTGTGAGATAAAAAGGGCTGCGTAGAAGACCAGCCGTGAGGGAGACCACTGTAGCCTGGCTTGTGGGGGTAGCCAGCCAAGTAGTCAGATTGCTGGACTTGTTATCCACACAGGGCATGCACACACCATGAAAATCCTCAGGGTTGTCAAAAGTAGCCAGCTGCCGGCAAAAATTGCCGCCTACTTGGTTAGTATTGGCTGGCTACTCTGCTTGGCATTTCTTTACTGATGGCATTTTTGTGAATAAAATATCCCTGGACTGGCCGCGTACTTTGACAACTCAGCCATCTACTTCAAAACTTTCTGACAATCCTGAGTCCTTGAAAATTGCATTCAGTGCTGGAAAGTCCTTGAATTTTGGTGCTAACTTTCTAATTTAAAGAGAACTGTAAACAAAAAGGAGCAAACTGAAAAAGACCTTCAGGATAAAATTGCTCATGTTGTGGAAGAACTAAAAATGACAGACTCAAGGCTCTTTTTTGAACTAAATGGGGACCTTGAAAAATGGGAAATGTGTCTTTGAAAGTCCTTGAAAAGTCTTTGAACTTTTTGTTTAAAAAAGGGTACAAACCCTGATCGACAGGCCCCAAGTTAAAGTCGTGACCGGACCATTAGCTGAATTTTTTCTCATAGTCCTGAGTTCAAATCCTCAGTTATGCTTGTAAAACGTCAACTTGTTCACCTCCTAGCAGCTTGTTATTCGTTTTATTATCTCTGAAAAGCCCCATAAGGATAGTGGATTTTATATTAATTTTAGAGGGTTTTTTGAGGCCTCCTAAACAAGCTACATAGCAGTTCTAATCAAAATACTTTTTGAATTTCATCACTTTTTTAAACTTCAAAATGTCATAATAAGTCAAATTCATTTCAGTACCACAAGTACGGGGGGCTTATATTCAGGGGATGGAGGAGCCCAGGGGCAGTGACAGATCCAAGGGAGGAGCCCCCCCCCCCCCCATCTCAAGGTCTGGATCCGGCACTGGATAGGTCTATGAATGGGGGGGGGGGCTCATATTGGAAGTTTACTGTAGTTGATAGCTGAACATTGTTTGTTTTTCCAAACTTTAGGTGGAAATATACATCAAATGTGCTATGATAACAGCCTTTTCTTTTACCACTTAAAATGCCAGAAGTGGATTTCTTCAGATATATTTAAAGCTCTTTCTCCATCTTCATCATCCACTCAACTGCGTGGCAGATTTTCCCACCAAGTTGTGCCGCGAAATGGAAGTGTCCTGTTGGTTGTGGGAGGGTTTAGTGGACAGCCACTGGGCGATGTCTTGGGATATAAGCTGCCGACCGCCATAATCGCTGACAAAAATTCTACTGGAGGTCAGTGCGGAAGTTACAACAATGTGGAAAAGAGTTGTAAAGATGACCCTGATTGTGGATGGTGTAGTACAGATTCTAAGTGTTTCAGTCGGACTCAGTCAGGTAGTTGTGGTGTGAGTCTCAAAACAGGGTATTGTCCAGGCCTTTGTGCTGTATTCAAGCAGTGTGGTACTTGTTTATCATTTGGAAGTACGGCCTGTGGCTGGTGTGTGCAGGATAGTAGCTGCTACCCAACTGGGTCCCCCACGGGTGCCTGTCAAACAGTAAACAACAACAACATAGAATCTTTGAGAGGCTGGTGGGGTGACTCTGGACAATTTCTGACGTCATTTAACCAGTGCCAGAGCAGTGACCACCCTCCAGGGATTACAGTTGTGGAAAATCAAATGTATCCACTCAATTCTATTCCTGATAACGTTATGATTGCTTTGGAGACAGAAGTCTGGGTGTTGCGTCCTTCCACAGTTCAGCTTATTGGATATATATACCCCTATAAATACCTATCATCTCCTTGGAGGGATTATGGAATGATTTTTTCAATCTCTAATTTTGCGTCTGGTAAAGTTGAAGTGTGGCTTAGTACAGATGACACAGAAGCTAACCAGGTAAGTGTATGACAACTTTATAGTACTATACATGTGGGGCTCAGTGACTCAAATCATGAATGTGCAAGGGTTCTTAATAGAATTTTGTACAGCCATATATTATTGCTGTGCTACTTACAGGGATAACAAATGGCACGCTCCCCCAGGGAACTTTGTATTTAAGGAAAAGGAGACCACTCCCATGGCTGGCAAATCCTGGCATCCCAGCCAAGAGCCCCCACATGCTAGGGAAGAAAACAGGCACCTGTCACACTGAGCAAGTCTTTGGAGTGACTAGGGAAGGGAGGGGCAAATGGCTATAAACTGAGTCTGTACAAGGCCAAGGCTGAATACTAATGAAAGGCCAGAACACTTAATCTCACTTGAACATGGTACAACTCACACAACTCCAAGAGCACATGGGATCCCAGGGGCATGTACATCTTTCAACATTGCTGGCCAGCAAGATAAGACCTGTTGTGAACTCATTTAAATTGCATTTAACTGCGTCCAAAACATTAAGAAATGTGTAATTTTTCTTTTTCTGTCAGGAGTTGGTAGGCAGTTGTAAAGACCCTGTTGGGGGAGGTTGCCTCCTTAAACACCTTCAGCGTAGCAGCAACCAGAGACTCTTTCCGTCACAAGCTGAAGACAAACGCTACTTTATCAAGGTCATTATAAACAAAACTTCACCCCAAGATGGTGGCAATTCTCATTTCACACTCAGTTGGAACCGAACAAGTCCGGGTAGTAGTATTAGGACACATGAGGTGAGCATATGTCTGTTTACCCTTTAATGACAGCTTTGGTTGTTTTCATCCTTATGGAGCAATGCATATTTTTGTTTCTAAATTCCATTTAGCTTTCAGTTTAAGCGTTTAAGCAGTGAGTTCGAAAAGGATACATCTATGCACAGGTACCCCATTTTGAAAACTGACAGAGTTAAATGCAAAAAATCCCAAGTATTTTTGTGTATAACCTAACCTTCTTAGCACTTGAAACACTTCCCTTACAATCAAAGCATAAACAGCTTGGAAAAAAAGTTCCCTTCGGTAGTCCAGGATAAGTAGATTTTCTTGCTGGGCAAGTAACTTTTAATGCTCATTTGCCTAACGGGCAAGGAAGGGTACAGGCAAATCATCCTCTAACAAGTTAGGTTTCTGAGAAACTGCCCACCTTCCCCTCCCCTAAGCCAACATTTTGCCCTAAGTGAGAAGTATGTGTTAATGCTAGCATAGGGGAGGGGTAGGTGGGCAGTTTCCCAGAAACCTAAACTAAAATGAGACATGGCCCTGGGCAAGCAAAATTGTAAAAGCTGCTTGCCCAAAGGACAAGCTTGAATTCAAATTTTTTTCCAAGCCCTGCAAGGGTCCATTTTACCTATCGCTAGTTAACTCAGTAAGTTTGGTTTCTCACCATCAGTTATTTCTTATAGATTTTATCAGCACAATTCCTCCAGCCTTACAGCAGTTCAAACTGCTCAGGGCACAAGAGTTGCCTTGCATGCATGACAAATGCAAATTGTGGATGGTGTGTGACAGCCTGTGTGTCACGCAATACTGGCTCTTGTTTTGACAGTAGTGGAAATCATCTCACTTTAAATCAAACAGAATGCACAGTGTGTTCAGACTATGTGGACTGTTCATCTTGTAATCAGGTACTTGTCATAATACCAAGTTTTATTGTCACACCTGGGGCTTTTTGAACCATTCGGTTCACAGC